>NW_011626826.1:1513051-1573679 GCF_000204515.1 Acromyrmex echinatior | reverse complement strand
TATATATATATATATATACACTCTCATTTTATAATTTTAATTAAGGTTGTAAAGTAATGATCTTTCTACAATAAGCCACCATTCATATCATACTAGCAGAATTATAAATCATATTATAAATCTTAGGAAACTTACATCCAGAATGAATCATATTAAACTATTACGTCGCAATATTTTAGCTAATCAGACAGATGATAGTTCTCAGAGCAAATAACAATACTACATTATTAGTCAGCCATAATAAGATTTAAATTGTAATAATAAGAAAAAGAATTTGATCATATTCATGCAATCACATTCTACAATCACTGATTGCAGAGTTATTATTGTCTTATGACATACTATTAACTAGTTTACAACTCATTCTTAACTTCTAATCTATTATTAATTAATTTCTAATCTATTATTGCAGAAAGTTCATCAGACAGTATAAGTGAGAGATAGTACAAATATATACAGAAAGAAAGCATATACATCTTTCTTTCTCGTTGGATTTTGACAAAATCTCTCATGGCCAGATTCTATAGGGTCTTTAGAATATAGAAATAAGGTCTATTTTTTTATGGCTGAACTAGTACACATTTTTTCTATTTAAAGCAAAATAGATATATAGTTTAGAATTTGATGAAAGAGAGAAGAAAAGTTCTAGTGCAATTTAATTCAATAATAAAAAATAAACCTTTAGTTGTCAGTAGATTCTTACCAACAGAACAGATCCTCCGGGGAGTATCCATAATCTTGGGAATCAGTTTCACTAATCAACTTAACAATAGCATTGAGATATGCTAGCTTCTTTACGCTTGGAACATTGTGCCGCTGGCAAAGATTAGTTAAGACCTCCTTGACGTTCTCCTTTAATCCTGTAAATAAATCAATTCTCCCTATGAATCATGAATATATATATATATATATATATATAAATACTAGCATAACATTAATATTTTATGTTCAACAATTGTACATGTAATATATTATATTTGTATTGTTGAATATAAAATTATAGCATTCCTAATTAATAAATCAAGGGCTATAAGTCTAGCTACTTGCTAAATTAAAAACAAAATACAGTTAACTTAAATTTTTATTTGTTTTTTTTTATATAACATTTCTGTTATATTACTGTTAATTAGTGTTTACTGGAATTATGCTTCATAAATTCTCAGGTAAAAAAAACCGATAGTTAAAGTAATTGCGCAATATTCTCAAACGGACCGATCTGGAAATAGGATAAAGTCTGAAATAGAATCGACTAGCTGATCTTGCTGTCATCCTCTCTTTGTTTCTCTAATTTGTTTAGATCAGTCCGAGTATATGAATACGTTTCCAAACTCTCGAATTGCAAGGGACCCGCATCATTTGATATCCTTGATATCCGCGTCATTGCAAATACGCGGCGAACCGGTAGTCGATCTCGTGGGGGGTTGAGACGCAGCAACGGGTTGCGCAACATTGCGCAGGCGAGAGGTAAATAAATACGGAAGTGCGAGAGGTCTCAGATGGTGATAATCGGCGGAGTTTTCGAGGGAGGAGAGGGGAAAAGGGGATGATCCGCGATTTCACAGATAGGCAGGTTAGGTTACTAACCTCTTGACAGATCGAGCTGGACGTAGCTGTCCTCGTCTTGGCGGCCTGCAATCAGAAAAAAAAACAAAAAAGACACAAGGAGAGGAGACGTGAATTGCCGGGCGCAACGTATCGCGCGATTCAATCGCAATTGCTGTGCACGCACTTCGACGAGATCGGCGGAGGCTTCTACCCCACATCATCCAGCTCGAGATTGCCATTGTCCGAGTGGAGTCTTGGCTGGACGATTCCGTGCGACGAGGATGAGCCTATGCTCCGGGTTCTCTTCTTCCTCAACCGTCGCGATCACGTTGCTCGACGACGCTCCTCTCGGTGCGTGCGTGGTCGTCGCGCGTCACCCGCGCGTCGCGATATGTCATTCTCGACCGCGAGCGGGAGCACCGAGCGAGCGAGCGTACCAGATCATACGGACGAACGATCACGAAGCACTACAAGTGCTGAGTGCAGGCAGGCGCAGGGAGACAGGCAGACGTGCGTTCGTGCGTTCGTTCGTGCGTGCGTGCGTGCGTGCGTGCCTGCCTGCCTGAGATTGTGCGTGCGGATGTGCGCACGCGAGTGCACGCAAGAGTGCTTATCGACGAACGGAACGTCAGCAGTCAGCGCGCCGAATTTCGGAGCGTCGCACGCGTCACGTCGATCGGCAGAGTCTGGCGGTCTGGTGGTCTAGCGGAATTGTCCCGATCGATTCTATTCCGCTACTGAAGCGTCGAACAGCTGACGATAGTGACGAACGAGAATACGCCAGGTGATATAAGAAGACGAAGATGAAAAGGATGATGACAACGACGGAAACGGAGGCGAAATCTCGCGGCGCCGCGCGCGCTTTCGCCGCTCCGTTTTCGCGCTCCTCCGCATGCCCGGCTGGCGAAGGCGCCGCGCGTGGTATCGCTTTACAGCTCACCCGGACCGCCCACGAACGTGGGAAACAATTGAACGGGTTGCGCAGTCCGAGTAATGGAAAGGTGGATATAAAGGTGCCGTCCCATGAGCAGAGATTTACAGCAGAACGGAACGGCGAGACCAATCACAATCGCAGAAAAGAAAGCAGAATAATGATTGCAGAGTTGTGATTGGTCGAGCTGTTCCGTTCCGATGTTAATTTCCGTTCATGGAACGGCACCCTAAGGCCGATATTCATAGGGCGCGTTTTACTTATTCAATGTTCGCGAGCAAAATTGGAAACGTATCATACATAGGTATTCTACGTATGATTCTGAAGAATGATACCACTTCACTTTCATACATTTATGTATTATACGTCACATAACCTCATTTTTTAATTCGATGATCTTATTTAGATGTTTTGGACTGGCAAAACAAATTTACATTTTACTGTGATATTAACAATTTTCCAGCAAACGAAAATGGATTGAAATGAATTGAAATGGATTCAGATTTTCAGAAATATTGATACACGAATGTTAAAATGAATGCTTTTCAATCCTGAATGCATTTTTATTCATTTATAGGAATTGCATGAAGCATATTTTATTTCTATGCTTTTCAATCTAAAAATAATATTGGCTTTTTCTGTGCACAACACATACAATTGTGAATACTGTTCAATTTAAAATTTTAAATAGGAAATGCAGTTTTTCAATCCATTTGCATTCAATTGAATCTAATTGAATCCAATTGAATCCAATTAAATCCACAAACAAAGTATTCCTATTTAAAATACGCATTTGGATAGAAAAAAATTTCAATCCATTTTAATCCATTCTCGTTTATTGGGTTGAAATACGATAATATGAAATTATATTGAAAATTAATTAGAAAATTATGGCATAATCAAATTATATGTATTTACTTTCAAATTAAATTCATGCTACAAGAGCAAAAATTACAACGAATTACTAATATTATTGTGTATACCAAATTCATGTATATCCTGCACTTACATTTTCAATATTATTTTTTTTCCGTTTTTTATTTGCAAACTACGTTTTTAATAAAACTGGAAAGTTTTTGAAGTTATTTTCAATCAGCAATATACTTCAAAACTTCAAAAACCTAAAAACATTATTTTTTATATAAACAATAAGATTAATAAATTGGAAGTTAGGATTATGTTAAAGGTGTCGTACAAGTTTGATACGTATTCTATGTACGCATTCGTACGTATCATATGTACCAAACTTCCAGAATATGTATCAGATTTAACCTGATCGCGAGCATTACTCCGGATTTCAGATCTAGGCCTATAGGCTGCAATCGATTTGGACGCTTTTAGCGCTTTTCAATACTTTTATTTTTAGATGCGGTCCATTTGACGCTACAAATACTTCGAAACTTTTGATTGATCAATCGAAAAAAAGAATTTTACTAACTGACCAATCAAAAGATACTTTGAAGCATTCGTAGCATCAAATGGCTGTAGCCCTTATTTTATGTCCAATGAACGATAAAGACAGAATGATGATTACAAGCGCGTGAGCGTCCAAATCGACACCGTAATCCTACAATAAATTTTTAAGCCTTAGGGCTTAAATCACACGGCGAAAAACGACAGTGGAATAGAGAATTGATCTAATTTCCACCGAAGTTTAAATCGGATCAGAATGTAAGAATCAATCAACTACAGTCGAGTATTCTCCTGTTACTATCGAACGATAGAGGAATGCTCGACTGTAGTTGGTTAGTTCTTACATTCTAATTCGGTTTAAACCCTCAGTGGAAACCAGGCCATTGAAATAACTAACGCTACGGAATAACATAGAATCGCTTTCCGCACCGTGTGATTTCACTCTAAGGGTGACTCCTGACGAGAATATTTAAAATTTTTTAATATTATGATTTGGAAACGGGACCGTTTACTTGAATAAATCAAATTAATATGAGAAGCGCCGATTACGGTCAAGATTAGATGTTAAGAGTAATATATATTTTTAGAAATCTATATAGTATTTTACATAAAGTTTGGACATTTATTTATTTTTATTAAGATTTATGGACTATTTGAAATTAATTTTCTCTTTACTAAGTTTACTACTGTTTAATTTACAGTTTATTTAAATATTCATAAAAATCTTTGGCCAATCATAGGACTTGGTTTTTCTTATACGATTCTGAGGAAAATTTGTGAAAACATAGGAAAACCATTTTAAACCTATTTTATAAATGATTAAATAATAGGACATGATTCCATTTTAAATGTAAAATGAAAATGATTTTCCAAAAACCATTTAAAATGGAAAATGCAAAATGCCATTTCCATTTTAAATATATATTTAAAATGGAATTATTTTAAATATTACCAGCCCTGTAAATCATGAAATTAGTATTGCATTATTAGTTTCTTACTCTGTCCATTTCCACCAACATAGATTAACTTTAATTTTGATTCAACTTACTCTTCTTAAACTTAATCTTTTAGTAAATTGAACCGAGATTAAAGTTAATCTACATTGGTGGAAACGGGCATTAATCACTTAAATTTTAACAGGCATGCGAATTTCCATAAGTGCCGATCGTCTCTAATAGTATCTTGTCAGTGACCCATTTTTATAGGAGTTTTAAAGCGATCTCATCATTTCATTTTATCCAAATTATTTTTATTTAGAAATAGCATATAACAAATATTAACGTGTCATTTCTCGCTTATGTCCACAATTCAGTATGGTCGCTGCAGTTACTTAGATGTAGTTACTTAGAATCTTAACAAATGTTTGAAAGTATGTAGGTATAAAATCGTAATGCAGAATTTTGAAAATCATACATTCCCATTTCTGCTGTTAATCTGCTGTCAAGCCATGTAAACAAATCTGTTATATTTTTTGTGGCATTTGTCGTCAAAAATTATACATATAATAGATATAACAAATTTTGCATCAATTTTATAACTTTCTTGTTGATAAAATTTATCAGTAGATGACACTTTGTATGTTTAAACACACTTGGCTAATCGACATTTTTCTTCCAAATGATTCAGTTTATTACAATGACGACATATTTGACCATATGCTGGACATTTTGATATTGCATGGTTCATACCACATTTAGAGCAATTTATTACAACAGGAACCCGACACATCTTCGAGAAATGATTCTTTTTGTTGCATTTTATACACAGTTCGCCGTATGCTGGACAACGTGATCGAATATGACTCATTCCGCATTTAGTACAGTCATATATGTACTTATCTTTATAATTATCCGTGTAATAATTGAACTGTTTACAATGTTTACTGCAATGGACACAACATAATTTGGGAAAACATAATTGACATTGATGTCCCCAAATAGTTGTACATTGATTTTGATTCTGTTCCATTGATGTAGACTCTGTTGTAGCAGATTTAGCATAGGTAGAATTCTGTTGAAAATTCTGTTTTGGAATTTCGTCGATTTTTTGTGTCATTAAATCTTCACATTGTTTCCAGAACAAAGTGATGTGGTACAAATTTAGTGATTGTAAATATGGTATCAATTTTTCTCCTTTACTTTCTATGAGAAGCGCAGCTTTTCCTGTGAATTGCTGGGAACTCATATCTTGTATAATTTTGTCTTTCACAATCCTTGTAGGATCAATATAATTCCGTGCTATAGCAAAGGACTACAAAAATAAATTTACAAATAACTATAAGATTTTATATATATATATAGTAAATATATTATATAGTAAAAAAGTTCATATAAACATGTATTCTAAACGATTTAGTTTCCGAAATAAAAAAGTTCTGAAATAAGAATCCACTGACAAAAAGCTAGACACATATTTATATGGACTTTTTTATTTGAAATAAGAATCGCTCTGTTGAGTATGGCAACATACTTAACTAACACTCTGTACACACACACACACACACACACACACACACAGTGTTTAGAAAATTACAATATAACAAATCTTTCGCATAGGGACGGAATGGACTGAAAAGAAAACTGAGAAGAAAAGTCCTCTATTATTTTGCGATTTTCGCAATGGTTAACAAGATACTAAAAATTGCCGAAAGTTAATCTTCAATAATTTTTTACTAAAATACTATCAATTTTACAGAAAAACTGCAAGAGGCAAAAATTGTTTATTTTATTCTCATAGAGCTCTAATAATTGTTTTCAGAATTTTTAAAATTTTTTTCAGAATTTTTTTTTTTTAGAATTTTTAATTTTTTAAGGCACTCTTTAAAGTAAGATTCACTCTAACAGATTTAGAGAATAAGAATATATAGTTATACATAAGTATAATTTTATTAATCCTAGGGAGAAATGACAATGGAATGGATATCGATTTGATGTCGATTTGACGTCGAAATCATCAAATTGACATCGATTCGACATCGATTCCATTGTCATTTCTCACGGACATTTCTCTGGGACATACCTTCAATTCATGTATGTATTCGTCGATGTTTTTATTGCCTCTTTTGTTATCTCTATATAGACAATAAAGATCAAATTTCTTTATTAATATGTCTATATCTAATGTATTTTTATCTTCTCCATAGAAATGAAATGTTCTATGAATCTCTTGACCAATGGGACCCATACGATTTAAAAGCATGAAACCCCACATTTGTTTTTTGTCTTCAGCTTTGTCAATATTCTTCAAATAAACAAAGAAATCATTTTTCCATGAAAACCAAATTCTAACAAACTCATCTTTTGTAGCAAAGATAGTAGGTGGTACTGTCACAGTTTTGATTATAGATTCGTGTCTATTAGATAATTCTGTTTGTTCCTTATGTACAGGTTTTGCCTGTTGACTAGAAGAACCACCTAAAGATATTATTTATAAATTTTATTACACAGAAAAACAATATCAAATATTATGTTCTATGTGTATAATATTGTATATAATATAGTTACCCATTTTGTTTTATAATAACTTGAATATATAATTTAAAATTTAAATATTTCGATAATAAATTTTTTGCAGACAAATTGATCCGCAAACACGTATTCCGTATTTTTACATAAATTAACATTTAATGAAAGGAGGAAAAAATGAAAATTATTTTAACAGCACATATAATCTTATAACGACGTTTCACTAGATTACTAATAAACTATTAATCTGTATAATTATGTTTTATATTATTATATTGTAAATAATATATTACAATATTCTCGAAACTATAAAACTGTTGCTTGTAGACGCGTCCGCAGTGTACTAAAATTTTAGCTCCTCGTTAAACAATAAAGGTATTAGCTATCAAATGTGTTATCTTTACTATGATAAGTATAGATAAATGATGAAAGAATAAGATAATTATTTTTTATACAAGTTAAAAAATGTGTGTGTAGTGAATCCCTTAATATTCATCAAAAACATGAAACAAAGATTACACGTGGATGATTTGTGGGATCATCGAATTATCTTTGAATAATTGTAAAATATTGATATTAATAATACTGATACAAATAAGAGCCTAGCTGCCAAGTTGATTGTGTATTTTAAAATAAGATGAAAAGTGAACAAATTCATTATAGAATATTTATAATTTTATTGATCAATATACCTAGTTGAATTTACTTATTTTAATTTTCATAATTTACTTTTAGGATTAGCTCTTGTTAGCACTGACACGAACCACAGCCATTTTTGATATTATTATTTTATCGACAGTTTCATATTTAGATATATGACCATCAACACATCTAGTGACAAAAAACCGCGGATACTTTTTAGATGACCCAATATAATACAATATTATATGAATACAATATAGGAATGTAAATATCACAAAAAATTGACGTTGTGCACTGGACCCCTATTCTTGAAAAGAAACGTACAATATATGAAAGTTAGAGAAATACTATAGTATACATTACATATACTATAGTATTTCCCTAATTTTTTGTATGCGATATTTTTCAAGAATAGGACCCCGGATGTATGATATTTTACAGATTTTTTACTAAAAAGGCCTCGGAATGGCTCTCTCTGCTATTGATAAAATTGGGGAAATCACCAGAAAAACAAACAGTATAATTCGGATTTGTATTGGTAATACAAATCCGAATTGGTAGACATATGTACAATTTGTAAATAGTGGAACATATTTTTATCTAACACGCAATTTTCATCACATTTTACGCACGATGATAGAATTATTTTCGAGACAGGTGATATTGCCATCGAACATTCGCAATTGTGTCTGGAATTATACAATAAGACAATTTAGCGATTTTGTAAAAGTAGTCGAGGTTGGACCACGAGATGGATTACAAAATGAGAAAAAAATAGTGCCTACCAAAGTCAAAGTCAATTTTATTAATAAACTATCAGCGACCGGATTAAGAAGTATCGAAGTTACCAGCTTCGTATCTCCGAAATGGGTTCCTCAGATGGCAGACAATCAGCAGGTCTTTCAACAAATTGAAAAACGAAGCGATGTATCTTATCCAGTACTGGTACCAAATCTGAAAGGCTTAGAGAGTGCTATTGCAACAGGTGTGAAAGAAATCGCTGTGTTTGGTGCAGCGTCGGAAACCTTTTCCAAAACTAATATCAATTGTTCGATCGAGGAGAGTATAAGGAATTTCAGGATGGTGGTGGAGGAGGCAAAAAAGCATGGCATCAGAACTCGGGGTTACATATCCTGCATTGTTGGCTGTCCCTACGAAGGTGAAATCAAACCAGCTATCACAGCACATTTAGCTTCAATAATGTTAGATCTTGGGTGTTATGAAATTTCTCTGGGTGACACCATAGGCATAGGGTCTCCAAGGAAGATCAAACGTGTCTTAAATGAACTGCTCCATGTTTCATCAAACGACATGAGTTATTATGCGCTGCATTGTCATGATACTTATGGTCAGGCCTTGATAAATATACACATGGGTCTTGAAAATGATATAAGAGTCTTTGATTCTTCAGTTGCTGGACTTGGTGGATGCCCATATGCTGCTGGTGCTTCAGGAAATGTTGCCACGGAGGATCTACTGTACTTCTTGGAGGGCGAAGGATTGAAAACTGGCATAGATTTACATAAAATAGTGGAGATTGGTGATTACATCAGTAAAGAATTAAATAGAACAAACCAGTCAAAGACTGCAGTGGCTATACTTGCCAAAAAGTATCATCAGAAATGCTAATCTATACTTAATGACATTATATTTAAGGATACTTTCTAGCATGTTGCAAGTTTAGCTATAAAATAGAAAAAATTCTAGGACTTTGAAAATACTGTATTCATTGGCATAATGTTCATCTGTGTTTTTTTGCTGGAAAGCATTCCAAGTTTAATAAGTGTGAAACCAAAGCATTTTACATTCCAAATAACATGATATATATATATATATATATATATATATAATATGTATATAAATTACAATTAATGTATTGGTTCTTTTCAACTGAATTTCTTGCACAATTCATCTTTTTCTCTTTACGTTAAAAAAAAACGATGCGAGTAATTCAGTTAAAAAGAATGGGTCTATTTTTGTAAATGAGTTTTTTTTATGCCAATTTGATTTGTACATTTGATCTTTAAAGAAATATAATTGTTATATATATCATGTGTGTGCTATATTTTATATTCAATAAATTGTATTTATTATTCATAATTTTATGAATAAAAAAAAACTATATTTATTTAAAACAACTCTTTATTTTTAAAAAGTAGGAAATATAGGGAATATATGTTTATAAGTGATCGGGGTTGGCACTACTGCTAAAAAAACACGTGTGAGTTGAAAACTTAACCTCGATAATTCAATGGTTGCAAAAACTTTGTGAAAATTTTATTTTACTGTCGAACAATATCGATAACTTGACACATTTCTAATAAAGATGGAAGCGAATATTATATCTTGTACTACATGGGTGAAAAAAGGTGTCGCCGCGGCTGTTCCAGAAAAAGTTGGTATTTTAATGTTATGTATAGGTTATGTTATTTATCAAAAACATATATTTTCTGCGATTTGTAGGTTGAATTAAGACCCGACGAACTCGAGAAGATTATAAAAGAGACGCAAGCCACTTTAAAGTACGTAAAATAATGCAAATTATTTCCATTATAATAATGCACAATTTGCTTTTTAGAACTCAACTTTATCTCATCTCTTTCAAACATTTTCAAAATTCTATTTTCTCCATCGAGAATTCAATTCTTAAATTTGAATCTTGCGTTTGTAATCAACTTCAGATCTCTTGCTAAAAAATATATTTCTGATAACTTTGATGATTATTAGAGAATTTAGAGAGTGTTGAAACTACAATTCTTAATTGTGTATTTATGGTTTTCTCACAAGAATAGGACATACAATAAATATTAAAAAATTAATTGTAAGATTTTTTTTTATAGCAATGACAGTAATGATGATTCCGACGAAGAGAGATCCAAAACACAATCTAATACAGAGAAGAAAGGAGAATCTTCGAATGCTGGCATTGATGAATATAACTTTAAAGCCTATGATAATGAATGTAAGAGAAAAATTGTTAAATATTCAGAATATAAAAATATATTTGATTCTTTTATTTTTGTTTTAGCCGGCAATATGTATTGCCACATTAGTAATTTAGCCACTTTTGATGCAAGTGGCAAAGATCCTCTTATAACAAACGATGAAGAAGATTCAGATAAGGAGGATGATATTATCAAAGCTGATGATAATTTAGTGTTGTTTGGGCATGTTGAG
Source organism: Acromyrmex echinatior (assembly GCF_000204515.1). Next base: position 1,562,507 of record NW_011626826.1, on the reverse strand, counting down.
GGAGATGCTAGCATCTTGGAAGTATTTGGTTCGTACAGCGTATTTAGTTTGATTAAATATTTAAAATTCATTCTTGATGCTAAATAATTTTACCTATTATATAAGCAATTATATATATAATATATATATATATATATATATCTTTTATTTCTGACAATCTTTTTATATGTATAATTGTAGTATATAACGAAAGGGAAGGATCCTTTTATTGTCATCATGATATATTTCTACCTTCGTTTCCATTGTGCATAGAGTGGCTTAACTATGATCCTACTACTCCAAAACCAAGTGAGTAGTACTTTAATTACATTAGAAATTCTTACAGGAAATATAAATTATATAATTTTTTTTTATGTAATAAAAGATGTAATTAAAGATTTATGTTTGTGCTTTTAGGCAATTTATGTGCTATTGGTAGTATGACTCCCATAATTGAAGTATGGGACTTGGACTTGATAGACTGCTTAGAACCAGCCTACAAATTAGGTCGTAAATCAAATAAAATGAAGAAACAAAAACGCATTGGTCATAGAGATGCAGTTTTAGACGTGTCGTGGAATCATAATTATACGTCAGTTATCAATTTCACAAAAAAATATAATCAATATAATAACTAATTTTATTATTATATTTTACAGACATGTTCTTGCTAGCGGTTCGGCTGATCAAACAGTCTTATTGTGGGACTTGGAAAATGGTAAACCTGTCAATAAACTAGGTCCGTTCAATGAAAAAGTGCAAACGCTAAAATGGCACCCACAAGAAACTCATCAGCTATTGATAGGATGCGCTGATGGGTATGTAGATTATCCTATTGATAAACATTTGTATGTTTACATAGATATCTACTTTAATATTTTTTCAGATTAATAAAACTGTACGATTGCATGAACGAAATACCTATTATACAATGGGAGGCATTGGGAGAAGTGGAAAGGGTCTTATGGAATCATCATGATCCAAATTATTGTATTGTACGTCTTACATGCATCTGAAATTAATTTTGTGATTGAATTTGTGATTGATTATATTTGTAATTTCTTTGCAGGTTAGCACAGATAATGGTTATATAGAATACTTTGATGTACGAAAACACAAACCATTATGGCAATTTAAGGCCCATGAAAAAGAAGTCACAGGTAAATAAATCTCTTATCTAACTTGTTTTATATTATAGCTCATAAATTTCATTTTTTATTTTTTTTTCCAGGTCTTTCTCTTAGTACGTCATGCCGAGATCTGTTAGTCTCTTGTTCAAACGATGGTGTAATAAAAATATGGGATATAGACCAAGAATCTCCTACTCTTATATGGGAACAGACGAGTAATTTGGGCGCTATACAGTGTCTCGCAGCGAATCCAGATAATGGATTTGTATTCACTGTTGGCGGAGATAATAAGGAACACAATTTTAAAGTGTTGGATCTTACGGAGATACCTACAGGTATGTATAAGTAATTTTTAATATAGATTAAGTGTCATTGTGTTAACTTTTTTACTCTGATTAATAGTGCGAGAGAGATTTGTAAAACGTGTTGCATCGAAAACTTTGACAGAATTTCGGCAAGAAGAGATGGACGTCACCGAAGATATGGAAAATATGGAAATTGAAAATCAGGAATCGTCAAGCATAAAAGAAATAAAAAAAGAGATAAAAAAAGAAAAGTATACATATTAGTATCAAAATTGATTATAAAATCTTAATTATATTTTAAAACATTTGTTAAATGAATAAAAAATTTCATAAAAATTGTAAATAAACTTTTGTTACGCGTTTCTTTTTTATACAGACAATTAATCTGTAACTTATCTGTATCTTATTAACATAAAAACTGTTGATAAAAGAATAAATGTATCTATGTACATATTTGGTAGGCTTATTAAAAATCCTTTCGTTTTTGTTTCTTAAAACATGATTTATTGTTTCCCTGTTAACAGTTTAATTTTAACCCCATTTATTTTTCAAGAATCTTACATCATTTTATTGAAAATAATAGTACGGTATTTTATTCAAGTATTTTCCGAATTTTCACATTATATGATACGAACAATCAATATAACGTTTTAAAGACATTGTTTCATTAAAAAAAAAAAAAAAAATGTTTTTAAAAACGGGTTCCCTTGATTCGCAGTGTTATAAATTTATAATAGCCAACAATAATTAATGAATCTCTCGAGTGAATAAGAGATTACATATTACACTTAGAAAGTTAATTTTAAAAAATTCAAAAATTTAATACAGACTCGAAAACACGCTGTCCATTCGGAATCTTTGTATTCTATTAAAATGCAGATAGATTTATGCTATGTAAAAATTAGCAGGTTACACATAAAACAAAAGGACATGTATGACAGAAAGAATTTGTACCTTACTTAAGAATTTGTAACTTATACGGTTCCACGAAGTTGTAAAAATATATACTTGCGTGCGACTATTTCTGTAAAAATGGTGATTTAATTACCTGTCGATTAAAATCTGTTTGTAAAAGCTACACGGTCTTATGTAATGATTCGTTTGATTAAGAATTCAAGATATCGATGCTATCAAAAAAGCAAGTCTGAGAGGGAGGGGCAGTCATGAGGATTATTTTTACAAGTTAATATTACCAAATATTTGGCAATATTATTCGTTCCTCGAGTATACAATCCTCGATTTATCTATTAATTCTTTTAATTACTCTGATTATATATACTGATAGATCTTATATTTACTTTCATTTTAATGCAGAATTGTATTACAATTATCTCGATAATGTATAATTATTGGGCATAATATTAACAATGTTGCTGTGTTAGAAATTCTTTCTTTTCCACTTTACCCGTTTACTTAAGGAACTGTTGTGGTCCTTGCAGCTACGATTTAATTTTGAATAAATACAACAAGTGTTCGCTGTTATGAAATTTTGTTGGGCAGTTACAAATATGATAAAACTAATGAAGTTCAACGATTCTTTTCGTGTGCATTTGCGTTTTGAAACAAAGTCATTTTATTCTATAATCTTAATCTTGTTTATTTGCTAAAAATGAAATGTTATCTTCTTTTTTTTATCAGAGAGCGTTGTATGAATATTCAATACGCGAAGTACATGTATATTACATATTTGAAAATTCATGTTCGATCTGTACATACAATTGTGATTAAACGACCTAATTATTGAATCGATGAATTTAACTGTGCTTTAATAAAAGTGCAGAATAAATTAGCGAATCATGGAGATCAGTAAAATATAACTTTCATTAAGTATTTTATATTTCAAGAAAATTCATCTCAATTCAATGACGAACTAGAATGGAATAAGATGTACATATGTACCAGTGCCAGTCATACTGGTTAGTCTTGTTAACAAATTTCGAACCGCATTACGATTTACGACGCGCTTTCTGGCAGTGGTCTCGTAAATTCAATAAAAATCGAGGATATAATTATATTAACAATATTTCATAAAATTCCGTTTCACTGATATTTACAATTTCTTTTCTTCTATTTTTTTTATATTTAAATCTAGCGCGATGTGATACCGATAGACATTTTAAACAGATTCAATAAATATTACAGAATAAAAAAATGACGTCTGTAATGTAAGCGGTCTTTTAAGTACATTTTTTTTTCACACAAAATGCGTAGAGAAGCGATTCAAATTATTCAACATTTTGTGCAACGAGTAAAACAGTGATATATAATGTACATATATTCCTATTCTTCTTCCCTTGAATGATATACGATCATGCTCAGTCAATATCTCTGCTGACGGCACAAAATCACCAGATTGGTAAAAACTAATGTTTTTTTTTTTTTTAAGAATAGAACATATTGTGTTTCTTCTATGTTTTTAATGCTTCAAATATACTTTAAACAGTACTATAAAAAACATTTAAAACATATTAAAAACTTCAATTAAACTGTTTAAAACATATTAAAAACCTCAATTAAACTGTTTAAAACACGTTTAAAACATGTTTTTTACCAACCTTGCACAAAATGCCTGACCTCAGGCATTTTAGATTCGTTATACAGCTTGCGACGCATAGACGCATAAACGAGAGAAAAGCGACTGTCAACAATGATCGCTTTTGTCTAGAGGATGTACAGTTGACCATTAAAGGTTGACATATACATATAATATATTAATTAGAATAATTCATACACACATATGTAACATTAGCATTAAACTAGGCGTCAGTTCCTACATCGAGACTTCTCGAGTCCTGATTCGAATCGTGCTGGCTCCCGCCCTCGGAGCTCGCATTGCTCGACTGATCCGAGCCCTTTTTCACCTTGGGCTTGTACTCCGTGATAGTGACGGTAACATTATTGACCGTTACCTCGTTCGATTGCGCGGTGCTACGGTCAATATTTTTCAGACGCGGCGGATGCCTGTTTTTGCGCCTCAGCTTATCCAGTTTGCGTTCCTTTTCCTTGACGCCGCTGGTCGTGCTACCACCGCCACTTCCTTCTTTCTTACCTGGTTTCAGCAGTGGTACATATTGTTGCTGCGCAACCTGGATATGATATAGTATCATATTGATTATGTGTTAACTCTAATAAATAACGAAACAATAACGTAAAAAATAATTTGAAAACAAATAGTTGCATTTTTAAATAAAAAAGTCTTTTTCCTCTGTATGTAAGTTATATGAGCTGTGTTCTCCATTATTGCGAGTACTAAAAATCTATAATATAAAATATATATGAATTGTAGATTTTCAGTACAAAAATACAGCCAGTAAGTGATATAAACTCGTGGACAATTCGTCATCCTCCGGATCTATAATAGTAAAGCTAGTCCTGAAGGTGTCTACTCTGTTTTAGTACAATAATCTGTATACTGAAGGTGCCAATTCCTCTTATGTTCACAACACTCGTGAGCATTATTTCATTCTTCTTGCCATCAAATATTAAACAACAAGAATCAAATATTAAGCAAGAATATCATAAAACAAATATGTACATGACTCTTACATATATGATTTTTTTAGTAGAACAGGATAGGTATCTTTAGAACTTGCTTTACTAGAATGAAGAAGTAAATTATTGTTCACAGATATATATTGCAAGATAATTAGACTGACCTGTTGAGCTACCAATTGGGGGTTTATGCGGGGTTTCCGCGTAGAGGTTCCTTTGCGGACGTCACACATGAGGCACTTAAATGCTTCCGCTGTATTCCTATAAGTGCAGACACTACAGTCCCAATAATTTTCTTCCAAAACCTTCGCCTGACGTTTTCCGCTTCCCGAATGGTTCATTGTTTGTTGAAGTCAATCGTAGAACGCTGTACCTTCTCAAAAGAAAGTTTCCCCTCTTTTGAGGCACCTTCGGCCTCATTAAATTTAGCAGTTTTATGAACACCGGATATTTTCCAATAGAGCGTAACTAAGGATATGCAATAAAAGCGCTAGACAAATGTCTAAGGCAACGTTCCGTACATCAACTAAGCGAGATACATAATAGTCTATTATAAATAATCGCTCTGTATTGACCACCTATGTCTCTATATTGTATCACTCTGACATTACACATTTTCTTCCAATGAATCTGTAACGGAAAAACAGTTTTAATTTTAATACATTCAAAAATATTATGAAATAGCGATATTTCTGTATAACAAAACTCTCGGCAAAATATTATTATTTACAGAATCAAGAGTCTATCAGTACATTTTGTATCTATTTAAATTGATATTCAATAAAATCAGAGTATTTTGAAAAAAAAAACAATTAATAATTGAATTATTCTTCAATCTATTTAATTTGTGATGAAGAAGATAAAACTATCAAATTAATACCAAATTAATTATAATCATCACAAAGTTTTGAATTAGTGTTTTGAATAGATATCAACTGAAACAACCAACATGCTACTGCCTCTATTTATCAATACAGAATTGACCTCTCATCTATTATAGAAATTAACTCACATTATTTACACACTTACTTGTTCACAGATAGTGAATTCGTTCACTGATAGACACTGGAAATTCTTTCTGCCACACGTTCAATCCAGTATTCTCCTGTCCTCCTTCAATGTAATAAAATTGTACTCGATTCAACGTCACTCTCTTCTTTCAAGTGACACTCCTTGTATGTTTTGTTTGTATTTTCTTCAACCAAAGCGAGATACTCCTTACATTCTGTTTCAAGACATATGGATGTCGAACTCGCAGAGTCCAGTTCGTTACAACGAAGACGTTCGCAGGAGTTTCTCCCGGAACTTCTTCTGGAGTTTCTCACTAAAAGCGACGACGCGACGTTCCGGAGCCGTTTACACTCGTCAAGCCCGGAGTCCCGCCGGCGACGAGGTCACGGATTGGTGCATCCTGCCAACGGCGAGACGGATGGAGCTCGTCGGTGCATCGTCGCGCGCGTGTATATGTGTGCACGCACGTGCACTCGCGCGCGCGTCGTGTCGTGTCAATATTGTCCGTTACACGCGTGTCTTACTGCGAGTGTTCGCTGATTCACCGCGTTCGCGCATTCCAGCGTCCTGGCGTCGTCAGCGACGGCTGCGACGGGGCTGATAGTGGCGACCAGGGGGAGGGAAGGGGAGAGAGGGACGTCACACGCGTTGCGTGAAGGGCGAGTCAAGAAGAGGAGGAGGCTGAGGTGGTGGTGGTGACGATGATCTCCACTGCTTTCTACTACCGAATATGCCGTCGATCGTCCGTCATGCCAGTATAACGAGCGTGCTCGTCAACGATCGTCCTGGAATGATGAGGCACGTACTTTGAAACGCGGGAGGATAAGCGGCGTCGAAGGTGGTGGTGGAGGAGGAGAGGATATTGACAAACAATCCGACAGCGAATGTGTGCGGCTGCTCCGTTCACGATGGTCCGCTTCCGCTCGTTCCGGTTACGTCGTTGACGTTCCGGAACGCGGAACAAAATTCCTCCCCCTTCTGATCTCCCAAAAAAATCTCTTATGACTCATAACATGCGTTCCGCAGGTGTGTAACGATTTAATGAATAATTGACGTTTTTCTTGTCTTTTCTTTGGTCATTTTTTTTTACAAGATTGTCTAAAGTAATGTTTTAATTTTTAGGTTAATACGGCTTGGTAATATTAAATTTTGACATCAAGTAAGATGGTCTTAAATATATAATTATAAGAATTGATTACGAATGTTGGCCTTCTTTTTTTTTATACACAAATTGTGTTTCAAAATTCACTGCCAGCGTTGAAAATATAATTATAATTATATTTAAAATTGACATATATTTCATATATAATTATAATTATATAAATTATTATTATATAAATGTGTTTATATATATATATAAATATATATATATATATAATTTTTTCCGCGTAATTATAAATAAAATTTATAATTTTATCATTATTCAATTAATCTGCGAAAAAAATAAGATTATGATTAGACATGTGTAATAATTTTGTATTATAATTTTTAAAAAAGTATTTATAATTTTTGATATTGAGCTATTAAAAATATTATGTGTTAAAATATAGTTATATATTATAAATTTATATATATACACAATTTTTTAAATATTAAAATTGCCGCTTGTGTTTTCAAAAGTGTCTTAGTGTTTTAGTATTAGACATTTTTATATAGCTTTTCCTTCTTTTTACGCATTTTACTTTCTCTCTTTTCTCGACGTTCGTGTTTACATCCATATTTGCACTCGGAATAATTGTTCGTCCCTGGCGTCGATTTGACAGAAGAATCTTCCTTGTAACTGAACTTTCTGTACTTTTTCTATCTCCTTTCGTTTTATCTCTTTCTCTCCAACGTGCAATTGTATACCTGTTTCATTTTTGCGTGCAGAAAGTGCAGCTGCGAAAAACTGAGTTGCGGCGCTCGCTCACGTTCGCATTACATACATTAAACTGCATTATACCGATAATTCGCATACAGAGTGCATCTCGGCGCGCATTTTGCTACATATTTTTTTCCGCTCTTGCCCCTCGTTACATTTTTACGATAAGAAGTCAGATTACGGTCCGTCGATCCGTTTAAATGTAATCGTGAGAAGAGAGTTCCTCATCGTTCTCCGTCGTTACGAACTGCTCGATATGGTGAGTGAGACATTTGCACTTAGGTTAGCAAGTGTCAATAATGGGACGTAATAAACCGACTTTCTTTCGAAGCTACATTCAGGTTGCATAGTCGCGGTTAGTCCGATCGCACAGTTGTGATTTTCGTTAAATCTTTTCTTGTTGAAAGTTTTTTTCTAATCCAACTTTGAATTTAACATCAGCGAACATTAATTGCTGTTTATCCCTCGAAACTGTATACGTGTATTTGTTGACAATATGTTTAATAGCAAATTCGTCATTTTATTACGTATTAGATTATTACTAAAAGCTGCATGTAAAATTAGCAGAATTGAATGTAAATATATAATAAATATTTTAAACGATTAAAAACTCAATAATGATACATACCTATATTATTTATTAGAACATTCTCTAAAACTTTTAGAGTGAATCTCACTCTGTGAAGAGTGAATTAAACCACTTTTTTTCAAAACTGACTGAATTCTTTTTTGGAATTTCATTTCACTTCCCTCAAAGAAATTAGAGAGTATGTATTATTATTTCATTTTCAAAGTTGATTATATTATGCCACTGCATTTAAATACTTTATATAAAGCAGCCTTTTTAATTGCTAACTGATCCACTATATTGTGAATGACTGATTTCATAATACATGTATATATATATATATATATTAATCTATAAATTTATTTTATCATATAAACCAAAAGTTCTAAAAGTTTGATGTTACAGAAGAGTCTTACAGTGATTTTACGTGACATATAATATGTATAAATATAAATATATTTATAAAAAAGTGTATATTAATGTTTAAAATATTTGTAATTGCAACAACAGTACGCAGTATTATTTTTAAATCAATTATTTTATTTTATATGGAAGGACGTATCAGATGGTATAGATAAATCATGGGATCATCCATGGACCACTGAAGAGATGAGAAAGAAGAGAAGAGAGTGGAGTCTGGCGGGTGATGTGGGACTTCTTAAACATCTTCAGCAATTTTCTGAAGTATAATTTATTTTTAATAATTTTTAATAATTTATCTTTGCCTTACTGATGTTTACATTCAACAGTGCCTTGCATTGATTTTATGTAAAATTTTAGAATCTGGTGTCCAAGGCCAACAAGACTCAAGCTGCTCTGGATACGTTGACGACGCAATTAAAAGAAACAGGGATACTAGTGGATAATGTTACTAATACATCTTTGGCTTTGGCCAATACTCAATTTATCGAGAGCCGAGTGCAGGAAGATGACATAGAGATTAAGGAGAATTTAGATGAGAAGCAGGAAGTAAGCGAGAATTCATATTTATATTTTAATATATAATATTTCTATTTTGTATAAATATTTTGGGAAATCTATGCCTTTTCATATTTAAGTGAAATGAATTTTTGTATTCTTTTTTCAGAATGTGAAAATTCAGGAGTCCACGCCGGAAAATCTCTTGGCCAGCATAAGCGAGAGTGTTAAGCAAGGTTTAAGCATAATGGATGAAAAGTACAAAGTAATGGATGTAGCTTGCAGCGACAGCGAAGAAGAAGATGAAGGAGGTGCGGTAGTATTCAGGTTAGTGTCTTTATTTTTATTCATAATATTTGCTTTGTGCTAAAATTCGGTTGGTTTACAGTGTTATTGTGGGACCCAATGATCCATATCAAGATCGACCCTTGCCGTATGTTATCGGTTCTGATAAATGGATAGCATCGAATAAGATAGGTTTAGAGAGTAGCAGTAGCGAATCTGAACAAGCTGACGAAGAGAGGGATGAATCGGAAAGTGAAAAAGAGGATACCGATGTGCGGAAAGTATTTAATAGTAGACACAATCCGGAGATAAATATAGCGAGGTTGTCGTCGTCCTCCAGCGATTCAGATAATTATAATGATCACAGCAATAACATATCATACGAGAATAATAAAACGGATATTACATCTCAGAATAATATAAATTCCGCTTCAGAGTCTGCCACACCTAATAATGTATCGAAGGTATACATATAACTAATCTTATAAATCTCTTTTATTATTTGATAGTCGAGTTCCTGTTGTGTAACTTTTAACGATAGCTATTGTATATGCCAATGATACTGATCTGATTTTATTGAAACTATGTTAAAATAATTTTTTAAAATTCAGTTCATGCATATTTAAATAAATAATTCATATTAAACAATTAATTTTTTTCAAAATTTTAACTATTTTTCCAACATATACATTATTATATACATCAGATCTTAGATGATGTCGACAGAATTAAATAATTTCAATAGATAATATCTTCAAATTTGGTGTATATTACAATGTACTGGGTCTGAAGGAGTTAAGAATACAGAATAGGGATTTTGGTGTTGAGATTTGATAATTTTTATATTTTAAAGATGAAACAATTCTCTTTTTTTCTTGCTTGCAGTCAAATGAAACGACACCGAATTTTGCAGAGGAATTAGCCAAACGATTAGGCACCGTTCGCCAAGCGCAAAAGCCTGTCGGAGTAGATGAAATCAGTGAATCATCGATTAATCGATTTAAAGGCATGCAGTTAATATCTTTGTTGCAAAAATATAAATTGTAAACAAAATATTCTCGAAGTTAATTGACTCTTAACTTTTCTCAGATGATCTGTTTGCGTCCGAGAAGGATGAAGATGTGTTCAACAGTTCTGACAATCTATTTAGCGGTAAAAAAGATCTCTTTGACGATCAAGTATCTGCCAATCTGTGGAAGGAAAAGCCAATCAAATCTTACAAAAATAATAATATTATACCAGCCAGTATCGATGTGCCACCGCCGATTAGTATAGTTTGTAAGTATTCTTATATCTGCGTTGTCATTTTATATAATAGTTGTCGTTTTTTTGTAATAGATTTATCTTCTTCAATTCAACCGCATTTTTTTAGCGACAAAGCCAAAGTCAGCAATAGACGATCTATTTGCCGATGCCGATTCGGAAGAAGATTCGGATGACATCTTCTCATCGAAGAATGTTATCAAAAAACGCCCAAAGGAACCTGTCGCGAGCGATAACGCTTATCCCGCGAACATGGAGGATCTGCCGAAGAAATTTTTAGACGTTATAGCTCCTGGTAAAATCGCTACGAGCACACCGGAATCTAATATCGTTAACGCCACGAGCCTATTTAGTGACGACGAGAATGACGACGCAGATCTGTTTGGTAACTCCAAAAAGCAATCTCACAAACCTGTGAATGCATCATCGTCTACGAATGCGACTCAGGAATCGAGTAAAAAAGTAAGCTGACGGGATAATTTTTTATACTTTATTTTTTATATTTGACGAATGTTTAATCAGAATGTATGTTCTTGTGAATGTATACTACTGTTAATTTAATTTTACTTAAGTGTGATTCTTAGTATTACTTTATTGCGTGAATATTTCAATTTAATAATATAAACATTTTTAATATTTATGTTATTACACTGATTTTTTTTGAGAAGAAAACTGAAGTTTAAATTATATGAAGATAAAAAATAATGTTTAATTCTTATGATTTATTATAATTATAATTATAGCACTCTGTTAATATTAAGAATAAAATCCGTTTCTCTGAAAATATGCTTCATAGCGAATGAAGAATAATGTTAAAATAAAAATTGCAGAAACCTATTGGAGGCGAGTGGATACTCGGCAATGTTTTGGCGTCCGACATTGAGAGCAAACTATCAAGCCGGATAATGCAGCGGCGACAAGAGTCGTCCGAATCATCCGATAGCGACGTGCCAGGAAACTTTGATAGCGCGACGAGAAGCAACGTTGAGTCAGCATCCACGACCACGAATCACAGTTCGCAAAATCCCGCGGAGAATTTATCCGCAATTGGAAACAACACCAGCAGCGGAGTATCGATGCAGCCGCCCAGTATCGACATCACAGCCGGATCTGGTTTATCGTAAGTCGAATTAATAATTCTCTTTTGTTAATTTAAATTTTTTAGATTCTCTCTCTTTCTCTCTCCCTTCTCTAGAGCATTTTATAATAGAATATAGATACATATCCCAGTTTTTACGATTATATTGAACAAAAATGCTGCTTTTTTCATTTCAAATAAATTATAATATTTCTTCAATATCATTATGTATTTTAAAGCAATATGATATTTGCACCAAGCTTTTCGATTTTTTATAAGAATATTTAATTCACTTGAATACTGAATGTATAAGATAATATCAATCGCGAGCATTAAAGAAGTCGTTAACTGCTTAAATTAAATGACCCTCAGGTTTTAAGTTACACTCTGCGAGTTAAAATGTATCCGATGACACAATATCAACATTTTTCGAGGTCAGCACATAAACAAGGAGAAGCAGCGTAGTGTACTCGCTCGTCGAATGAGCTAATATTGCATTCAGTATGCAAACGAGAGTTGCTGCGTTGTTTCTTTGCGCTAGAGCTAGTTGCGTCACGGAATCATCTGGAGAGATGGATGGCACGTTGAAAAGAAAAAGAGGAACTATCAGTCCGAATTTCTTATTTCATAAACGCGAATACGTGCTGGCGCATCGCTCTGTTTTAATACACGCCAAAAACTTCTGATGCCATTGAACCCAAACATTAATCAATCGCCTTGCCGCAATACACGCCTTACTGCATAACGACGTAAATACCATAGCTAGTCCAAGGCGAGCTTCTCTTCAGTACGGTCGAATGTGTTGCCTATCGCCTATAATTGTTGATTCTCTCATCACTCTTTAGCTGTTTGATTACTGTCATAAAGAAATGACGATCAGCACACGAGAACTCTGTAAGTGATTCGATCTGAAGATTAAAAAAAAAAAGAATATTCAATAGTTGCAAAGTGCTTGCAAACTATTGTGCATCAGGATTTTATTGCTTGCAGATTGTTTTCCAAATTAAAGTTGTCGATATCAAACAGAAAAATTTATTATAAATATATTTATTAGTGCAAAAATTATTTATATTTATCCTGAATGAATAGGCATTATATTGAATATATAATCATTATTCGATATATTCGATATGATGTATATTCATTCAGGGTGAATTTTTTAATTGAGTTTAAATATATTCATGTTGAATAGTTCTATTTGATTTCGACAACTATATTCCAAACTTCATTGAATAGAGGGCAAATAAAAAATGTGAGCGGCATAGTTATGCTCCGATTAATTCATACCACAGTGACGTTTATTCGCTTTCTTCGAAGGAGTTTTTCGCTGACTCCGAGAAATGAATAGTGAGCAAACAAGGATCGTAAAGCAGTGAAAATCAATCAAGTGAACGAATTCAAGTGAAAGTGGCGTTTATTCGTACTCGTTTAATACCGCGCAAGATTGGAGATATATTTATATAAGCAAGTGAAGATCGTTCAAGAAGGAAATGGTTTTAGTACTTTTGTACTGATGGAAGTGTGAACCAGGAATAGTGAAATCCGATAAACTCGGTTGCAAGTTATCATACAAGATAGTGTCATTTTTTTATCCGGTTCTAAGACAACAACAATAGGCAAGTAAATAAGTACAGCATTTTTATGAATTAAAGAAAATAATATTTATTTATAACAAATAGTGAAGATAAAACATGTCTTTTTTGTGCTTTCGTGCGACGGAACGGTTCATTACTAGCGGTGTTTATTTTACATTAACTATTGTGTGGAAGCTATCTTCCGTTAAGAAAGGATTATTCCTTTAGATCTAAGAGAATTTTCTAACTCGGTTTAACCGGATTCGTACCCATACAACTCGCTCGTGGACAACATTCAGGAAAATTTTTTGTTTTATCTATTCCTGTTACGTCTATAATCCTCCCTTCATCACAAGTTAATTTAGGGCATCTGGAAAGAAATGGAATAAAAACAGATTATGAACAAGAATTATAGAAAATCTTTTTACATTAGCATTGAAATCATGCCAAAATATTGTGTGGGTCTCATTGAAAATAGGGAATACTAGTTCATTATTTAGACATTAGAGTATATCAGAAGAAAAAAAAAGAGAAATTTGAAAATGTGAAATAATACAATAATATTTTCTATCACATTTTGTTATTTTCCATATATTTTCTCTGAGATATAAAGTAAAAATGATATGAAACGAATATTTTTTACTTAATATCTTATAAATAGTTCTCCTCTTATAATTGTTTACAAATTTGAAAGTTTGACAAATTAAATTTGAGCATCAAATGTAAAGATCTATTATTTCATGCTTTTTAAATATATATATTTTTTATTTATTAATATATCATTTAAATGACTATAATCACATATTGTTGTCGCATTTGCATTAAAACGAATATCGAAATAATCGATTAATATAGGATCATTGTGTAACAATTTTTCTCGAGATTTACAAGATTAGATATGAAAAACATCATTTAAACATAATTTAACTATGTATCTGAAAGATGAAATATTAATTTTTTCTTTGAATTTTTCTGAGATATGAAATCTTATATCCAGCTGGATATAACTGCACACATAATGAAGATATTTTATGAATAAGAATATATATATTTTGTAAATTATTTTATATATGAGATATATGATATTATAACATTTTGAGACTTACGTAATCAAATAAATTAGACCGTCCCATGTATTACAATACACCTGTTTGCACAAAGAATCGTTGTGAAAACCCACTGGCACAAATTGATTGTTCCATTTGCAGTATTCTAAATACATGTCTATGTGAGTAAAATCCGAAAGAATTCGAAGAGTATATAATTCAAAAAATTTCATTTATTTTCGAGATATTTATTAGATATTATACGCGGCAACATTGGTATTAGTGTAATCATATACATCTAAAAACTTATCAAAGAATTTGTTGAAACATCGAGATTGTCTACTCTGTAAAATTTTTAGAATAATTTGTTTCTCTGAAAAGTGAAATTTTACTCTCTAGCTGGTATTATGCAACGTACCATATACAATTTCATATTCTCTTGTAGTAACGATAGTTAGCCAGCACATTAGTAATAAGATCCCACAAAAGTAATTCTTCATCTTACTTTCTTGCTTAGGGAGTCACCAGGAATAAAAGATGATAGTAAATAAAAAATCTGACACTTATATATCGGTTTTCCTCCTCCATGATTTCTTGAGGATTAAGAGAACTTTTATTTTGTATCAACAAACATAAAGCAAAACGTGCATTATCATAATTAGCGATAGCATGAATTCAAGGAGCAAAGATGTAATCTTTAAGTATATATTTGTGACTTTTGAGATTTTGTTGCTAAATTTGGCGTCTTGCTCTGTATTTCTCACGTATATTCCACTTGGTAAAAGAACTTTGCGCATTAACTCTTCATTACTCACATTGTCGAGGACAGTCCGGTCTTGTATGTACATTATAATATACATACTTATTTGTTGAATGCTATTTATACATATTATTATATTTTGCGTAAATTTAATTGAAAATGATCAAAGAGCTTTGAAATTTTAAATATATGTTTGTACATTCAAAATAAATCCTACGCGAGGACTTATGTTAAACAAATCATATGAATAATGGAGATTTAAAAAGAAAGAACCTATTCCCTAGGAATAATCTATTTGAATTCCCTTTTTCATAATCACAGATATATACCGGCGCATCGTTCTCTTTCCTATACGCGTGCTGAATACTTATGGTGTCTTTGACCCATACATTAGTCATTCGCCTCACCCACTATGCATTACCGCACAATGACGCATGAATATCATGGACAGTCTAAAATGCATGCAAGTTTCTTCAAAACAGCCGAATGCTTCTGATTTACCTGTCGCCGTTGTTGAACCTCCCATTATGAATTGATTTATTCATTTAATCGTTATCAAAAAATGATGACTAGCACATAAGAACTGAATAAGTGATTTGACGAGAGCACGATTTATGAAATTGTTTAGAATGGATTCCGTTTGGAATTATTTCGTTTTCCACAGAAAATATAGACAATAACTTCGGTTAATTTCTGTTTGAATCCATTTAAAATAATTCCGTAATACGTGTCCACAAGTTATTTAAATGAAAAAAAAAATGTAGTTGCAATCTGTTTGCAAACTTTTGCGCACGAAATTTTTATCAGACATACTATTACATATTACTATTCTTCGAATTTCGAAAGAATGAAAAGCAAATAGAAAACGTAAGCGACGTAGATCATGCTATTAATTTGTCAAAACAGCGTTTATTCGCTTTCTTCAAAAGATATCAATTTTCCATTGACTTCGAGAAATAATTGCTAAGCAAGTAAACATCATAGGGGAATGAAAATGGATCAGGTCATCACAAAATCGGACGTAAGTGGCGTTTATTCGTTCAATATCATGCAGGATTGTACAGGAGGTTTTTTTTGCACCCAAGACTGCTCAAGAGGGATACGGTTTTTGTACTTTCGTTCGACAGAAGTGTGAACTAGTAATAATAGAGAATGGAGAATCCAATAAACGGCGCATTATTGTACGAGAGGTAGCGATTCTTTACCGGATCTTAAGACAGCAACAATAGGCAAATAAATAAGTAGAGATTTTGCTGAATCTATTGAGAAATGATATTTATTTATTACAATTTTTTCAGGTTTATAATGTCCCGTTATGCAAATCCCAGTTATGCCTTAGAAAAATTTATTATTGAAAGATACACACAGAAAAATACATACTGTATGCAAGTAATTATTACTTGTTTCCAAAGTTCGTATATCCACAAATTTATCGTAAGTTCATAATTCAATGATTGCTTTAATCATCGGATTCCTTATGGTTTCTGACAAACTAATTGTTCACAACAATATGGATATCTCCTGTTGTAATCCGCAGATATGATACCAATCAATTGATAAGGTGGCTTACAATAGACACGCTCAGGACACCTGAAAAGAAATAAAATTGAATTATGAAAAATTTGAATGGTAATCTTTATACATCAGAATTGAATCACGACAGAATGTCCAAGTTTATACTGGTCTCATTGCAGAATATAAAATGCTTTTAATTATTCAGGATGTAAGAGATACTCAGAAGAGAAAAAAAAGAGATACTCAGAAATGTGAAACGATACGAGATTTTCTGTTACACTTTTTTATATCCTGTGTATTTTTTCTGAGATACGGTGTAAAAGTCAAGTGAAATTTGTTTTTTGAATTTTCCATAAATAGTTCTATTCTTGACATCTACATTACATATTTAAAAGTTTGTAATTTAAGTTTCAACATGATGTAGAAAATATCAATTTCTTGCTTTTTCAGCTTATTTTTCCTTCGCTGATTTATAATTTAAAAAATGATTAATCATATGTGTGATATATTATTTTTTTGCGTGCATATTTTTACGTATATATATATATATATATATAAATATATATATATATATATTTTGTGTGTGTGTGTGTGTGTGTAAAATTATATATCGTTATTACTTACATTGTAATAGAGACGCTTCCATTCCAATTACAAAATACTTCGACGCATGGATGAAAGTGCTCGGATGTACCAAATTCTATAATTATGCCTCGATATGAGCACCCATCTAAACACATATTTATGTGAATTAAGTTGGAAAGTATTATAATATGAAAGCATAATTTAAACTCGTGATTATATAGATTTCGAAATATTCATAATTATTCAGTTTATTAATTTATCATTGAAATCGAGATTGTATACAATGTATAAGTGATAGTATCTGCGAAGCAAGAATTTTTCGGGAAAGTTCCAACGACTAAATCGCATCGTTTGTAAATTCGCTGAACTGTTCTACACATATTTATAATTATACAAATTCCGGACCTAACAATGTCTCTTCTTTAACGATTATCTCCTAGTCGGCGAATTACGTAACGTACCTAATGTACTTTTTCGTACTTGCATAGCAGAGTAAGATAATCCGACGCACATCAGCAATAAGATCGCGCAAACGTAATTCTTCATCTTATTTTCTTATTTAGGAAACTAGCAAAGTCACTAGCAAGAACACGATAATCAATAAAAAAGCGATTTTTATACGTGCTTTTTTATTTATTATCGTGCATTTTTCTTTTATTCATGATATCTTTGAGAAAATATCTCGTCTTCTGTACAGACAAAATGTGCGATATCACACGTAGCTACAGCAAGAAGATAAAAAGAACTGGAAGAATCATCATTGATATCATTTAAATTATATACTTAACTTATATACTGATTGTATACCTTTATCATCATTGAACATAATACTTATCCCGGTTTATATATTTGTGAATTGTGTGATTTTGTTATTGAATTTAGCATCCAGTGCTCTGAATTTTTTATGTATATTTCATCTGGTGGAAGAACTTAGCGCATTAATTACTCAATAGCTCTTTATTACTCACATAGTCAAGGATAGTCCAGCTTTATACAAAGTATTTATCTGTTGAATGTTATTTATACATATTGTTATATTTTGCGTGAATTGTTTTACAATTAAAAATATTTTTGTGCTTGTGCTTAAAGGATCCGCAAAATATTATCAATCTTTATTTAACTGCAAGTCATCAAAGAAATCAATGAAATTTTAAATATAATATTGAAACTGTCAAAATATCCTATGTTAGTAATTACGTAAAAAAAAACTATGCAAATAATGAAGGTTTAAAAAGAAAGGAGGGAAGAACTCTCTTTGGATTCCTTTTTCTATAATCGCGGACACATGTCGTTCTCTTTCTCACACGTATACTGAATATTTATGGTGTTTTGAATCGATGACCTATACATTAGTCATTCGCCTCATCTAATACGTGCTAGAGCACAACGACGCATAAATACCTTAGATAGTTCAAAATACATGCAAGTTTTTCTTCAGTACAGCCGAATGTATTGCCTCTCGCCGGTTGTTGACTTTCCGATCATGATCTGTCATTTAATTCTTCTAAAAAAATGACGACTAACATATAAGAATTGTAACTGAGATTTGAATAGAGAATGATTTATGGAATTTAGAATAGATTCTGATCGGAATTATTCTGTTTTCCCTATGAAGATAATCAGAATCAGAAATGTAGACAATAACTTCGGTTAATTTTCTCTTTGAATCCATTCCAAATAATTCCATAACACGTGTCCTCAAGTTATTTAAATGAAAAAAATATATATAGTTGCAATC
This sequence comes from Acromyrmex echinatior, assembly GCF_000204515.1. Next base: position 1,543,399 of record NW_011626826.1, on the reverse strand, counting down.
TGTTTGCAAACTTTTATGCCCGAAGTTTTTATCAGGGATTACTATTCGAACTTCGAAAGAATTAAAAGCAAATAGAAAATGTGAGCTGCACAGATCATGCTTTTGTTAATTCATATATCAAAGCGACGTTTATTCGCTTTCTTCAAAAGATATCAATTTTCCATTGACTTCGAGAAATAAATGCTAAGTAAGCAAAAATTATAGGAGAGTAAAAATTGATCAGATGAATCGGGTGAAAGTGGCGTTTAATATCGTTTAATATCGCGCTGGATTGTACAGGAGGCTTTTTTACAATCAAGATCGTTCAAGAGGAAAATGATTTTTGTACTTTCCGATGAAAGTATGAACTAATAATAATGAGAAATGGAGAATCCAATAAACTCAGTTGCGCGAGATTATTGTACGAGAGAGCTTTATCTAGTCTTAAGGCAACAATAATAGCCAAATAAATAGATAGAGATTTTGATGAGTCTATAGGAAAAACGATATTTATTTATTACAATTTTGCCAGATACATAACGTCCTGTTATGCAAATCTCAGTTATGCCTTATAGAAATTTATTATTGAAAGATACATACAGAAAAATACTATACTTTACGCAAGCAATAATTACTTGTTTTCTAAATTCATGTCCGTTGTCTATCATGAATTGATCATAAGCATTAAATTTATTCAAAATATATTTTGAATGGTAGTAGATTTAATATTTCAACTAAAATTATTAAGCTAAAACATATTGAATTTGTTTATTATATGAAGTCAGTTTTTTGATTAATTTTATTATATTCTTAAAAATAAATTATTTTGAGTATATAATGGTCGCGTTGAACTAATAAACGCAATCAATTATATGAGAAAATGTTCTTTGCTTAAAAAAATCATTATTTAAAGGGAAGAAGGTAAATTGAGTAATCACTTTTTTTAAAGCAATATAATGATATTTTTTGTGTATAGTGATTAATATGTATTAAGTACTGAACAACAGTTATTTCAATACTCAAAATAAATAATTAATCATTATCTTTTAATAGATATTATATTGGCCAATGTTACATTCGATTTCTAGAGTAAAGAAAGGTGAACAGTGTAAAATAATTGCTTCAATCATCGAGTTCCTTTCTATGCTTCCTGATAAACCGGTCGTTCACAGAATAATGGATAACTTCTGGAAATTTGCATCGCAGGATCTGAAACCAATCAGGTGAATCACAATAGGCACGATTAGGGCACTTGGAAAAAAATCAAATTAATTTATGAAAGATTTGATTGCTAACTTTAGCATTTGATCACTTTAGCATAGAAATCACAACAAAATGTTGAAGTTATATCTGAATTTTATTATTCAGAAAAGAAAGAAAAGAGATACTTAGAAATGTGGAACAATACGAGATTTTCTGTTTTACATTCTTTTTTACATTTCTTGTATTTTCTTTCAGATGTAAAAGTTATACGAAATTAATTGTTTTAACTTTTAACTTTCCGTAAATAGTTCTATTCTTGACATTTACATATTTGAAAGTTTAGTAATTTAAGCTTCAACATGATATGAAAAAAATCCATTTCTTGCTTTTTAAGCTTAATTTTCCTTCGTTGATTTGTAATTTAAAAACTGATCATACGTATATTGTTTTTTTTTTGCATGATTTGCATTAATGCAGGAATCGAAATAATTAAGAAACGATATGTAGCAATCAGTTTTTTTCGAGAATATAAAATTATCAAAAACCATTATATCATCTAACTTATGCGTGAAAGACAAATTTGATAATATTTTTATTCTTTTAATTTTTTTTTAAGAGAAGGCACTTATATTCAGGCACTCTGGATAACGAAAATATTTTATAAATATGACTAACATTGCTGTAAGCGCGTTCTGAATACGGGCCTATATATTATATATATTACATGTATATGTATAATATAATATATATATTATATATATATATATAATTAGATATAAATAATTTTACTTACTTTGTAATAATGATACGTCCATCCGAATTACAAAATATTTTGACGCATGGATAAAAAATTTGGGATGTACCGAATTTTATAAGCGTGTTTTGATATAGGCAGCCATCTGAACACATATTTATGTAAGTTAAGTTGGAAAGTTTTATAATACTGAAAGCATGATTTATATTCATGATTGTATAGATTTTGGAATATTCATAATTCTTCAATTTACAAATTTATCATTGAAATCGAGATTGTATACAATGTATTATATAAGTGATAGTATCTGTGAAGAATTCACAGATAGAATAGTATCTGAACAAGAATCTTTCGGAAAAGTTCCAACGGCTAAATCACGTCGTTTGTAAATTCACTGAACTGTTTTATACATATTTATAATTATACAAATTCCGGACTTAACAATGTCTCTTCTTTAACGATTATCTCTTAGTCGACGAATTGTGTAACGTACTTAATGTTTTTATTGCTTGCGTAGCAGCGTAAGGAAATCCAATGTACATCAGTAATAAGATCGCGCAAACGTAATTCTTCATCTTACTTTCTTATTTAACAAGAAGAGACTATAATAAAAAAGCACGATTTTTATATGCCGTTTTTCCTTTATTCATGATATCTCTAGGAAAAAAAAATCTCGTCTTTTGTATAGACAAAATGTGTGATATCACACGTAGTGACAGTAAGAAGATAAAAAAAATCTGAAAGGATCACATCAATATTAGGCTCACCGGTATCATTTAAACACGACCGTATCTTTATCATCATTCAACATATTGCATTTATTTCAGTTTATTTTACATGTATATTAATCATTCATTATATTTTTGCAACATTTATGTGATTTTGTTACTAAATTTAGCATCCACTGCTTCGTATTTTTTGTGTATATGACTTGATGAAAGGACTTTTTCGATTTTTAATAATTGAATAAGATTTTCGATTTTGTATAAGGATGTTAAATTTATTTTAATACCGAATACTGAATATGTATATTGCAACAATCGTCTACTAAAATAGACGTGAACTATTTACATTGAACTATTTACATTGAATAATTCTCGAGCTGTTAAGTTACAGTTCTCAATTAAAAACGTTTTTGGTAATGCACGATTTAATTTGTCGAGGATATTTCGGCCTTATACATACATATATTTTAGCATAAATTATTTTATAATAAATATTTTGTACTCTTATGTCTAAAGGATGTACTGGATATTATTAACATTTTTTAAAATTATTATATAAATTATTAAAAAGAGGATAAGTGAAAATTGAAATATAATGTTAGGGTGTCAGAAATACTTTTCGCGAATAACGTTTAAAAATCACGCGAGTAATATATGGTTAAAAAACAAAGGAGGGAAAATTTATTCAGATTTCTTTTTTGTAAATGCGAATATGATACATAGCTGTCTTTTCCACATGCATCTTGAATATGTCGTTGAATCAATGATTCAAACATTCATCATTTGCCTTGCCTATTACGCGTTAACGATCATAAATACTAACGATCATAAATACTGGTTGATCTAATGCATGTAAGCATTTCTTCAGTAGGGTCGAATGTTTTGCCTATTATCAATTGTTGATTCTCTCATTGTAAGTTTACTCTCATTTAATAGTTATCAAAGAATGACGACTAGCACATAAGAATTGTGAGTGATTTGATCAAAACAATTTATAGAACAATTTATAGAACTGGAATAGGAATCGGTCGGAAATATATTATTTTTTTAGAAAACAATAAAATCTAGAAAATAACTAATCAGTCTTTCTAATTGAAATCCATTCCGAATAATTCCATAATACATGTCCTAATGTGATTTAAATTAAAAAAGAAGATTATTCAGTTGTAATGTGTTTGCAAATCTTTCTGGACGTTGATTTTGACAGAAATTATTTGTAGATTAAGTATTTTTCGAGGAATGGAAGATAAAAAGAAAATACGTGCAGCACAGTGGTTAATTCATATCAAAGCAGCGTTTATTCGCTTTCTTCGAAGAACATTATACAATTTTTTTATTCTAAGTATATATAGATATAGTTTTTTACTCTAAAAAATGAATGGAAATCAAAGGCAATGAAAATCGATCAGATAAATGAATTCGAGTGAAAGTAGCATTTATCCATTTAATACCGTTCCGGATTATGTTGAATGCGCAACAATCAAGTTGAGATCAAGAAATAGTTTATATACTTTCATGCAACGGAAGTGTAAAGCAAGAATAATGAGAACGGAGAGTCCGATAAACTCGGTTGCGCCTTATCGTACGAAAAGTAATTCTTTATCTAGTCTTACTGTCTAAATTTCTTGGAGTGAAATTTGAGTTCAAAAGAATGAAATCATATTTCAAAAGAGCGAAAATCTGTCATTTTTATTTAAGAATGCAAATATTTTCGTTCTTTTTTTTATACTGGCAATATTTTCACTTTTTTCGAAGATTTTACGTCAAAAAATTTAAAGAGTAAGGTAACAGCAATAGTCAAGTGAATAAGTAGAGTTTTTCTAAGAGAAACTATATTTATTTACAATATTTCAGGATATATTCCCCGAATTCTATCGAATTTTTCATTACCAACAGAATGTTTATTTATTAATGTTTATAATTAATTTTTTTATTTCTATAAAAATTTTTCTTATAATTGTTTATGAATTTAAAGGTTGGCAACTTAAGTTTTAGCATCAAATGTAAAAATCCATTGTTTTTTATTATTTTATCTTTTTTTTTATTTATTTTGTTTATTTTATAACTTTATTTGAAAGTTTTTTTTGCTGAAAGGATTATTTTTTTTAGATCTAATAGTATTTTCTAGTCGGGTACGTATTCGCACAAAGCGGTCGTGGACAGCAATCTGGGTACTTTTTACTTTCATCCTGTGGCACGAAAAGAACAGTTTCATCTGGATCACAAGTTAATTCAGGGCATCTGGAAACGAAATAAAATTATGAAAACGAGTTTTACAGAAAATCTTTTTACATTAACATTGAAATCACGATGAATATTATAATTATATAAATTTCATTGTGAAATAAGGACTATTATTGATTATTTAGACATTAGAACATATTAGTCAGAAGAAATAAAAGAGAAATTTGGAAATGTGAAATAATATGATAATATGACAATATTTTCTGTCATATTTTCTTATTTTCTATATATTTTCTCTGAGATAGAAAGTAAAAATGATATGAAACAAATTTTGTTTATTTCTATAAATATTTCTCTTATAATTATTTACTAATTTAAAAATTTGACAACTTAAGTTTTAGCATCAAATGTAAAAATCTATTGTTTTATGCTTTTTAAACATATCTTTTATTCATTAATATATAATTGGAATGACCAATTACATAATATTATTATCGCGTTTGTATTAGAGCGAAGATCGAAGTAATTGATTAATAGAAAATCATTGTATAAGTTTTTCTCGAGATTACGAGATTAGACATAAAAAATATCATCTAAGAATTTTATGCGTGGAAGTTGAAATATTTATTTTTTTTTTTTGCCGAGACATGAAATCTTATATCTAGCTACATACAGCTGCACTGGATAATAGATATTTCATGAATAAGAATATATTTTATAAATTATCTTATATATGATATATTACATACTAACTTACCGATTTAAAGTAACTATACCGCTTTCTCCATCACAATATAGCTGTATACACGAACGAGTATGATAACCCACTGTTAGATGTTCATATCCCCATTTGCAGTAACCTAATGCATATCTATGTGAGTAAAAGTATTCAAAGAATATAATTCGAAAATAATTCTATCTAATTTTATTCATTTTCGAGATATTTGTTAGATATTAGCTATACGCGGCTACATTGATATTGATATGACCATATTCGTCTAAAAAACCTGTCAAAGAATCTGTTATTGAAACATCAAAGTTGTCTCTTTCCTAGAATTTTTAATTTCTAGTCTACGAGTTATGCAACATACTATATGCTTGATTTGCTTTCGTAGTAGAGGGAACCAGCACTATGTACATCAGCAACCAGATTCCACAAATGTAACTCTTCATCTTACTTTTTTGCTTAGAAAGTCACCAGGGAGGAGAGACGATAATAAACTTTTAAAAAACTGATTTTTATATATCCCTTCTCTCTTATATATCTCTTTTCCATGATTTCTTTAGAAAAACGTTTCTTTCGCTTTCTTTTCTGTACGAACAAACATAAAGCAAAACGTGCAATATCATACATTCCGATTGAGAAGATAAAAAGAGCAAGTATGATCGAATAAACATCAGGTTGACTGTTATCACTTGAACATGACATCGTTTTTAGCATCATTATGCATAACTAATCATTATACTTATCCCGTTTATTTTGTATGTATTAATCATTAATTATATATTTATGATTTTGCAAGATTTTATTGCTGAATATATCTAATATTCAGTATTTTGTATTTTTTATGTATATTCTTAACGTGTCCTGACAGAACATTTTTCTCTCACATTTTTCTCAGTCTTTAATAATTGAACGTCTTATTCAAAATATTCTTTAACTTAGAATCAAATGACGTTTATTCACTTTCTTCAATGGACATTGTAGTTTTTCACTCTAAGAAATGAATGGTAAGCAAACAATACTTATAAGAGGCAATAAAAATCGATCGGATAAACGGATTCGGCGAAAGTAGCGTTACTCGTTTAGTACTGCGCTGAATTATATTGGACGTGCATTTTTACAAGCAAGTTAAGACCGCTCAAGACGGAAATAATTTTTCTACATTTTTATGAACGGAAATGTACAAGGAATAGTGAGGAACGGAGAAGCTGATAAATTCGATTGCGCAAATCATACGAAAAGTAGCGTGAGTTTTAATCCAGTTTTACTCTCTAAACTTCTTGGATTATATTAGTTAAAAAAAGAAGAATGAAAATCTCCCAACTTTATTCAACAGTGATATTTTCTCTTTTTTAATCGTGACAATATTTTCACTTTTTTGGAAGATTTCGTTCGAAGAGTAATTAACAATTAAAGAGTAATTAACAATAATAGTACTCAAGTGAATAAGTAGAACTTTTTGTTGAATCAAAGAAAAACGATATTTATTTACAATATTTACTTACAATAATATGTTAGGATAAAGTTCCAATTCGTAAATCTTATCGAATTTTTTACCAACAGAATATTTATTTTACAAATATTGGAAGCTTCTTTCGCTGAGAAAGGATTATTTCTTTAGATTTAAAGGTATCTTCAGGTATTAGCTGACTCAGACGTACAATACACTGATGGACAGCAATCGGGAAATTCTTTGCTTTCATCTGGTGGTGCTTGAAGAACATTGTCACTTGGATCACATCTTAATAAAGGGCATCTGGAAAGAGAAACGGAATAAAAATTAGATTATAAAAAAGATTTTTACAGAAAATCTCTTTACCTTAGCATTGAAATCATGACAGAATATTAATATGTAATTATATAGATCCCATTGCGAAATAGGAAATAATGTTGATTATTTAAATATTAGTGTAATTAGATCATATCAGTCAGAAGAAAAAAAAGAGAAATTTGGAAAAATGAAATAATATAATAATATTTATCTATCATATTTCCTTATTTTTCATATATTTTATCCGACAATGAGATACAGAGTAAAAATGATATGAAATCAACTTTTTTTTTATTTCTATATATAATTCTCTTCGTACATAATTGTTTACGAATTTGAAAGAATTTGACAAATTAAATTTTAGTCTGAAATGTAAAAATCCGTTTTTAAATATATTTTTCATTCATTAACATATAATTTAAATAACTGATCACATACTCATCGCATTTACATTAAATATCAAAATAATCGACTAATAGAGGATCATTGTCTAACAGATTTTCTTCAGATTATAAAATTAGACATAAAAAACGTTATCTAATAATTATCTGAAAGATGAAATATTATTTATTTTTTCTTTGAGTTTTTCCGAGACGTAAAATCTTATAATCCGGCTAAGGTGCACTGGATAGCGAAGATATTTTATGAATAAGATTATTGTATCGATTATTGCGAAGAATATTATTAAGGCCTCGGTGATCTAATGACTTAGGACGCTCGTACGGAATATAAGAGATCCGTGTTCAAGTCCCGGCCGAGGTAATATCTTTTGCAATAAATTTATTAATAATTTTAACATATTAACATCTTTATAATATGATGTTTGATCAAATAGCATCAAATTATTAAATTGCTCAATTTAATTAGCGATTACTAGAATAGTTTTAATTGCATTTATAGTCCGGAAAAACAATTCAGCGCGCAGTTCTAAAAAGACTACAATATGATATATATGGCAAGTACATATAGTGTACATTAGTAATTCAAGATTAAATTATTTAAAGCAATGAAAATCTTAGCTTCGATAAAAACCATAATAGATATTTTTCTATTATTGATTGTGTTTCTTACATATGCGATCTAAAATAAAGATTCTTAATATTGTAAATAAGAATATATATGTATATTTCTAAAGAATTTTTTTAGAATTTTTTAATACCGTATTTTCTCATGTTGTTAAAAATGAGAAAATGCAGTATTAAAAAGTTGATAAAAAATTCTGAAAAAATTCCTAGAGTTCAATGAGAAGAAAATAAACAATTTTTTTGCAGTTTTTCTGTAAAGTTGATAGTATTTGAGTAAAAAATTATTGCAAATCGATTTTTGGCAATTTTTAGCAATTAATATCTTGTTAACTATTGCGAAAATTGCAAAATGGTAGGGACTGTTGGGTAGGAGGACTGTTCTTCTCAGTTTAGTTCATTCTACCTCTATGCGAAAGATTTATCATTTTCCAAACACCCTGTATACTATTTGTAAATTATTTTATATATGATATTATAACGTTTTCACTTACTTAATTAAATTAATTAGACCAGTCTTTGGATTACAATACATGTGCGTGCATGGACGAATGGTGACTCCACCCGGTTTTATATGTGCGTGTCCCCATCTGCAGAATTCTAAATTCATGTTTATGTGAGTAAAATCCGAAAGAATTCGAAGAGTATAATCCAAAAAATTTCATTTATTGAAATATTTATCAAATATTACGCGCGGTCACATTGGTGTGATTACATTTTGTTTAAAAAACTTATTAAATAATCTGTTATTGAAACATCGAGATTAACTACTCTTTAAAATTTTTGAAATACTCGGAAAAGTAAAATTTCATTCTCTAGTCGGTGGTTATGCAACATACCATGTACTGTTTCCGTAGTAGAGAGTACCAGCCCTATGTACAACAGAAATAAGATCCCACAAACGTAACTCTTCATTTTACTTTCTTGTTTAGGAAGTTACCCATTTTATATATCGCTTTTTTCTCCTTCATAATTTTTTTTAGAACATCTCATCTTCTGTACGAACAAGCATAAAACAAAACGTGCATTATCGTACTTGACGATAGCAGAAATTGAAGGAGCAAAGATGATTAAATAAGTCATGAGTTTATTCGTATCACTTCAACATAATATTATCTTCAGCATCATTGAGCATAATGCATTCCCATGATAAATAATGTGATAGTGTCATTTCACATGTATTAATCATTAAATATATATTTGCGATTTTTGAGAAATTTTGTAACGGTTTTTGCTTTTGTCTAACGGAAGTGTGAACCTGGAATGAGAAACGCAGAATTTGATAAACTCGATTGTGCGTTATTGTATGAGAGATAGTATTTCTTTATCCAATCTAAAGGGACAACAATAGAGAATAAGTAGAAATTTTTGATGAATCCAAGAGGAACGATATTTATTTATTACAATTTTTTCAAGTAAATAATTAAGTATCTAAAACTAGTGTGATTCGAATATAAGCGGAAATTGACAAAACCTGGCGAGCCAATCAAAACTGGCTACGTATGTCGTGATTCTTATTATAAGGTTTCTTGTCACAAACTTATTGAGCTTTTTCTAAATTAATTCATTAATATTTAAGATCTTACAGAAAAAAAAAATATATATATATATCTATATATAATTATTTACATTTACTTATTACTTACATTTATTTATTACATTATTTACATTTATTTATATTTACGTTTTAAAAACAATAGATCTGTTCCAACTACAATATAATTCGATGCATGGATAAACATAATGGTATGTATCAGATGATATAATTATGCTTCTATATGGGCGACCACCTAAACGCATATTTATGTGAGTTAAGTCCGAAAGTATTATAATATGAGAGCATAATCTGGAAGATTTAATTATTTTCGTAATATCATAAGCTATATATGTGTTATATTGATTTCGGAATATTAACATAGTTGTCCAGTTCGTGAATTTATCATTGAAATATCGAGATTATATATAATGTGTGTGATAATCTCTATTCAGCAAGAGTCTTTCAAGAAGATTACAAAGGCTAAATCGCGTCGTTTGTAAATTTGCTGAACTGTTCTATAATATTTATAATTCTACATATTTATAATTATACAAATTCCGAACCTAACAATGTCTCTTTTTTAATTATTTTCTAGTCCGCGAATTATGTAACGTATCTGATGATTTGAACATTGCGTAATAGAGTAAGGCAATCCGACGTACATCAGCAACAAAATCACGCAAACTTCATTCATCTTATTTTTTTATTTAGGAAGTTATTAGTAAGAAAAGACGATAATAAAAAACACGATTTTTATGTACCGATTTTTTATAATTTTTTTCTTTATCCATATTTTTAGAGAAAATTTCATCTTTTATTTTACACAAATATTAAACAAAATGTGTGATATTACACGTAACGGTAGCAAGAAGGTAAGAAAACATAGAGAATCGCAACAACATTAGGCTCATCGATATCATTTAAACATGACTTTGGAGAAACGTGAATGTGAAAACCGAGTCAAAAGAGAAGTAGGTTTTTATGCCTTTATGGGAAATGTGAATTAGAAATAATGAGAAAAGGAAAATATATATCCGACTAAATTGGTTATGCCTTATCGCGCGTGGGGCGACGTTGTCTTTTATTTGATCTTAAAGCAATAAGCAAGCACATGAAGTAGCAGATCATTTCAAGATCTGAACATAAGAATTGCGCCAAACATTACGACGACGAAAAAGCATTTTGGGACAGCAAAGTGGATAAATTTTACCCATTAACGCTTCTTGTATAGTTTTTTCCAGAGTTGTACAAGTGTAAGGCATATCACGAAATAAAATAGAATTTGGTAAGATTAGATTATGAATAAGAGATTTGATAGAAAATCTCTTTCTACATTAGCATTAAAATGCAACAGAATATCGTAGTTGTGCAGTAGTCCCATTGTGAAATAGTGAATATATAGTCATAAGAGAAAGAAATTAGAAACTTAGAAATATTAATATGAGATTTTTTTATTAGATTTATTGTTTTTATATACTTTCTTTAAAACACTGAATAAAAATTACTTGAAACTAATTTTTCTAAATTTCTATATACAATTCTTTTCTTGTTTACGAATTTGAAGATTTATCAAATTTATTTTTAATATTATATGAAAAAAAAACGAAAAAATTATTTCTTATTTCTTAAACACATCTTTTTTTGATGATTAATAATAATTTAAATAACTAATCATACCTTTTCTTCATATATATAATATTTGTACTAAAGCGAGGGTCAGAAATAGTGAGAAATGAAGGATACTTGTCTGGATAAAGTGGAATGGAGAATATGTATCCGAATAAATTTATACATTATAATTTCGAGAGATGGCATTATTCTTCAGTTTTAAGACAATAACAATTAGCAAATTAAGAAGCAGATCATTTCAATAGAAAGAGTGGTATTTATTTATAATATTTCCAGATAAAAAATATCTATTATACCTATGTTGGGGTGTCTCTTAAGATCGGTAGATAAAGTTTGTTTAACATAGCCAAAAATTTATCCTTACGAGAATAACAAACTGTTTTTGGGCAGCAATATGGATAATATTCATATTTATTAGCGGGTGAAAAATAAATCTTATATTCCAAATCTCTATTACAAATGGATTCAGGGCATCTGAAATGAAACAATAAAATTGGATTATGAAAAAGAAATTTGATAAAAATTATCTTTTCACATTAATATTGAAATCACGACAGAATGACGTATTGTACAGTTTCCATTATGAAATAGAGAATATTAATTATTTAGAATAAATAATCAGAAAAGAAAGAAAAGAGAAACTTAGAAGTGTGAGGTAATATGAGATTTTCTATTTGATTTTCTTGTTTTCCAACACAAGTTTTTTTGTACTTTTTCTAACACAGAGTAAAAATTATTTGAAATTAATTTTTTTTTAATTTCTGTGAACAGTTTTTTTTGTAATAGTTCGATTTTGAAAGTTTGGCAAATTGAGCTTCACTAGCATATGAAAAAACTTATTGTTTCTTTTTTTAAGCATATTTTTTCTTCATTTACTAATTTAACAACTAATTACCAATAATTTGATTATTAATTTAAACAACTAATTACACGTTCTCTTTGTATACATTTGCAACAAAACGAGAATCAAGATTATCTGACGATCGTTGTCTAAAAGCTAATACTTTCGAGATTAGGCATCAAAAATTTATAACTATATGTGAGAAAGATAAATATTTATTATTTTTTTCTTTGAGTAGAATTTTTCTCAGTTACGTGAAATCTAATTTACAGATCTAATTTACAGATGCATACAGATTTACCAAATAGCCAACATATAAATCATAATATTATATGTATAAGAATTTTATACATATGTGAGAATTTTTATTTTTCTAGATATATATTTTATAAATAATTTTATGTGATATATCATTATATAATATTTTGACTTACGATATGAAAGAAAGCCTTCCATTCGGATTACAACGCACTAGCATGCACGGATAAGAAGTCATGTGTGTATTCAGTTTCATAATCTCGGATCCAAATACGCAGTGATCTAAACGTAAATCTTTATGAATAAAAACAGAAAATATTCGAAGATACAATACAAAGATTTATTTATTTTTATATTATTGAATACATTGATTTTGAAATGGTAATAATTATGTAGTTTGTAAATCTACCAGAGGATCTATCATTGAAATATCAAGGATATATATAACACGTAATATGTATAACATATGTCTTTGTTTATGTAGCAAAAGTTTTTACAAATGAATACCAACTGTTAAACTCCGTCGTTTGTAAATTCGCTTCTATGTATATTTATTATATAATTTTGCAGTCATCACAAATAACAATATTCTTCCCTTAACGTTAATCTCTTAGGACCAGTTTCACAACTGATGGTTAACTCTTAATCGAGCTTTAACTTGTTCTTCATCTCTTTTTAATGCTAGAATTGGAAAGAGATGGGAAATAAATTGAACCTCGATTAAATGTTAATCGTGAGTTGTGAAACTGAGTCTTAGTCGGCGAATTATGTAACATACCATTGGCTTCCGTAATAGAGTGAGCCAGTCCAGTGCATATCAACAACGAGATCGCGTAAACACAACCCTTCATCTCTTTCTTGTTTAGGAAATCATCAGAAAGAAGAGATGATAATAAATGTTGAAAACTCACGATTTTTATATATCATTTTTCCTTTTTTCATGATGTTTTTGAGGAAAACATATCATCTTTTGTATTACACAACAAACATAAAATCAAATGTGCTATATCACACGTAGAGATAGTAAGAAGATAAAAAGAGCAAGGAAGATCAATTCAACATCAAACTTACCGATATCAGTTACACAGACGGCCTTATCTTTTCATGTCGTATACATAAATCATTAATTATATATTCGTGATTTTTTGCGTTAAATTTAACATTCGATATTTTTTTTGTATTTTTTATGTATGTATGTGCAAAATGCATTTTGATGAGTGATCTTCATTTAGTCTTTACTAATCTTCATTTAGTTTTCATTAATCTTGATTAAAATGTACGTTTGGCTCGTCTTAACACAGAATAATCTAAGAATTAAATCGAAAGTGTTTATTTGTTGTAACAATTCTTTTCTCAACGAAAACGAAACGAAATAATAGGACTTCCTTTATTGATGATTCAGTCGTTCAACTTGCCCATGATCGAGTAGCTTAAATATTAACTAGTTTAAAGTGATTTATTCTTCAATATCGTCGAATGTGTTGCAGTTGTTGGCCATCATTTGATTCTCGATTTAATCATCATTAAGAAATGACGGCTGATAAAAAATTAATTGAATAGATATGAAGTGATTTAAAAGAAAAAAAATAGGTAAATGTTTACGAGCTTTTTTGCAGATGGATTTTATTGGGGACTACTTGCGCGATAATCGATCCTTTGACCTTTAACGATTGCAAGTAGAAAATGCAAGCACATATGTCGATTAATTCATATCTAAATGCCATTTATTCGTTGTCTTTGAAAGATCTGTAGCACTGATTATGTTGACTCTGAGAAATGAATGATATCCGACAAGAATCGCAAAGCAATGGAAGTCTATTTGAAGAGATACATGCGAATATGGTGTTTATTTGTATGCCGTACCGGATTGTCGTTCCGGAGGCACTACACATCTTCATTCATCTTTGGAGAAATACGGGAATGTGAAAACCGCTCAAGAGATTTTTGTGTTTTCATAGGACGGAATTGTGAATTAGGAATAGTAAGGAACGGAGAATACGTATCTGAATAAATCAATTATACATTATCGCGCAAGAGGCGACGTTATTCATTATCTGGTTATTTCTAAGTAATAATAATAAACAATGAAGGAGCAAGTTTAATTGAAGAGTGATATTTATTTATAACAATATTTCCAGATAAAGAATTACGAATCCTGTGATCTCTTTCGAGATCTGTACATAAGAATTGCGCTAAAATGGAGATTAATTTATTTCACTTTCGACGTCGACAAATTATTTTTGGGCAGCAATCTGGATGAGCGCTGTTATCCGGTGACAGTAGTTGCACAATTTTTTCATTTTTCTTACAAATGAATGTAGGGCATCTGAAACGAAACAAAATAGAATTTGATAAGATTAGATTATAAATAAGAGGTTTGATAAAATAAATCTCTTTTTACATTAAAATGAAGACAAAATGTCGTAATTATGCAGATCCCATTGCAAAATTTGAGTGTTAATTGTTTAGAATATATAATCATAAGAGAAAGAAAGCAGAAATTAAAAAATGTTAATTATTTTGAGATTTTCTATAGCGTTTTTTACTGGCAGAGCTGGTTCGCACTTTAACCATTGTACACAAATTGACGGAAAGATGTTTAATAAAGATATAGAAACGAATTAAATCGCGAAATCCTTGATTTCGTTGTGCTATTTAATAAAATATACATTGGGTATTTTATCAAATCAATGAAGTCAAGTTAATCAGTTATTAAAACATTGTATAGAAATTTTCCCGAAATTTTGAGATTATAAATAGAGAATTATCAACTCTATATATAGAAAACGAAAATTTATTATTTTTTTATTTGAGTAGAATTTTTCTGAGTTACGTGAAACTTAATATTCAATTACATACAGTGTTACCTACATAGTGAAAATATTTTATGTTTATATAAGAACTTATACATGAAATACTTCTAAATATATTTTATAAATTGTATTGATGTATTGTATTGATGTATAATTATACAATGTTTTGACTTACGTGTCGATGATCATTGTTGTAGTATGATCACAAGTTAACTTCACGCACTCATCGGTCGTCAAGACTGTATTCGGCTTCATAGAGAAATATCCATGTGTGCAGTAATCTAAAACGCATATTTTTGTGCATAAGATCCGAAAGTATTCGAAAATGCATTTTGTAAGCTCTCATTAATTTTTGTGATATTTGGTTGGAAAGAAAGTAATTGCGGTTTTTACTGATAGATGCTTTTTAAAAAAACGCAATTACTTTCTTGCCAATCCAATATTATTCTTAGTTATAGCACGGCTATATTGATATTGGAATGATCAAAGTTGTATAGTTTGTTAATCTGTCAAAGAATCTGTCATAGAAATATATCACACAAGAATGCACATAATGTTAACAGTCTTTGTTCTGCAAGAGTCTGTACGAAAAAGTATTCCTATTGTTCGTAAATTCGATAATTTGTTCTACATAGATTAATTTTGCAGCTTTCGGATATAATAATAATCCCTTAAGTGTTAATCCCGGATTATACAATACACACCATCGCCATCTTCGTAATCTACCCCATCTATACCCCTTCTACCATGAGCTAACCCCAAGCACAGCAGTAATAAGATCGTGCAAAAGGAATTCTTCATCTCACTTTTTTATTTAAAGAATTATCAGAAATAAAAGGCGATTATAAATAAAAAAGAGTACCTGTGTATATATCATTTTTCTCTCCTTTATGATATATTGGAGAATAATGTATGGGAGAACATCTTGTCTTCTGTTCTGCACAAGTATAAAGCAAAATGTGCAATATCACACGTAATGATAGAAAGAAGATAAAAAACAGGGAAGATCACATTAACATCACGCTCATTAGTATCTTTCAAGCATAACTTTACTTTTGAAACTGAAAATTTAAGAGGGAAATAGGTTTTTTTGTTTTTTTTATGCAGAGCAGAAACTGGGAATAGTAAGGAACAAAAAATGTGGCTGGATAATTTTGGTTGCGATATCAGACGAGAGGCGATGATCCTGTTATAAAATAATAACAATATGAATAAACACAAAGCATTTCGATGAATTCGGGTATGAATATCCTGTTACGCGAATCTTAACTATAGAGAACTGGGAATAAAATGGAATAAAATTGTATTATGAAAAAGGTTTGAAAGACTTTTTTTTTGTATTAGCATTGCATTTAATCAGAATGTCGTAGTTATTCTGAGTGCAATGCTAATATAAATAAAGAGGGCTCATCTTTACAACTTAGCGAAATTTCTGCATTGTGTAATCATCAAAAGTATTCCAAAAGCTCCCAGTCACATTCAGAATAATTTTGATTTTGTTAAAAAATTAAAAAACACTAAAATTGATTCTGAATATACGTTGATTTCATTGGATATAATATATCGCTTTTTACGAATATTCCTTTGAATTGGCAATGAATGCATTGACGAATAGATGGAATTTGATTTCAACGAATTGTACATTATCTAAGGATGAATTTTTACAAGCAGTACATATGATATTAAATTTGACATACTTTCTTCTTATAATCAATTTTACAGACGAACATTTGGAACTCCAATGGGCTCTCCTTTGTCGTCAGTTTTAGCAGACTTAGTAATGCAAGATTTGGAAAGTCTGATGCTGAGTTCCATTGAATTTTCGATGCTCTTCTACTATAGATACGTGGATGATATCGTGGATGATCATGTGTCTTCCAAATTTCAAGATTGAATCCATTATCAATAAATTTAATTCTATTCACTCAAGATTACAATTTACTCTTGAAGTAGGTGGTAATACAATCAATTTTTTGAATACTATAATTAATATGGTAAATGGAGACACATTAAAATTAGATATCAAAAACCTACATTTTCGAACAGATTCTTAATCTGCGAAGCAATCTTAGCTGTTTTATCATTTATTAGTATATCAAGCGCATTATGCGTAACATTAAGCAAATATGAAATTACAATGTGCGTCGTTTATCATTCAGCATTTGATTATTGTTGGAGTTTAGATGACGAACTTTTAAGCAAAGACAAATTTACTTCGAATGCTTACGTTATCATTAGCACAAAGAAGATACAACAGAATAATGATTGGGAAATTGCTGAAGATAAATGGCAATTATTCTATTATTTTGTAATGAATAAACGGAATAAAATTAAATATTATTTTGTAGAAAAAATTCGTCATTTTTATTAACATAATGAAAAAGAATATTGGAACAAATAAATAACATTATTTATCACATTATCGCTCTATTCGTGAAGTAAGAATACTCAATGACCTTTTCTTCCTCAGAAACTTTCCTAGTCCGCGGATGTCGTCAACAAGGGTCAAGTCCGAAGAAATCTATCGTGAGCGTGTTACCAGTGACAGTCTGTTTACGGCACGAACGTATTATCCTGCCAATGCCAACTCGACAAACGCCAACAGCGACAATCAGCAGCAACAACAACAGCAATCGGGACAGGAGCAGCAAAGTACCTCGTCGGCGTTATTACAAGACGACGTGTTCGAAAACGACGACCTGTTCGAACCGCCACCATTACCCAGTAAATCGGACTCGAAGCGAACAACTAAATCGAAAGTCTCGTCGCTCTTTGACGACTCTGATTCTGGTGACGAGTTCTTCTCTGTCGCTAGCTCTGGTTCTAGATCACAGAAAAGCACGGATTTCCACGTCACGGTGTCGTCGAGTAATCGGACGAAGTTGGTCCCGAAAAGTGGCGGCCTGTTTGATGACGACGTAGACATATTCGGCAGCAAAGACGCCCCAGACGTCGATATATTTGGGGCAGTATCGAAATCGGATTCAAGAGATGCAGCTTCAAATGGTCCGAGCTCGGTAATACCCAAGAATAACAACGGTAAGTGGAATATATACCTTGTAATTTCTTTTTAATCTTTTGTATAAATTTCACTTTTTAATCCGACATATTTCATTTATTTATTGCGATGTGTAAATATGAGAATTTATTTGATTAGGAAGTACTTTTATATAAAAAATAGGTAAGAGATTATTTCGTTTTGATTCCGGAATATGAAAGATATTATTAACGTCTGTTTGGTATAAAGAAGACTTTTAGTTAATGCGAATATTACGCTTTGTAAAACATGATAAAAGAGAAATATTAGTAATTCAAAATCCAAATCGTTAGACAATTCACAAAACACGAGGATGGAACCAAAGATCAGTCTGTTCGACGATGATGACGATGGCGACTTGTTTGGTGCGAAGCCGACGAAATTAAAGAACGAACGTAAGACTAATATCTTCGAGGATGAGGATGACCTGTTTCTATCGACCAAGGCCTCTTCAATAGAAAAAGTAGCAGTTAAACCAAAGATCGACATCCCCAAGAACGTCTCTAGTCTCGAAACTGAAAAGAAGAATAGAAACGATCCTCCAGATCATTTGGACGAACTATTTTCGAAAACAACGAGATCCCGTAGTATTCTGTTTGAGGACGACGATTACGACGATCTTTTTGGCAAGAAGAACACAGCGCCATGCGATAACGATCAATTGAAATCTAAAGAAGAAGTCAGTAAAGACATTGCCGAGCAAGCACAGAAACTTTCTGAAGAAAATAAAAGCCAAGTAGAGTCATCAAATTTAAATCGTGATGTCAAGGCAACTGTAGAGTCAAGCATTGTCGTGAGGAACGACTTTGATGAAGAAAAAAGTGAAGCTGAAATCAAGGAAATATCTTCCAATATCGAAGAAGATGGCATAGTGAAAAAAAATTTTCCACCGAAAACTCTGAGCATTCGGACGATCTCACCGCCGTCCGAGGAACATGGCAATCAACAAGCACCTCGACGTTTAGTATCCGGTAAGATAAAGAATCTAATGGGCAAGATGGGTGATTTGAAAATACTTTCACCAATGGATGCACCGCCATTATGGAGAAGAAGCGAAGATAAGACGGATGAGGAAGAAGACGTCATGGACCGGGACATCGCTGATCTGGGCGTCAGTGGTCACGTTTCACCTCCAAGTATATCAGGTAGTTAGCGTTTAAACAAGATTTCTGTTTGCAAAAAAGTCTCAATCTTTTTCGCAGATGGGAGAAAGTCTTATATATCACAAACTTAAAAGTATATTGATAAGTTTATAAATGATTTACATAATAATGTATGATCAAATATTTCCAAATTATTATATTTCTTTAAATTATCACAAAACGAATCTATTATAATGGAGTTCATTTATGTATACAAGTCTATTATAATGAATTATATATTAATAATTATTAAAGTCTAACGTTTTATTTAGAATGTTTGTTAATTAATTTCAATCATTTTAAATTAAAGTGAAGAAAAACATAATTTAAATAAATTTGTTTTGTAGAAGGTAGCACACGGAAGGAATCCTCTTACTCAACAATTTCCACCACTAGCAATGCGGAAGCGGCCATAAATTTCGATGATCTGGCTCAAGTAGAAACATTATCTACTACTGCGTCCAAGGTACTTATCAAATTAACTATATTGATTTATTTAATATTTTATATACATAATATACATTTTATATACATATATATTTTATAATTCGATTTCTGAGAACAGAAAATATACATTAGCAAAGAAAATAAGCTCTTACACATTTCTTTGAAATCGAGTTACAATTTTTTTCAAATTTTATCACAATATTCTTGAGATACTTTGAATAATTTGTAATAATATTCTTTTTCTCTTAATTTGTTATATCTATTTTTTTTGTTAGAGCCGAGTGAGGATTCAAGCTAAACGCCGGCCTCAAAGTCGACACGCCCGGAAATCTGCCCTAAGGCATAGCGGTATCGACTTCGACACGGTTGACAATGCGGACAACGATAATTCTCAGGAGGAGAGTCATACTAGCACCTGCTCGTCCAGCAAAGATCCATCTGCCGCTTTGACGATCAGCGTCTCCGATCGCTTGATTGCCAACGACAATATTCATCGCTCGGCGATTGATCCTGCTTCTACGGACGATAGATCTGAGCTGGGTAGTATTAGCAAGGAGAGCTCGATGAGCGTAAACAAGAACACCCTTCTGTCTCCATCCACTGACGAAGAGGACTTGTTTGATGTGCCACCAGATTTGCCGGAAGATCCGCAGAAGGAGGACGCTTTATTTGGCAGAGCACCAATACTCTCACCGATCGACGGCGGGCAATCGGATAAAACGCCCGTCGTTGTCAAATCTTTAATAGATACCGTGATCAGAAAAGTCGATGAAATTGATATTGATGTGAACGCAACGAACAACGAAAATAATAAACAAAATTCTAGTGAATTTGCGCGATCGGATGTCGATACTAAATCAGATACGTTTAAGAATACCAAAAATAAGGATGATAAACATAAGGAAATCGATGATGAGCAAGGTAACGTGAGAAAAGCGTCTAGCGAGGAGTTGAGCGATCCACTACGCGACAGCACCCACGATCCACTGAAGGATCCTAGTCAGTTGTTCGCGTTTGTCACGAAGACGCCATCGCCTGAGAAAAACAAAGGACTGTTATTTTCTGAGCCGGACGATAGTCTCTTCTCTAGCAGCTCGGCGAAGAAACCGAATGAGTCACAGAAGAAAATCTTAGATTTGTTCGCGGAAGACGATATGGGCGGCGACTTATTTTCCACAGCGCCATTGAAGAAGACGGTGAAAAAGCCGTTGCGAGACACGAAGATCGGTCTCTTCGGTGATGATGACGACGCGCAAAACGACGATGATGACAGTCTCTTCGGTAATTTGTCCAGCAAAGCGAAGTTAGATAACCAACCATCAAATTCTATTTTAGCCGGACGAAAAAAGAACAATATTTTCGACGATGACGATGATGATGATTCCAGCTTGTTCATCGAGTCATCCGGTCATTCGCAAAAATCGGACAGCACGTCGTTCTCGGAGCCTAAGCAAGACTCTCAAATCGACTCTCAAGCCAAAAGCTCAAACTTGAAAGATATCTTCGGCAACGCACCACATGACGGCGATGACGACGATATCGATCTTTTTGCCACGAAGAAAATTGTTCCTAAGAAAGTTATCGCGCCGTCCAAGTCTCTATTCGCATCGGACGATGATGATGACGACGACATTTTCGGCAAGCAGCCATCTGCGATGGAATCGAAGGCGAGGACGACGATGATCGCACCGAGTTCAAAATCGGCCATGAAGAAACCGGTAACTAAAGACCTGAAGAAAACGGCCGAGAAAATCATCGAAGATCCATTAAGCCTCCTTCAAGATGACTAACTCAATTTCCTTAAGATAAATATCCGTGAGATTTTTTGTTAGCTATACAACGCTTAGCTACAAAAGTTTATACGTGTTTAAAAAAGTAAGAGATGTCGATTGAAGTACAAAAATTAGAAGAGAAGCTCTTTTATTCTGCGATTTCTTCAAAGAATTGTTTGTGTTACACTATTGTATGTATGTGTGAGCGTGTGTGTATAGGTGTGTGATTAAAATTAATTTATTTAACATATTAAAATTATTCTATTTTTTCAGCGCAACATAATATTCAATTTTTTATCAGATATGAACGATCATAATTATGTAACTTATCCTAATTAAATTGGTAAGAATTATCGACAATTTTAGTTGCACAGCAAAGAATAATTTCTGCGCTGTCTCTAATACAATGGAGATTTGAAAACGAGATGAACTCTATCCAGTTAGCATTATTTATTATATTTTAAAAACAAATTATAACAAAGTGTAGCACTAAATTATTTGTTTTTAAACATCTTAGTCTTTTTTATATTTTTTTTTGCAAAGAATTAATATTTAATGTTGTAAAGTTCGTGCTAGTATAGAATGCTTCAATGAACCGAATAAACTTTTGTGGCTTTAAGCATATACATATATATATATTTTATTTATATTTTGTTAATTCACATTCGCTCGTTTACAGTATAAAGAGTGTTATGGAGAGCTGGAGGATGAGTAACGTGCAATTCACGAATAACGGAATTTTTATTTCTGTCTATATTTATTATATCATGAGTCAGATCTATGTACTACCTGTTAGTTTATGTGCCACATTAGAAAGAATATCTGGTCTTATTTGTTGATGAAGTTGCAATAGATCTGGAAGGATATATTCATCCTCTTTCTTTCCCATTAGCATTTATTCCTAAGACAACGAATGTAATCGGTTTACACCGATCGATTGAGAGTATCATTGTAAAAGTCGCACTTCACTCGTGCAAAGATATATTTTCTGTACCATCGCCTTGTTCGCCTTGCGCGTAATTCACCTCACCCTCTTGTGATTTACGTCATATGTATATATATTATTCTGAGTTATCACCCGCGTAATAAAATTTATTCGATGACCACATGCAATGATATAATCATAATCTTTTTAATCCTGGATAATCATACTCGAAATAATCCATCCAAGTCTTCACTCCCGGCTCCAATCCTTCGTTTATCTTGCAAAAAATTTATAAAAATAAATAGAACGTAAACTTCAAAGAATATTTATGTTAATATATTTAAATTTATAATTAAATTTATTATCAAATTATACTCAATTTGAATTATTTATAATCGTTTCTATAGGTCGCTGCTGCTTCTATTTAATATGTTTAATATTCAATATTGTTTTAAAACAATAGAGTTTAATTCAACACTTTAATTCACGAAAATGTATTAAATTTGTGACTCAAATTTAATTTATTATTTACTAAATTGTAATATAAAAATTACATTAATATGAAAATTGTTTGGAACTAATCGCAAAAATGAACTGATTTACAATTCGACACAAGCAGAATGTTATTATTTTCTAAAAATCAAATTAATAAAAAACGATTTGGAATAATAATTACGGAAAAGAAGTTAATAGAATATAATTGCGTATGGACAATAAGAATTGTGTGCATCAATAGTTATAAGTGACATGACGGATAAATTACATGAGGCTCATAAACTCTGAGGTCTCAGGTTCAAAACCCGACTGGTAAGTGAAAAAGATTAAAATATAAATGAAAATTAGAATTAATTAATAAAATTAGTTGTCTAAGGTTTAGATATTGTTGATAAAAAAATATTCTACATTGTTATTTTTTCTAATTTTGTTCAAATAATTTTAACATTAAAAAACGTTTTTTTATTAACATTAAAGAAATGTTTCTTCAAACGTTACAATAAAATAAACGTTTTTTAAATAAAAAAAAACAGGACTTAATTCATTATTTTTAACGATTTTAAAATTGTTTTTAAAAACGTTTTTTTTAAATATTTTAAAAAATGTTTTTAAAATATTGTCTGTTGATTGGGTACATAATTCACCGAATAAAAGATAATCGTTAAAAAGAGTGAATTATGTTTGCATAACTCTGTTGATAATATGCGTCAGAGTGACCTATTCTGCGTAAACGCATTTACGTAACGGAATAAGGCAATCCGACGTATATTATCAATAGAATTATCCAAAGGTAATTCATTTTAATTTCTTATTTCAGAAGTTACTAGTGGGAAAAGATGGTAATACGATTTTTATATATTGTTTTTTTTGTGATGTTTTTAAGAAGAATTTATGTTTTATCCTTCACAAACATAAAGCAAAATGTGCGATTTTACACATAGCGATAATAAGAAAATAAAACAAATGTGGAGAATCCGAACATCTAATCAACACACAATGTTTTTAAAAATTTATTTTTAAAAATATTTAAAAAACTTAGCAATAATAATGTAAGGAAATGGTAAGGAATGCCTACAGTGCAAAAAGTATTTGTACAAGAAAATTTTTTATAAAAAAAATCTTATTTGTAGAAAATAAACATTAATTAGCAATTTTATATAATAAATACATTTGTTCTAACATAAACATACGAGTTTCGTATGTATTCCTGATCTTGGAAGCTAAATTTCTCGACTGTACGAATACTTTTTGAACATCCAATAGAATTTTTAATTTTCGCTTATTTTTCAAATATTTTCTATAATTAATACACATTTTTTTTTAAATATAATTTTAAGAAACAGTCTATTATACTTTTACAGTCTATTATATTCTTTATGAAATTGTTAATTACTCAGCAAGAATTAAATGTCGAATTGTCGTCAAATTGGTGTTGAAATTATGGTATCGAAATCGATTCGACATAAATTTGATCATCCATTTCTCTCTGAATAATATTTATTTTTTTTAAATAAAATTTTTAAAAAAATATTTTCTCTGTACGAATACTTTTTGCACTCACTGTATATGAACCAACATAAGATATTCGTGTGTAGTAATACATATATTAAAAAATTAATTACAGACATTTCGACCCTAATATTGGGTCCTCTACAATGTAAAAATGTTGATAACCATGGAATATTTTAATTGTCAAGTCATCAAATCATCATCAAACTGTTGTCAATAATTGAAAACTATATTGTCGGACATTAATCACAATCGACTTGAAACGCTAATAATATAAATACGATAAGGCGCTGAAACATTCGGACATTCCTATATATATAAGAAATAATCCCTCCTTAAATTAATTCGATAAAGAACTTATTGCGAATAATTACTTCAGCCAGGATTCGAATCGAATTAATTTAGGGAGGATTATTTCATAATTTAAAAATTAAGAATATATTGTATAAAATATTCATAACATTTAACTTTCCCGATAATTGGCGTTCTCTCTCATATTTATGTATATCATTTACACGGTATACTTATTTATAATAATATTTCCAGATAAAAAATTATATTGCACTAATTTTGGAGTTTCTTTCATGATCGATAAATAAAATTTGTTTAACATAATCGAGAGTATACTTACGAGGACGATAAACTGTTTCTGAGCAGCAATATGGCAGCAAATATTTGTCCGTGAATAGTAAATAAATCATATATTCCCAATCTATATTATATGGACTAGAGAATATTTGGAATGAAACGGAATAGAATTGGATTATGAAGAAGAAATTTGATAGAAATTCTCTTTTTACATTAGTATTGAAATCACGACAGAATCATATACAGAATCACATTGTACAGTTTCTATTATGAAATAGAGAATATTAATTGTTTAAGATAAATAGTCTGAAAAGAAAAAAAAGAAAAACTTAGAAATGTAATATGAAATTTTCTACTTGATTTTCTTATTTTCCATATACTTTCTCAAACACAAAGTAAAAATTATTTGAAACTAATTTTTAGCATATAGTGTCTTTCTCTCTATTTTTTATGCATGTATGTGCAAAATCCATTTTGATAGATGATTTTCATTTAATCTTTACTAATCTTGATTAAAATGTGTGATAAAATTTGTTAATTCTACCATCATTTGTCTCTTAATTTAGTCATTATCAGAGACTGAAGAAATGACGGCCGATAGATAGTGATTAGATACGAAATGAATTAAGAAAAAAAAGGAACTCAGTTGCTAAATGCTCATGAGTTTTTTGCAGGTGGATTTTAGTGGAGACTACTTGCACGAATTCTTTGAACTTTAGCGATTGCAAGGCAAGCAGAAAAAGTGAGTAGCATGCAAAAAAAATGAGTAACGTGCAATTCACGAGTAACGAAATTTTTATTTCTGTCTACAGCCTATATTTATTATGTCATAAGTCAGATTTTTGTATTACCTGCTATTTTATGTGTGCCACATTTGAAAGAATATCTGGTCCTATTTGTTGACGAAATTGCAATAGATCTAGAAGGATGTATCCATCCTCTCTTTTTTCTCATTAGCATTTATTCGGAAAACAATGAACATATAATCGATTTACACCGATCAATTGAGAGTATCATTGAAAAAGTCGCGCTTCACCCGTGCAATAGATATATTTTCTGTATCATCGCCTTGCTCATCTTGCGCGTAATTCACCTCGCCTTCTTGTGATTTACGTTATATATTAGTCTGAGTCACCCACGTCAATACAATAAAATTTATTCGATGACCACATGCAATGATATAATCATAATTTTTTATGTCTGGATAATCATGCTCGAAATAGCTCTTCCAAGTCTTCACTACCGACTCCAATCTTTCATTTATCTTACGAAAAGTTTACGAAAATAAATGGAACTTCACAAAGAATACTTTAGATTAATACATTTAAATTTATATTATCAAATTATATTCAATTTGAATTATTTTTAATCGTTTTTATAGATCGCTGCTGTTTCTACTCAATATGTTTAATATTCAATATTGCTTTAAAATAATAAACGCTCTTTAATTCAAGAAAATGTATTGAATTTGAGACTCATATTTAATTTATTATTTACTAAACTCATATGTAATAAATTATTTACTAATGTGAAAATGGTTTACATTGAAACTAATCCCAAAAATGGATTGATTTACAATTTGGCACAACTAGAAGAAATAACAAAATGTTATTTAATTCAAAGGATTGGGTTACCATTGCTTCTTTGATGTGTAAAGCAATAGTTTAACTTAAAAAAATCAATTACTGTATACTGCGTATGGAACAAAATTATATTAGTCACATGTTTTCGATAAATACATTTATATTAATCGTATTTCGCCGGGAATGACACACATTCGTATACATATGAGCATATAATATTACGTCTATTAATGTCATATGTATGTTCATACGTTGTTACTAAAAATTATTGCGTATTAGCAAAATAAACAAATTAACATTTCCAAAATAAAAGTTGCAAAAACTCATATTTTTATGGACATACGAAATAAAAAATAGATTATGGAATATGTTACAGCGACTTATGAATATTAATTACACAATCATACGCATAAAACACATGGACGTTATTTAATCACGCAAAATTACATCGAGAAAATCAATTCTACGCGATAAAGAAATAATTATTAAGTCATCGACGGAGCTTAAGAGTTTTAAAATATTTCAAATTTTGTTTTTACTTTTTTTATACTTAAAAAGAAAAACAGTAGAAATTCATTTCAAGAAAATCCTTATAAATACATCAACATTTTTTGATATTTTATTTTTTTGTACTTGTATAGAAGCGCCAATGCGGCATTTTTTCGCCAGTAAGTATTTTATTTAAAGAATCTTTTTATTTAAAGAATCCATCTCTCTCGCTCATTAATGAATGAAAATAAATAATAAGTGAAAAAAAATGGGATCGATTACAAATAAAGGAAAACAAAGAGATTGCGTATTGGGAAATAGATTTAGATGAAATGAAAGTATCTGTCGAGAAGCAGAATTTTTCAAAAAGATACTTTTTTACACTTGTTCGTTCATCCAACCTTCTTCGATTTATCCAATCAATTTATCAATTTTTTAGATCTTTTAGGAGAAGATAGAATCATACATCTATATTATACAATTGGATCGCAGACCCGTCTTACATACTACAATAAGCTCTACGATTGCGTTAATTAATGTTTGCATTATTCCCGGGGAAAGAAAGATTGTATTTAGTTGATTTACAAGATTTCTAAAACTTCGTGAAATCACAAAATTTGTGCTAGCGATAGAGGATCTTAATTTAGAAGTCTTTAGTTTTGTGACCGAGAATATCACTGGATTTTAAAAGAGATTTAGATCCATCCATTACATTAATATATTAGGTGTTGGAATTAATTCGTAGCGTTTTACAAGTGATGGGAAGTACTTTCATTAATGTATTTTTTAATGCTCATGTGAAATAAATAACATTTTTTCATTAAAAACGCTACGAATTAATTCCAACACCTAATATTATATATAATAATTAATATACTATATTAATTTATCATGTAAATTATTAATCATTTATAAATTTGCAGAATTTTTAAGAAATACATAAATCACCCATGAAAAG
The DNA here is from genome assembly GCF_000204515.1 of Acromyrmex echinatior. The sequence continues at coordinate 1,515,014 of NW_011626826.1, read as the reverse complement.
TATAATTCAATTAAGAAGTTAAATCATTTTCCGGCAATCAATTATTACGCATGTTTCCATAAAAATTTTAAACATTAATAATAAATTGATTAATTAATGATAATTTTATTTCAGTTAATATACAATTTACGTAAAAATTGTATAGAATGTGTCGCATGGTAGAAATGTCATTAAAATCCAGCGTCGATAATCCCGTTCAGTTACCTTCATTGATTCGAGATATAAATTTTTGCTGTACATATCTTATGTAAAACATAATCTGACGCTATTCGCCAGTTCGCATAAAGGAGCACGGCAGTGTCTCACGCCATGTCTTAGCATCGAGACACCATCGTGTTTTCAGATTTCTATGCGAAAATATATTCACAAAAGCGACACAACTATAAGTATGTATGTAATCCAGACTAGATCTCGCGAGTGTTTCATGAAAATCGAAATTGATTCTCATTTAATCACTGGTATATAAAATATTGCCTCTGAATATAATACGTGATGATACATCCGCGTGTCGGCCACCGCGACACGTGTGCAATTACATAGTATACAAAATATCTTTCTACCGAATATACATACGTATATAGATCGCACAACACACGGATTGTTAAAAGCTATCTGTGTCAAATTTACTGGTCCTCGATTTCCTGAAATAAGTTATTTATCAAGTGAGACACAGATTGTGTCTTGCAATTATATAATTCCGTGCCTTCGGTTACATGATCGACGACTAGCGAAGCCCGGCTGATTTTCACGTGGACGTATTATTTTCTAAACACGTGACTTATACAAGTTTAAATTTATCTAATTACAATAGTCGTCGTGTGCATTACCGTTTTATCTCGTGCCGCGCTTTTGAGCTTCATTTATCCAGAATTTGTTTAGACAGGATAAATTTAGATCTTTAATCAAACTTAAACTGTTTATGGAAAAGTTTATTAGAATTTACCAAATTCGTCAAAGGAATACGTTAATATTTGATTGTATTAAGCTGTATTGTTTTATTCTCAAGATTTATGAGAAATTTTTAAAACTTTTAATAGATAAATAGATTCAAAATTCCAATAAATGGAGCGTTATCGGGCGCGAAAAAGTCGGAAAAAATATAGCGCTCTACCGCACGAATCTCTCTAAAAAATACGGATTACCAGAAGAAACTGGCAAAAATGTAGACGAAACACGTATATTACATAAATCTAAATACAGATGTAAATGTAATCTGTAAATATAAGTATAAGTTCTTACATGCTAATCTTATACTCTATGTATATTTTTTTCCAAAATATCTTTCGAAGATATAAAAACGCTGAATATACAAATCGCGATACGCAGTGTATCGCAATTGCTACGCGTGAATGTGCAGCTGCTGGTAGATTTTCACTCTGCTTAACAAAATTACGAGTGATGGCTTTTATAATTGTACGTATTTCGAATGAAATACATTCTCTCGTTTATCAATAATTCATCAATAATTTATCAATAATTTTTCAATAATTTATCAATAATTTTTAATAATATTCTGATGGTTCGAAGCAACAAAGAAAATATATCATTAACGGAAACTTTGTCGAGGAACATATTTTTAATCGCTGATTGTATATAAAGTTGACATTAACAAAAAGTAAATTTATGTAATTATTCGATTATTTTCTAACAGCTTCATAATGAATATTTCTTTTTTTTAACGGAATTAACCGTATTAATTCCTAGTTGACATGATAATTTAATATAATTGATACTGAGAATTACACAAAATTATAATACGATGTAATATAAAATGATGTAAGGAAAGATCTCACTACATATTGATATATATTTTTTTAGGCATTCGATACAACCTTCTTCTTCCACATGAAAAGGTAGTTTAATAAAAAATAATCGTACAACTAATTAAATCTGATACTCATTGCGCAATTTAATTTCGCAAATACATGCGAAATTGTTCTTTTATATATAAATATATTATATA
>NW_011626826.1:1455627-1513029 GCF_000204515.1 Acromyrmex echinatior | reverse complement strand
TATATATACATATAAATGATTCTTACGTGTAAACATTTAAAAAAGAAAAAAGGGCATCGAAAACAGCGATAGAAAAAAAAGCAATAGATTATTACGCAAGAATAACTCTATCAAAAGTATTTTTTCCATCCTCGGGCGCATTTTCCGTCTAATTAATACAAAATCGACTGTAAAAATTTCTTGGTCAATTCGCAGTTATTTATAACGTAAATATGTATATAAAACGTTACGCGGACGGTATTAAAAATTGTATCGAGTTCACTCGTTACATTTGTTCTTTTTTACTATAAAGGCTAGTTTCGACGCGTCCAGAAAACCAGTCATTTCTAGTCGCGCGTTAATATCATAATTATATCGTATTATACTTTCTAGAATGTTTTTAAAGATTATCGCGTATTCGTTCAATCACGATTCCATTAGAAATCTACATCCGTGATTGAGCGAACATTCATGACTTTGAGTCTCTGAGAAACACGTACATAAATATAATGTAAGTACAATCTCATGGAAATCTTACAGGTATTTAATAATGCGCTCTACTTCGTATTAAAAATCTTAGGAAATGTACTCTAACCAGCTGCTAAGGCAACTTCAAAACATTCTGAGCTTTGTATCTTGATCAATCTATCTCAGAATCCGATTAGTCTCTCAATACATGATGCATTTGTAACCCACTTTAATTGTCATCTTATTTCTTAAATATAAATCGAATCTTTCAAAAAAGATGTAAAAACTGGGATTGTGTTATTCTCGAATGTCGATAAAATCACGTATTCTTCACCGAGTGCATTTCATTCGTCGCTTATACACACAAGTTCTTTCGTATTTGTGATATTTTCGATAAGGATGTTCGAACAGTTTAAAGAATTCTAATTTGATTTTGAACTCATTTGAAAGAAACGCAAATGTGATGAAGCGAACACTAACTTTGGATGTCTTTTGGAACTATTCATAGCGGGTCGATCGCAGCTTCTATGAATGCTGACAAGATACAGTCTGAGACGGCAACGGAGGTGGTAGAGGTGCATTCTCTTCATGGATCATCACTAACTTGCCGTACTTCACCATTCTTTTCCTCTGTTTGCGCTGTACAAATCAAACAGATCAAACATATTGCGTTATAACATAGGTATTCCGGTAAATCTTAATAAATTTCGCAATGTCTTCTTAATTATTGTCTCACCTGCGATTCAATCCAACTGCCGTTGCTGCTTCCGCTATCGCTTCCGCTTGACGTAATCCCATCCTCGAGGATAAGTTCAGTACCGAAACCTTCCATCTCTAGGTCCAGGTAGAGCTGACCCAGTTGATCGTTGACCAGTAGCGGTTGACTAAAGGTCTTCATCACGTCTAAGTCGGCTTTCAGCACTTCGTTCAGTGTTCCAGGATGCATCTGGTATTCATAGATCAACTCCGGTGTCAGTTGAACGCCCTCTAGCCAGGGTGGAGCCCTCCTCCGCATTCCCTGATGACACTTAATGTGCTCCTGCGCATTTATTATGCTCATATAAATGAATCAGTCAAATAAATGAATATTTAGATATTGTGAAGGTCTGAGAAAAGCATCTAAAAAATGTACGAAAGATCGAGACGTCCCTTGGACGTCTTTCAGACATTCCGCCATTTGAATCTTTACCTCAGAAGAGACTTCGCACGTCTTCTGATCCGGATTGCAGCTGCTGTCACTACTCTTGTATATGAAGCTACTACTATAGAAGCTGGACGAGCTTGACTCATCCCCGTTGTAGTCAGTCAGCCGGCGATGTTCTTTTACGATCACCGGTGTTAGATCTACCATGCTCGAACAGCCGCCGTCATTACTCACGCATGATGAAGACAGCTCGCCGGGCGATAGAACCTGCCAGAGTCGTCGATGTAAATTAATATCTTACTGAATAATCAAAGCTAAAGATATTAATTCCAAAACATCAATTAATTAATTTCATTAAAATCCCAATTATAGAAAAACATTTTTTCAATTATCTTCTATAATAGACAGTTTGTATATAGGACACAAGAAAAATTTGATACAGTCATTTTACCTTCTTGGAGGACTCGGACATAGCCATTGTGCTCCCCGACTCGGCCTTGATGCTGGTCGCTTGACTGGCTGGTCGTTTGCGATCCGGACACTTGTCGTTGGATGGCACTTGGTTTTCGCGTGTTGCCGCCGGTGCTTGCTCGGGTATCAGAAAGGGTCGGTACATCATAGCACGTGGTGGAGGTGCACCGATCACTGCCGGATAGATCACCCCGCCCATCGCCGTCGCGACGTAAGATACTGGAGCAAACACTAAAATTCTTTTATAACTTCCCATAGAGGACTTACTTTTAAATATGCAATTCAATTCTAATTTAATTCCAAGTTTTTGGAAGTATCTCTTTTAAAGATGCTACCAAAGAGACCTACTATTCAAATCTATAGATCTCTTCGAGACATAAAACAATATTCAATAACAAGAATTTATTAAATTAATTTTTTTAATTTTTTATTTGCGATATGAGATATCATAAATGAGATATCTACCGTAAGGATTTTGTTGATTCGATTGCGTTGACGGCGGTGGGCCAAGCTTCTCTTGCGATTCGCTGGGTTGCGGTACCGGCATATAGTATACCGGTATCATTGACGGAAGTAATGGAAATCTGGGTACAGCCTCCGAGTTAGTACTAGAATTTTTTTTAACGCATAATTTATTCATAGATTATAATTATATTCTCCATTATTATACAGTTTTTGAGATTTTTATGGAACATTCGGTACTTTATGAATTGAATGTTATCACTCTTTTTATAAAATGTTTAATATTAACGAAGTTAATATATTTTATTCTACATTATTAATATTTTAAAGCTCTTACTTATGGGGTGGAACGCAAGGTTTAGTAGGTGCGGAAGAGGGCACAGCTGACAATGGTGACCACAAATTAATATTCGCCCCCGTTTGTATCACGGATTGATCGAGACTCATGCTGACAGTGGTTGTGAGATTCGCTGGATCTACCGTGCTTGTCCTCAAGATTTTATCATGTTTTGATACCTGTTTTCACATCATCATCACATTTAGACTCGTATAAATTTGACTTAATACGCATATCTACTTTCTTAGAATATTATTAGGTGTTGGAATTAATTCGTAGCGTTTTACAAGTGATGGGAAGTACTTTCATTAATGTATTTTTTAATGCTCATGTGAAATAAATAACATTCTTTCATTAAAAACGCTACGAATTAATTCCAACACCTAATATTATAGCATTTATATAAAAACTATATATGCACACACACACACACACACACACACACACACACACACACACACACACACACACACACACACATATATATACATATATATATTTATGTATTTATTTATAATATATATATTTAGCCTTTCAATGTCATTATGGATATAATTTACCTGGCTTTCTTTTTCTAATGCTTTCATAGCTTATTACTTTTTCACTAATAAAGATACATTTGGTACCATTATTCTTTAATATCTGACGTGTTTTGATTGAAACGAAAAATTTTTACAATATGTTTATTTTTATAAAAATTATAAACAATTAAGTTGAGTACACTAAACCCAATGTGTCTTCCTGTAATGTGGCATAGGAGGGTCAGTATTGAAACTGAAAATTAAAATCTATCCATTTCACACACCAAAGATAAAAGTTCAGCTAGCGATACCATAATTGCGATAATATATATACATATATATTTTAATAAAATTCACTCAATTAAATTCCTAAAAAAATATAAGGCATACCTTAAAGCTATCACCTTCCCAACTATGACTGCCGCTTCTTTTGATTCCGTGACCTTGATTGGCGTAATGAGTGCTCTGGTCCGTACCATTGATCTTCTCCGTCTTGATGCGCGAGTCTTTCAGCTTATCACTGTTCTTGATGCTGGAACGTAGCTCCCGATGCTTCTGCATCATCATCTTTTCCATATCCTCGTTGTGGCGATTCAACAACAACTCCGTCAGCGTGGGCGATTTGAAGCTCTCCGTCGCAGTGGTGTTGCTGGCGGTGTTGGACGCGTCACCTCGACTTGCAGAGCTTGTTTGATTGTTGGAACCACTGCTCAGATTCTCTGCGCTACCGCTGCCGCTCGCCCCGCTTCCATTTATCGGTGACATACACTTTCGCGCTGAAAACACGATAAAAGTTTATTTTAATGAAATACATATCATATACTTATATTTACTATAGCAACAACACAACTCAAAAAATGAAGTTTCCAGAAAATGAATTTCAATATTTTGAATCATTAAAATTTTATAATATTTTGAGGTGCAATTTTGATATAATAATTAATTGTTATAAAGGAATAAAAGTATATTCTTTTTTTTCTTTAGATTTCCGTTCTTTTTCTGCAAATAACTAAAAAATGGCAATTTTCGAGTTATGTCATTATGTATCAAATAAGCAATATGCATAGAAAAGATAGTTTTTTGCAGCATTGCTCATCATGCTTGAAATTCTTATACACGTAGTTATTTTGATGGTCAACTAAATTATTAGTGTTGCCACAAAAAATAAATTAAAAAATTTCTTGACTTTTCCAGGTTTTCCAGATAAAAATGGAAAATTTTCCAATATAATGTATATTATAATGTATAATTTTAACACATTTAGAATCAAGGAAAGGAATGTAGGAAAGCTAGCCTATATTATTAAAAGCAAAAAAGACTTAGTAGCATAATAAAAATTTGAGTGCAAATTCAAGTCAACAAAAAATAAATTAGTATTGGAAAAAAGAATGCAGTTACGAAAAAGGACGATCAAATAAAAATACTAAATAAAATATAAATTTTAATTATTTTATTAAAACCGTTTAAAACGCGCGAGTTTTGAACGTATTTGACTATAAACGTAAGATATAAGATTTAAAAAATTATAACAATTATTTAGAATAGGAGCAGTTTAAGGAAATTGTAAACAATTTTCAAAATTCCAGTTCTTTGTTACTTTTCTCAGTTTTTCATGACCAATTTCAATTTCCCTAACTCTTCCAAGTCTATGGCAACCCTAATTATTTTTAGATTTATTTATAATTAGTTAACTTTTTAAATATTTTAGAGAAATTGTTCTTTCTGTGTGTTTTTAACTAACTTAATGCAAGGTTGAATGATGAAGATGATACTTACCGCCTTCGTCGTTGCTAGAATTGACGTTCTCCTCATCGCTGCCGTACATGGTCGCAACCGAGGGTTTGCTTTTGAAGAAGCGCTCAAGATTCTCGTTGTAGTTGAGCTGATTGTAGCTCGGCGGTGTTTCCGTGGAGGACTTGCTGTCATAGTCCTCATGATGGGGCGAGATCTCACCGAGCATCACGCTGTCGTGTTCCTGCAACAAGGGATTTCGTGATCCCTTCACAAGTATATTGTAGAGACTTAGAGTGAGTTGTTACTGAGGATCAGTATTGCAACTTAACGCCGTTACCGTGGTCAGTAGCGTTTTTGCATGGTCGCATTTGCTTTTCTTTTTTTCTTTTCTTTTTGCGTGAGCGATGAGATGAGATGCGTCGGCCAGCCATGACGAAGATCGGTCTCGGTTAAACTGACAATTTCGCTAGAAGCTGTGAAAGACTTCACTATCTACTACACCTATGACCGTCCATTTGCAAACTTGCAGTGCAAGCTCTTGCGGCAAGCACGAATCGGAGGCGTTACGAGACACTGAGTAAGTATGTTTCAATATAGGATACAAAATTTGGAGAGGCGCAAAATTTTAATAGGCAGCGCTATTCTTGTAAAGCTCTATTTTACTTGATATTTTAAATGAATTAGCTAAAAGTGGTTTTCTAGAAATCTTTTCAAATTTAGCAATAGCTTACAGATCTAATTAACTGTGTCAATGCCTGTGACAACTACAGAGGCATGTTTTTCAAAATTAAAAATAATAAAGAATTATTTGAGAAATACAATGACGCAGACGCGGTCATGTAATTTAGCTATGGCATCAATTGAAAAAGAATTGGCGAACAGTTTTGACGTAACAATTGAAGACATAATTAAAGAATATTTTCAAAAACTAAAGCCAGAAAGTATAACAAACTAAACAAAAGGAAATATGAAATTTATTGTATTCGTATTCATGTTATGCAAATTAGTGGAAATTCCTTCTTTTTTTTTAATTGTTAGTTCGTTGTCGTTGGCGGAGAATTAATGCTTCAGAGACTTAGGAATCCTGATGGTATGCAAAAGCAAATTTCAGTGTAGGGCATCAATGGCGTAACGCCTCCGGCATGAATAATACATGTTATTTATAGCGAAGAGTTAAGATCGATCGAGTGATCGGGATCATACGAGCACCTCACTATCCGAATCGCTACATCTTTCATTACGTCAAATTCCACCTTCTCCTGATATCTAGATCCCAGTCATCGATCGATTAAAGCCGGCAGAATTGCAGCCGAATTCAGTTTTTCGTATCGTAGAGTAAGATGCCGATCTAACAACTTTGCAATTTCTTTTTCTTTTTGCATGCCCCTATATACGACGTTGAAATCTGATGTACGAGCGAAATTATACTGCCTTTAATTTTTCTCTACTTCATTCGTACTATTTTTTCCTTCTTACACATCATCCCCATTGTTCTCATGCTTTACCTTTTATTTGACCCTTGGAGAATATTGAATACTATTGTAAAAATACATTAATAACAACGACAAACATTTACCCTTACAAAATTTAATACGAGAAAGATAGTGATCGAATGTTTTTTTTAATGCTTTCCTAGTCCAACTGGATCATTGTGCTTTTCAAAGGGTTTCTGGGCTCCAAAAATTCTGAAAAAATTCTAGTACACTCTTCTAATATTCAAGAATAGATTTTATAATGATATGACGTTTTATAATGACTAAAACGTTTTTCGTTTTTTATGTACGTGAATTTGAGGCAGAATAATTCAAAATTGAAAATTTGCTTGGGTTTTCAAAGCCCCGATTGGACCGTAAAAGGATTTATTTTGAGTATTAAAAGTACTGTTGTTCTTTTACAAAGTACTTTTAATACTCAGAATAAGTAATTAATCATTACCTTGCAATATTAAATTGACTAGTGTTTAATTTGACTAGTGTTGAATTAACCTTCTGTTAGAGGAAAAGTATACTGTGCATCAACGATGAGATTAGATAACTACGTGAACTAGCATTTTCCACATTGTATGAAGATTTATAAGGTAAAACATGGTGACTGCACGTTATTGTTACGCATACATACGCACACACACGTACACATACACAGGTAAATATCTCTACAGTATAAAAATAGTATATTATACGTAGCATACCAGAGCGGAGCGCATTATAGCGTAAGTAATTAAGGTAACAGTGTTTCGGCGATACTAAAACGTAACTAATAGTCACCGAAAAACTCCTGAGTTCGTCCGCTGTGAGCAGTCCATCCTTGCCGACTCCGGGAGCCTTCATCTCTTGCAGCAGATTTTCCATGAAGGATGCTAGATCCTTACATCGCTCTGACACGTCGAGCTCGGTTATATCTGACGTTCTCTGGATGCTCTGCGCACACGTACGATAGAAAAGAAAAAAAAAAGAATAAGTTGGGGGATGCGCTTGACTTGTCTTCTCTTCATGATGAGAAATTCTCGTTTTTGTTTTCTCTTTGTTACACGGTAACGCCAAGCCTGCATTTCTTACATACGTACATTGAACAATTAACTACCTCTTTGCCGTGTTATTGAACTTTGCAGGGTATTAAGCGAGTCCTTTCGCTACTAAAGATAATTATGATTAGGTCATCATCACAAGCCAAGTTTGATAACAGCGATTGTATAACGAATCGGCCTCTTTAATTTCAAGAGCATGAGCATACGCAAGGAGAAAGAACGTTTGTTCCCTTTAAATTTTGTTAAAAAGAAACAAATTATAAAAATTACTTTTATGAAAAATTAAACGTTCATTGGGCGATATTCGTAGTCCGTTTTTATTTTATATAAGACCTTAAACAGGTCTGTCCAGTTTGAGTCAAAACGCGAAGCTATCGACGTAAAAAATTCAGTGTGGATAAGATTTCAGGTAAAGTATTTTACATTCCCTGAAATCTTACATTGAATTTTCAGAGCTCAAATTCGCCTGGTCTTAAGTAATGTCTTAAGATGCTAATACGGTTATCTAATTGATTCATGACATCTTAAGACGTGTAGTCTATATAAGAACCGACTATATATATGAATATTAGCCAATTGTCCAATTTGTGACTCTTTGCCTTGATCCTTGAAGCCTATATAGCTTTAATAAATATTTCAATAAAGGAGGATATTTTCAGCAGCCCCTTTTTGACATCCTTCTTTGGGTGAAGTTAAATTTTTATCTTTTCCTAATTGGAATCTTAGATATACCCATGAATAAATAGCGAATCATAGTGTTGTAATGTGTATGTAAAGTAGTTGCCTTCGTCAATGATCGTACCTCATCAAGGAGCGCCCGTATTTCACCCTGGATGATCTTGGCCTCCTTCAGCACTTCCTCGCTAATGCTAGCCAGGTAGCCATACTCGGTATCGCGCGGTACGCGGAAGATGTCTGGATCCATTGGTCCCTTGAGCACCCGATGCTGACCTACGACAAACTCTAGTTTTTTCGTCCAGGGATTGATAAAGGATGACCACTCGGTCTCGAGGACGACGCAGCTCCCGTTCTGCACGGCGAACCTGTACGGCTTCGACCTGAAGGAGGAGCCTTCGAGTTTGATCACCTGTTCAACGACATTTCGTAAGGAGTTACATGAATAATTTACGGCAATAACATGAAGGGGAATATCTGAACACTCATTCATTGACTTTCATTCTCTCTTTCTCCCCCTTTCTCTCTTTTTCAAACTCTCTCGCATATCTCTCGTCTCTTATTATGCATGCATGCGAACGAAACCTAAGTTTCTTTCTTTCTTTCTTTCTTTCTTTGTTGGGCTCATGCTCACAGTCCCATAGATGTCTTTGATGAAAGGTAGATCCTCGGGATGGTAGAAGTCAAACAGCGAACGGCCAACCATATCCTGTGGTAGATAGCCGAAATATTGGACTACGTCGGGATCAACATGGGATAGGTGGCACGTCGCAGTGTGGCGGGTCGTGAATACCGAAGATATTATTGTTTCTTCTGGCGCTGCGGATAACGACAAGGTTCGGGGTCATTCTCTCTTGTTGCGGGTCACTACCTTAATGAGCGAGAGCTTAGTAATGGTTAGACGCCGACAAACTGGGGCAAGATTTGCACGTTGCTAATTAATTAGTTTTGGCGCAGTTAAAAAAAATCCATACTCAAAAAGTTCGATGCCATTCAGAATTTTTTCCATATCCATTCGTTCTGGACATAGGCCTCTAAACAACTTTGCACGAATTTGTGTATTGATTATGGCCAAACTTTGGAACTTCATTTTTTTGCAATGCTTTCTTTATATTATGCTCGCTATTTCATAACAAATCTTTTTTTTTTTAATTTAAACACAATAAATAGAATGAAAAAATAAAATAGAATAACCGGATTATTAAACAATTTTGATACGGATCATTCAACAATTTTGTAAACAAGAAATGGATAAAAAAATCGCGAGTTGAGATTAAAGTTCCAAAGAATATCTTCAATAAGGAACTTAAGGGCATGTTAGTCGTTTAAAATTGGAAATAATATACTAATATGTGTATATTTATACTTTTTATACTTAAAAAATAATGACAAAAATTTCAAATTTTTTTAAACTAAGTATCTATTAGGTGTTGGAATTAATTCGTAGCGTTTTTTAATGAAAGAATGTTATTTATTTCACATGAGCATTAAAAAATACATTAATGAAAGTACTTCCCATCACTTGTAAAACGCTACGAATTAATTCCAACACCTAATACTTTAAATAATTAAGATTATCTAGGTAATGCTTTATTACGATTTACAGATTAATTGTTCTGTAAATAAAGTTTAATATATAGTAAATTTTATTTATTTACTGATCAACTAATTTATGAATATAATTTTGCATAAATAATCTTAATTATTCAAAGTACTTATACAAAAAATTGAAAATTTTTAAATCATTTTTTAAGTTAAAGTATTATAACAATAAAAAACATAATAATATAAATACAGTAAATCAATTATTTAACAACACATTTTTATAATAAAATAAGTATATGATATTATTCAAATAATATTTCATATACATAATTTCACGTGTATAATTATAGTATTATTATAATTATTATCTATATAAAAAATACGAATATTAATACTTTTCCAGTTTTAAACTATTTATAAGATTAATACTGAAATTCTCTTGAACAACATAAAATCCACCGATGCCAATAAAAATTAATAGCGATCAGCTTGTGCAGGAAGTGCGCGTTGTGATCAGAGATGGAGGCTATCCATGCGCTGACAAAAGCAAAGCGAGTGAAGCACCTTGTGAAAAATGATGAGTGCAGTGTGACAACGTGAGATGCGAGCGTTCGTAACAGTGGTCTCCAAACTGAACGAAAAAACGGGGAACCAATCGAAAAAATGGCGAGGTAATGGCACAGCGACAAATACGGCAAAGATGCGAACGGTGTATCAACGTATATATCATCACGAGCCGCCGCGCGGGCGGCTTTGAGAAATTGGAAGTAAGTTACCTTCGTTTCAAACATTTTCCATGGAAACCACCGACTCACTGAATATCGTCAACGAGGTCGGACCAACGACAAGGCTCGATCATCGCGGAGCGATTAAGTATGCTTGTGTTGCATATAATGAATACAGGATGTATCTTGAGAACGTATAATGTAAGCAGTTGAGTGAGATTAGTGAATGGCATTATTGCGTTTTTAATTTAAAATACCGCTGCGACTTTTCCACATATTCCAGATACATCCTGTAAATCCGAGTCACTTCGACGAAGTTACTCGTTTACTTCAGCACGCGTTTGTCCATGTCTAGGATATATTTCAAATGATTTGTTATATTTGCAAGCGAGAATTTAGTAGGATGAATATTGCCGGAAGTTTTCCTCGAAGTAACTCGACTTCGAATTGACAATGATCCGTAGAATCTTTTTCGGATCACCACCATTTCACCGCGATCCGCATTGATGAGTGTTTGCTAAATCGCAGGTTGGTCGCTGACTTTTGCGACAAACAAGCTGACTGTTATTATCGAGTCCTCTCGCCGGTCAGACCTCATCAGAGACCTTGGACCATGCTACCTTTGTATGCGGAATGGACGGGTTGAGCGGTAACTACGAGGAACATAGCTCGGTTGCTGAGCTGTTGCTCGGTCGTTCGGTCCCGCAAGTCCCGCAAGTCCCGGAACGACAAAGTCAGGTGGAAAGGCAAGTACAGGTTCGATCGGGCGTCTGCTCGATATCCATTCGGCATTTCGGTGCACCTGGTGAACCTCCGCAAACCGCAGAACAAGCTCGCCCTTCTGCCATTGATTCCTAAAAATGAAATAAAAATGAATGTTCTGGTTGGCGTCACTCAAAAGTTGGATAATAATTAATTCCCGAAAATCGAAAATGAAAGTTCATATAATTCAGACGCCCTAAATATATTACACAACAGTGATAACACTAATAATAAGAAAAAATTGTAATAATATTTGGTAATAATATTTGCTAATATAATAGATATTTGATAATAATTTGCAGTAAAAATGCACAAAATTTTAACTACAAGAATATCTACTGAGTAAAAGTAATAATTTTTGACAAAGAAACCCACATTAATTATATTTGAAAAATTGGATCCTAATAAAGTGAGTTAGTTTTCATATAAAATGTAGCAAACGAAAGATGTTATAGACACAAAATTCAATACTAGATAATTTTGTAACTATAATGTATCAAAGATGCTCTGAATACACTTTTGATACAGCTCAAAAAATATTTATTATTTTCTATCTATGACATTCATTGTTCACTATATTATAAGCTACGTTATTCACCGCGGGACTAATTTTTTATATAATTTAAATTTTAAACGTCTATGGCCTTCCTTTTTTCAATACTTTTTCAATTCCCTTTTCATTGCTTATAAAAAAGTAAATATATTGTCAACAGTTTTTTTTAATAGAAACGCTAGATATTAAAACATAACAATATCAAGCAAATAGATATATGTATTAATAAAAAGTCAATTGTGTTGGGTATGCCATATCCAAATGTATACCGTAAAGTGATCTTCTCTTCTCAGTTCATTAAATATAATTATATGTACCCTTAGATCGTTCTTCTTCCGGCGGCGATGCGATGCCACTGGTGATCTGATCGGCCAAGGTGTTCTTATCCTTTGGATGCACATAATCGATGAAAGATTTGCCAATCCAGGCGTCCTTGAGATAACCGAGAGCGGTGCATATCGACGGAGTTGTATACAGCACGAGACCGTCATGCATTGAAATCACCGCGCAAAATCCATCCTACAGAATGTTTGATAGATTAGGAAATTAATCGACATAATGCGCTGATTAATGATCTTAACGTGAATGATAACGTGATATTGGATTTTCTTTTTGTCTCCCACGTAATAAAAAAAAAAGGACAAGTTAAAATAAAATGTAATGATAAAATATTGCTAAGAGATAACAAAAGAGATTTACAAATTTTATCAAAAATCATCGTGAGCGTTTAAGAAATGAAACTTATAATTTGTCACGTTATCACCAGCAAGTTAAGGACTTGTCACACTGAATTTAATTGCCAGTACTTCCATCGCATGCGAGGACTGTATATTAAAGAATAATTTAGTTTGTGGAGGAAATATCAGAGGAAGAGATATTGACGATATTCATAGAAATATTACGTTATTTTCTTTCTTCTCGTACCTTACACCGGCGACATGCAAAAGTTTCTCCGCAATTTTTTTTTGTGTAAACGCACACAGTTCTTCGAAGTTCCTTCGAAAACCCGATGAGTCCTGTATAAGAATATGCACGGAGAACAGGCTGACAAATATATCTATTCATTTTAGTTAGCACTTCGTTGACTTACTTTCCCTTTCCAAAGATCGCGTACACGTCGATTTTGCGGAAAGTTGTGCGAAAAAGTGTAACCAAACTGAACAGAAAAGATCGCTGCAACACAGACGATTGTCTAACTTCTAATTTATGATTATATCAACGCGGATAAGTAAAGTTAGCAATAACCCGAGCAGAACAAAAAGTCATGATAACATCAAAATAGCATTAAAATGGCTCCAAAATTATTAAAAATCACTTTTTAATCAGTTATGATTCATTTTAACATTATTGTGACTTGTTGTTTTGCTTCGATAAGTGGCTCGTAATCAAGCAGTTAATATCGTTCCAATATTCCTGATTAATATTTACAGTTATTTACTCATAACAGTAACGGAGCTTATAAAAGTAACGGTTTAATTATGAAAAATTACGGAAACGGTTTAATAATGGAAGTAGCAGGTCACGAGAACCCAACCGTCGAGTCCCGAGTTTGCTTCTACGATCGCACGGTGCAATTTTTGAGAATCTCTGTCTTTTTCTTTCTTGTTACGCCCTTATGATATGTGCGTGTGCATGTATGTGTGTTTTTTTTTGTATCTCTCTCTATTACGTTTATCGACGTATACTAACATTGGCCTGAGACGTGGAATCATCCAGGAGAACCGTCCGTGAAGCAAGTCCTGCTTCCGGATCTGCGACAGTTTCGCCGTTGTGCTCTCCGGGATCCGTTGCGTCCACCAATTCTACAGTGGTTACCTCTTCTTGCATTAAAACAGTAAAAGAAATTCTCATTATTATAAGCGTTGCCATTCGGATCATCTACCCGAATCCCATAAGGAAGAGGATGAGGAAAAGTCGAATCGAAGTGACATAGTAGTATATGTATACATATGATTTTGAAATTGTTATAAAATTGTTATTATCAAATCCTTTGAAATGTATTAAAATTAATTAAAAATTAGTTTATTTCAAATCACAGTCAAATAGATTCTCTGTATATTGTAAGGAACTTATTTGACTTTAAATGCTTGAAATTAATTTGTTTGTAATTTGTATTGTACATTAGAAGTTTTCATTGAAATAATCTGAACCATTACCCTGGGATTTTTTAGTATCTTTGATAATAACAGAAAACAAATATTACAAGAGAATATTATGAAATGTTTTTTTTAAAAAAGATACAATAAAATGGTGACGTTAATAATTTAATAACTTAAAAGAATTCCTGTATCATAAACGTAAATAAGTTGTATATAAAAATCACGTTAGCACGACTTGAGCCACGTGAACAAGAATAGGAAGGGTGTAAGAAAAGCTCAGTGTTTCCTTAGTCCAAAATGACGCGGAAATGGCCATGTTGAGGTTCATATTTTGCATAACATCATATCGGCGAGCGATTGCCAGAGATACGCCTGACGGAAAGTTCAATGCCATTACTCGGTGATATACTACCTCCGGCTAAATTGTTACTTCCAGGTGAAAGGCATTCACTGCGGTTTCTTCGCGAGCGCATGAGACGTGCAAGAATATCGTGCGATGACATCGAAGTAAGTGAAAGCAAACCTAATCTACGGTAGATTGGCGATAACATTAATGCTTTTATCGATTAAATTCATTTTTTGGCCAGAAAAAAAATATATTTGTAATTTTATAAAAGATCTTTGAACAAATAATGGAAATCAGAGGTTCTAATAAATCAACAAAGTGTAATGCTTATAATAGTCAAAATATTCAAGTCTACATTAATTTCATTTTATTCATTTAAGATTCATAAACATTTCGACCCTCAATTTAAGTCCTCCTTAATATACAAATTATATTTTACAAAATTGACCAAGCATAACTTTAAATCTGTGTGATTAGTTTATTGCGATTAGTTTAATGTATCAATTAAAATAAGGCATTATACTTTGTTAATTTAACAGATCTTTATTTGAAAAAGTTGTATTACGTAACTTCCTTACTTTCGGGATTAATATTTTTTTTATACGTATTATATGCAGTACGATGTATGTTCTCCGCTGTTACCAGCTGAAAAGCGAGACGACGAAGGGCAATTTTTAAGAGCACTATATTTAATTTCACGCTGATGAAAGGATTAAATAAACGGCGACGTAAACGCTTACGTAAATATAGGGAATAAGCGCGAACACAGAACGAAAGTGATTTCATAACGTACCTATTGCATCTCAAATTAACGCGTCCCCGAGGGTTGGCATTACTCGCTAAAAATACGGTTGGTACTCTGTAATAACGATGGGGTAACAGCTGGAAGAGTGATTATTGCTTCACAATTGCATAGAAATGTAAACAGAGCAACCTAATAACGTGATTCACAAATGGAAAAAAATGGATTCTAGATCAAATCTTTGTTAAAATCCACGGTTACTAATACGTTCTGAAAAAAATTATTTCTAAAAATCAGAGAAAACTACGTTGTAGAGGAAGTTACGTGCTCTAAACGTAATTAAATATGTCCTTCCGCGGCTTCACTACTTGCTTATTGATTTATCAGTTTCGCAATAATTTATATAACGCGCAATATAAAATTTACGTTATTGAGAGGAGAATCGTATATGATATTATACCTATATAAAATTCTCAAACTCTGACAAAATATTTTTTTTTAAAAGAATCTGTTAAACATTTTCATAAAATCTTGTTTAATTTCCTGATTGTTTAATTTTATTTGTTAAGTAATTTAGTTTTACTTCGTAGTGCTTATTTAACAAATTTTTGCGTTTTATAGTGCGTAATTTTAGATATTTAATTATATATAAATATATATATAAATAAAAGAATGAGATACTAAAGAAATAAACAAAAGGAATTATTGAAATGTAAATAAAGCAACAGGTGAAGCTTAGATCGTAAATTTATTAGTGCCGAAAGATCAATAACTTTGGTGGACTATGTCACGTTGAATGGAAATTTTACACCCCACTTGAGTAAACTTCGCCCACGCGTGTCACGATTTCCTCCAAATAACGATGATGAAAGGAAGAATCGAAGAAAGTATTTCTCTCAACACGCAATTATGATATTTGTGTATCGCATGCGCTTGCGAAATATTTAATGTGACATCAATGTGTGATGTATGCCTCTTTTACTCAAAAAGGACTTTCAGTTATCTAACACTGGAACCTATGATACCATTTAGTTAGTTTTAGATAGTTTTAATTTCGCTAATCATAAAAATTTTTTGAAAAATTGAGATTTTTTTGATATTGTAAAAAATAATTTAATGTTTAATAACAAATAAATTTAAATAAACCATAAAAATATATTATTAATTAAAAATATCTTAGTCACACATACAGCTTTCATATGTATAATTTATTTGAAATGTAAATATTAAATTTCCAAATTTAATTTACTTTGCAAGAACTATAGGACCAATACATTCTTAAAGTAGATTGTCTCTCATTTTTTCTACGAACTAACAAAAGTCTAAAAAATTAATATATAAAATATTTACGATATTCACGTTTCTGCCTAAAAACCGAAATTTCTCTCGACTTATTCTGAATTCGTGAACGTTTATGTAATTTTCCCGGAAATCGAATGAATCACAATAAAAGAAGAGCCATAGGCAGTTTACATGCACTCATTTGCGCATTCATTTTTATGGACAATAACCAACCTGGTTTCTTGTCAAGTATGATGTTCACCGGTGTAGCAGTGTTATACGACGCGACTTCCGGCAACGCGTTTACCACCGTCTTCGGGCTGGCTTCCGCTTCGGTGGCGTTAAGCGCAGCCACCACTTTCGATTTCTTCTTCTTGTGCTCCTTGTCCTTTCTCTTGCTGATCGGTTGCGGTAGTGCTTCATGGCTATACATATATAACACACGTAAAATCGTGAAACATCGTGTAATCCTTTTCAACGTTAAACTTCCACGTCTAAAAATTAATATCTCTGTCAATTTAAGCTAACAGGATTAGATGGTCACGCAAAGCAGCCATATCTACTTAAATATGAACAATTTTATATGGAATAGGAAAAAAATTGTATGTGATCGAGTAGGTATGACTGTCTTCGTGACCATCTAAAAGGTATACGAATCATATTTCTCGACAATTGATATCAAAATTAAGTTGTAGAAAAAATTCAACCTTGTCACTATCGATTTTTTTTTTCAAAAAGAATTTACCACTTTGACTCAGTATGGCGATCTCTTGCAGATCTCTTCTGAGAGATATGAGAATCCGCCTGTTTTGGAACAAGGATATTAACTATCGATTGCAACAACATTCAACCCTGAATTTTCAATTAAAAAAATCAAAATCTGCAACATTTTGAAAAGCCCACCTCCCCTTCAAGCGACCGCAACAGGACTTAAATATATATGTATTGTTTTTATGTTTTAAAATAAAAGGTTACTTTTTATTTTTTTATACTTACATAGGATGCTATGGATAACAAAATCACTACAGTGACCTCTAGAAGCTAGTAGGTTCATAAGGAAAAATAAAAAATAGAAATGCGAATAATTAGTACCGATTTTTAGATAATTAGTACAAATTAGCAGTAATTTGTTCCGCCCAAAATAAATTAATAGTTTAAACTTAATTAACTCTTATTCTACTCATTCCTTCCATTCATAATATATTAATCCTAATTACGGACTTTTTTTTCCATTGAGATTCATTTTTTTCCATTTCTGATCGACTGCCTATCTATTATGCTTTTATGGAATTTTTCAAAACGCTAGTTTTCATTGAATTTGAAATAAATGTAATGTAAATATATATAAATTTAATTAAAATAAAACAATTTCTTATTATACTGGCAATTCCGCATTCTTTTTGTTGGAATCCTTGCAATGGTAAAATTTTCACATATAGATCGCGCAATGCAAGTCGATAATATCCGCGTGTCACGCCATGTGACGAGCGAGTGTCAACGTTGGAACTATGTTGATAAGCTGGAATCGCAGTTCTAAATATAAGCCAGGGGAAATATTCCGTTGAACGAGCGTGCAAACATGTGGTTCTAAAATTCTTAGAAAATATTCGCAACGTGATCTGACGTTGTCCCCGCGTTGCGGAGGATCATAACATCCGAGATAATGTCACGCTAATGAACAATCATAAATTAAAAATTATCACAATAAGTTAATTAGTCCATATTTAAACTCGTATGTAATATTTAATATTATATATATATAATATTAAATATTAAAATATAATAGAATATTTTAAATAATGATAATGAATATAAATACATGCGATTATATTATATTATTTATATTTCTCGCATGAAACATTTTAAAATCGAACTAATGTTATTTTAAATTTTATTTACTGCAGCTTTGTAGTCTCAGCTTGCAATTGTAATCTACTAATTCTAATAGACAGCTTTCTCCCGGAAATCTCTCTCAAGAGAGTTCTGATATAACAAATCTGTAAAACGTGACAATCACACGTTACACAAGTAAGAGAAAGTAACATTCGCCTAACCATCGATCGCTCCGGAGTTATACCGGAAGTCTTCCTGGCCGCACTTTTTTACACGTAAATAGCAAAACATTACATCATTAGAAGCGATTTTGACTAAACTTCAATTAAGTTAATTCAACAGGCAGAATTGTTTAGAGCAAAATTTTTATAGCCGTACAATTCGTTGTCTCTAATCTAATTTTTCTCTCTGCGTGTGTTAAGTAATAAAAAATCAACTCTATCCATTTGAATGAAATAGTTATAAGTTAATCGTCGATGGGAGTTCGGTCAAAGTTGTTTCAAGCTAATTATATAAGTGAATTAAGTAATCATTATGTAAGCAAACAAATTAAATAAAACGATAATGAATAGATTAATCGCGATGCTAAATTTATCTAAAATTAATTAAGAATAGAGAATATTTGCATAATTGTTCTCCTGGAAGCTCTAACCAACGATATAAATAATAGTAAGTTAAAAAATAATCCCTGAGAGATTATACTCATACTCGTAACAATCCCCGACGGACTTATCTTATCATACAGTGATTACCAAACCACCTCGTTTTAGACAATGCGAAACATGAGTAATCGAGTACAATATGCACGCTTTGGACTCGTTGAGAAACAAATTATTTTAATCTGATATTACATTTCGATGTTATATCAAGCATTATTTAATAAATGGTTACGATTGCTCAATAAACGCAACCGACGAAGATGTAATTGTATTGAATTTAACTATAATTATCTATTCTGTTTCAAGCATGTGAATATATGTAATAATATAATATATTTATTTAATACAAGAACGCGTTAATCATTTCTTTTTATTGAGCAAATATTTATTTATTAAATGTAAATAAATATTTAGTTGATACTATTCAAATAAATATTTGTTAAAATTTAGAATATTTTTTCTCACTGTATGTATACATATATATAAAATTTTATATTAATAAAATATTTTAATATATTAGGTGTTGGAATTAATTCGTAGCGTTTTTAATGAAAGAATGTTATTTATTTCACATGAGCATTAAAAAATACATTAATGAAAGTACTTCCCATCACTTGTAAAACGCTACGAATTAATTCCAACACCTAATATATACAGGGTGGTCCACTTAAATCGATCATTTGAAATATTTCACTTATTTTTGATGATATAAAAAATTTTTTAAAATAAAAGTAGAAGGGTTTCGAGGACGTATTTTGGTCATGTTTCTTTTTTAGGTGGAGGCGTCAAAAAGATATGAAGATTACTTTTACTTTTTAAAATGGAATTGTATGATTTTTTTACACAATATGATTTCTTTAATTATTCTGCATATAAAATTGCATATTAAGGTAATAATATCAAAAAACCAATAGTTGACGAAATATTTTACATTTTATTCTGGCACATATTAACATAAAATATTAATTTTTCGATAATTGTATCTTAATATTTTCATGAACAGAATAATGAGATAAATTAGTTGTTGGAAAGAAAACAATTGTTTATTTAAAAATTATCCATTTTACATATTTTTTTAAAGCAATTATGTATTTTCTTTACACTAACTGATTCATCTCATTATTCTATTCATAAAAGTATTAAGATACGATTATCAAAAAATTAATAGTTTACGTTATTATTTAACATTTAATATCAATATATAGTTATTTAATATTTTATATCAATATATGTCAGAATTAAGTGCAAGATATCTTGTCAACTATTGGTCTTTTGATATCACTACCTTAATACTTTTATGTGCAGAATAATTAGAATCATTAGAAATAATATTGTGTAAAAAAAATCATACAATTCGAACATACAATTTAAAAAAGTGTACGTAACCTTCATATTTTTTTAACCTCTCTACCTAGAAAAAAAACAACATGACCAAAATACCCATCTCCACGAAACCCTTCTACTTTCTCATTTAAGATATTTTTTTATATCATCAAAAATAAGTGAGATATTTCAAATGATCGATTTAAGTGAATCACCCTGTATATGTATATAATATAATATAATCTAAATATTTTATATTGCATTACTAATATAATTTTATTTCATTTAATTATTTAGAAAAAATATACTAGTATCCTAATATATTTTTACAAACTTTATTACATCAATCTTAAGTAGGTCAATTTTATAGGAGCTATTAAGTTAATAACAACATATAGACCATATTAGATAGTAACTTAAAAAAGTGTCTTATAATAGTTATAAATACCTGTAAATGATACTCGCTTTTCATATTTACAAGAATCACAAGCCATACAAAAATAAAATGCGCAATGTGAGATAATTACGCGTGACTGCAACGTGCTTTAAATGAACACGTTTGATCGCATATGTTTTCCCCCGACGACTAGTTTTCTATCGAAGTATTAATAAAGCAATGTATGATACAATTCGACGTTAATCAGGATCTTTTTATGGCGGAATATTTTCACAGAGATTTTTAATTAAAAAAATATAGGCTATTAAACTTAAATCTCTTCTTTGAAATTGTGTTCCTCGAAATTCCATTTTAGATATCATTTGTCAAGCAAGCGAAATTACGTAATGACAATTACATGGTATGTTTTTCATGGAATTTAATCATGCGATCAACCGTAAGTTTTGAGATCAATATTCATTTATTATAATATTTATAACCGCGCCTAATCTCTCTTTATTATCTATTACGCAACAATATGCGGGAGTAACTGACAAATACTTAGACGGCACGTGGCGCAACACGTGCGTCATTGTTTATGAGCTGCTGTCTCGCTCTATAACTGACTTTAACTATTTTATTTACATATATATGTAATGCAGTTATACGATGACGATGAGAGAATGATGCGTATGTGATTGCTAGTCATCTTTGTCAGAAGATTCGATGGATAGAGAATCCTGATGCGAAGATAAAAATTGGAATCAAATCGAATGTAAGGGAAGAAAAGGCTTTTAAAAAGAGATTTTAAAAGAGATTTTTATGTCTAGTAAACTTTTATATTTCATTAACTTAATTTTTGCCTCCTACTGGAAGTTTCGTTTATACTTCTGTAGTTTGATTTCTTCGACTTTCATTATTAAATTCATAATATCAAATTATGTCTAATTTGAATTATTTTTTATCATTTTCGCTATTAATCAATCGCCACTGCTTCTACTCAATATGTCGTTAATTTAATCAAAACAAGTGGAATTGAACAATTTACAACTATTATTTTATCTTTGTTTAACACTCTGCGAACAACAATAAGGTGATACAAAATGATACCTTAAGCGCATTATGCGTGCAACGGAATGCAGCCTCAGTTTAAAGAAATCACACAATAGTAATATATTTCTGTAAATTTAGCTGCGCTAAATACATTCAGTTATTTGCAATCTAGTCGACCGAACTGCCAGGAGATTGTTATTCAAAGCGATAAATCCGTGCCGCGGTGCCCTAAATAGCCCCACGTTATTAAATGGTTCTATGTCACGTTTGTACGCTCCATTCATTCTACTCCGGGAGTTATATACAATTAAGAGATTAATTTCAATTAATTTCAATCCAACACTTAAATTCTATTGCAACCGTATTTTATCATTTGTATCCTTCTCCGATTTCGATAGTCTTTACAAAAATCTGCACAGTTTATCTGCAGAGACACAAGATTCATAAATTCGAAGTCTGCGATATTTTAATAAACAGTAATCCTGTTACCTGGATGCGAAGGTCGTAGGACGTCTACCGCAGTAACCGCTACTCTCGGAGCGATTGCTGTTCCTCGAGATCGAGCTGTCGCTGCTGCAACAGATAACAAGGCGATAAAAATTTAATTTGTTTTTAAAAACAACACAAAAAGATAGTCTTTTTCATTGCATTAATGGCTGCGTTCAGCAAAAAAAGTAACTTTGCAACCATTGTAAAATTCTTAAATATGATTGATTTATACATTTATAGATCCAATGAAGAATCTAAGAGCAAGACCAATCATATTAAAAAATTTTACAACAGTTGCAAAGCTGCTTTTTCTGCTGAACTCAGCCATTGATAATTAATCACTGCAAGCTGACTTGCATTACTACCTTTGACGTATATAATTAAACAAACACTTCCGCTCAATTTGCAAATCATTCTATTGTACGTCCGTTCCGGTCTATGCTCAAACTGGTTGCTAAAGTGTCAAAGCGTTTGTATTGTCATCATGCTTGAGAGAGTGTGTATCGATTGCAAGTCAATTGTGCACAGGTCCATTACAATGTTAGAAAAAAATTTTTTTAATTCCCTACGTAGTCGCTAATTAGTAGTGGACAATTACTACAGTGTACAAGTGAACCTCTCCCTGCTTGAAATTTTTACGTAATTATTTTGATAGTCCAATAAAATTATTTTCAGATCTGTCTAGCTAAATTTTTAAATACTTCAACAAAACTTTCCGTACACAATTTATTTTTCTTCCTTTCGTCTCCATAGAGAAAAAAGAAGATAAATCGTGCAAGAAGTTCAGATAAAAAAAAGCCTATTGCCTATTGATTCCAAGCGGAAATTCGCAATAATAATGAGAAGTAAGCATGAATGACGAATGTAAATGTCAGTTAAACGGAGAAGATTGTAAATGTCAGAAGTCCGGGAAAAAAAGGAAATACGCAGATCTCATGCTCTCCACGTGCAAGGTGTTGATTATGTTCGTGATGATGAAGTGAGATAGTGAATTTCGCGATATAACGATAATAAAAACTGTACCAAATGCGAAAAAATGCAAATTCTTACATTCTTCTTCTAAAGATTGAGATTAAGATTGAATTTGATCAATCAAAGCAAAATTCATTAAATTAATTTCATATTGATTTTCTTTCTTTTGATTGATTAAATTCAATCTCAGTCTCTATATAATTTAATATGGTATTATTATGATAATCGAATTTTGCGATCGACGGGTAAGAATCCTTTGTTGAGATTCCTTCCATTGCACTCGATCGCGGTAACGTGCACATGCAACGTGCAAAATGATTGCAAAATCGCGGCACAGTAATCTCGCAACGGCCTCGGCCGGGAAAGCGGCCTAGTTTATATTAATCGCTTAATTGCACAAACTATGCACGACGTCAGCATCGGGAATGCCTTAGCCCATAAGTAATCCGTAACGTCCAAAATTAGACCGATTTTTATAATTTTTGATTTTGCTTTAAATTGGATTTAACTTAAATTAATACTTGCATTTTTTGTTGGGATATCTAAAAATTTAGATAGATATACATACATATTATAAATTTGAAAATAATTCTATTAAATCATTAAAATAATTACGTAGGAAATTCATAATTATTTTTATAATCCAACAAAATTATTTTCAAATTTATATATAATATCTAAATGTTTAGGTAATATTTCAGTAAAATCATTCTTTTGGTATATGCATGGTGTATAAATTATATAAATTACAAAGATAATAATTAGAACCAAACACTGTAAGAATTATATCACTAAGCCTATTATATAAGAGTGATGAACAAACGAGCGAGTGTGGTGCACATTACTTCAGTTTGTATATTACATAACTCATTCTTAGAAAGAATTGGCATTGTGCTGAAGTATCTAAAAATTTGATTAGATATCATAATCTAAAAATAATTTTGTTGGACTATCAAAATAATTAAATATGTAGAACGTTCATACTGATTATTAGAATGTCAAAATATTTTACTGTAAAAATTATCAAGTTTGAAAATTCTGCATAATTATTTTGAAGATCCAATAAAATTATTTTTAGATCTGTATTTAATAAAATTTTTAGATACTTCAGCAAAACCGTTTTTTTATGTAAAATGGCATATTCAGTAATATAAACTAAGTCAGTCACGCAATTCGAATTTGCGATCAACCAGTCGCGGATAGGAAAAAAGGCCCTCGATCACATGTTCGGCAAACGTGACGTTCGGTCTTACGCGCAGCCCCTCTCTCTCTCTCTCTCTATGATGTTTCTCTTTCGGACCTTTCACTGTCCCCATTATTCGCCGGCCGTCACCGATCGACCGACCGGCCGCATTTGTTCAGAAAAATTATTGCATAAGAAGGCACCGCTTCACGTTCGCGGCCCCGTGACTATATTGCGAGAATGAAGACCACCACCACAACGAAGCCTATCGATTCGGTTCGCAGATTATACTTAAGATTTATTCAGGACGAGAGGTAGACTTAGGCGAGAAAATAGAATGGTAACTAGCCCTCTCATTCCCAGACTGCGCCCCTGATTGCATGGCATGGCGTTATGCTAAAACGAGTTAATCGTGTATAAGTTATTGGAATGAATTAAACACTTTCACGTACATAGACGGACTTTATTCTCTATGAATGTAACAAAACGAATTAAATAGACGAGATATTAAATAGATTTCAACTCTTCAATTTGGGTCCTTATCAATATAAAATATAAGTCTAAATTACATGAGTAACGCAAATTTCAAGATGAATTCTGACAATTTAGCTCATTCTTCTTCATCCAATTCGATAAAGTAAAAACAATGTCGTATACATTGCGTCGATAGATAAAGTCACATCATCAAATTGTCAGATTTCAAATCAATTTTCAACTTTAACATCACAAGACCTTTATGTCGAGTCGCGAGAAACTTTTACATTGCTCATCAAATCTGGTAATTTGATGAGCGATGTGATTTTATCTATCAACGCAATGTATATGACGTTTTTTACTTTATCAAATTTATTGGATAAAGAAAAACAAGCTAAATTGTCGGGACTGATCATCTTGAAATTTGCGTTTACTCATACATTACATGTAATTTAGATTTATATTTTGTATTGATAAGGACTCAAATTAAAAAGTTGAATGTCTATTTAATTCGTTTTGTTACATTTACACGAGAATAAAGAAATTTTCTGTACATCTGAATAGCCGATGTAGGCTCTGATGGGATTTTTTATATTTTTCACTGATAAGTATGTGACATGTGATAATATCTTTCGTGAACGCAAAATTACTATTTACATTAAAAAAAGAATGTATTAAATTTGAATTGTTTGAATAGTACTAATATAAACATTTTTTTAGGAAAAACAAATATAACATTTTTTAAGGAAAATAAATATTTGATAATAAATATTTGAAATAAAAAATATAATAGTTAAGTCAAATTAATGCCTCTCTTGTATTAAATAAATATATGTTTACATTTAGTAACCGACATTATTCAAACAAATATTTATTAAAATTAAATACATTTTTCTCTCAGTGTATTAACATCATTTACCAGTTTGTCAGAGTCGGCTATAGTTTTATTAAAATTTATTATTTGTAGCTCTATTAAAATCATAAATAATTTCTTATCTTCTCTCTTTTCGCAAATATTTCATTTTCTACGCTCTTCGTATCAATTTGTGCGAAAGTGAGTTTTATAGATTCCGTTATTAATTTTAATAGAATGGTGTAACTATAGAAGAGTACACGCGTACCTACGAGAATACACGCCAATTATTAGCATGGATCCATAAATAGTTTACAAAGGCACAGAAATAGGCATGCTGGCGAAATGTCACGTTATAGCATCCCGCGCGCCACAATCAAGCCAATTTGTTTAATGTTTATCATGCCTGGCACGTGCTGGGGATTTGCGCGTATATGTCGCATGTAACTCGGCGTAAAATCGATTTATGACGCCCACGATGTGTCACATGATAAAACTGCATAATTATGCAGAATTCGTTTATTATCCGCGACTTCCATCCCCCTTCTATTTGCGGCATTTTCAAACGATCGCCGTCTAAATCCATCCAAAAAATTTTTTTTTATTAAATTAAATTATTATATACACACACTTTGATATCATATATATATATTAAAATAATGCATTTATGTATTAACTTAAAAAATTAGCTTACATCTATTATCTGTTTTAATAACTATATGTTAAAATGAATCAATAGCTGCGTTCAGCAGAATGTTTATTTTGCAACTGGAAGTTTTCTTCGCGCTGATTGGGTTATGCATTTAGATCAAGAGGAATGGTCCAATTTCAGCAGAATCATAAAACTGTTATGTTCTGCTATAGTAAATATAGGTACACAAATTGTGAGAATATTAATAGGACCATCGTCCCTTAGAAGAGCACACTAATAGGGAGTAAAACATTTTTTTATTTTTATTATAAACATTAGAAAATATTAACATTTTTGGATTAAAAAAATATTATAAGGAAAAGAAATACTGAAAACTGATATTGATTTCAAGCAGATAAAATTAAGACTACTATAATTAATTCAGTAATAGCTAGTTTAAAGGCATACCAATAGGAACAGATACTTTATGTATCTCTCGCGAGTGAGAGAAAGGACAATTTGAGAATTTCTACGTAATTCGAGAAGACAGATTCGTGCTATCTAATTTACATCAGTTTCATGATATACTAGCGTTGCGATCACGTGGTTGAGTGCATGATTGCGACTTGACCAAAGTCTCCGTTTGACCTGTTTTCGCGCGGGGTAGTTTCGCAATTTCTCTCTAGTCGTGTTAACCAAAGGACGTGGAAATGCAATCGGCACACACGTATGAACACTCACACGAATAGAAGAACTGGTTAGCCTTAACCGAACCGTGTACGAGTTTCCGTCTCTCTCGTGTGTTGCTCTATTCGTTTGCCTCTCGCCGTCATGCAAGAAAAGCGTGTCAATGCCAAGAATCGCGAAGGATGCTTTAGAAAATGCGCGTTTAATGAAACAATTATAATACAAATTTTGATCGAAGAGACAAGAAGAAATCTAATTAAAAAGAAATCTAATAATCTAATTAAATTTATTCTTATTGATATTCAAAGAACGATTAATTAATGATTAAATATATTATATTTTGTGTTGTGGGAAATGTTAATTAAACAAATCAGATGTAAAAATAAAATGATATATTTTAAAATTCTGAAGAGGATGACTTTTGTCTCTGTCTGCAATCATATTTTTACTTCTTTCGTCTGTAATCTGAATCCTCTTTGTTTAGTTCAACTTTTTTTTTACAGTTCTAAGCTTTTAAAAAAAATTCAGAGTTATTGATTAGAGAGAGAGAGAGAGAGAGAGAGAGAGAGAGAGAGAATGTCCAGCGTAGTATATAGAAGATATAAACCCCTATTGTGTTCGAAGGGATGTAATTACAAGTGTTTGTTTACAACGCCTAGCTACGGGATAAATTATATTTGGTATTGCAGTGTCAAGTATATTTAATAATACGGCTCATGAGAGTCATTACTGGCTTTTTGCCTTTCTTTTGACTACATTGTTTTATACTTATAGAGTCTTTTTATTATTATTTATTAATTTATTAATTATTATTATTTATTAATTTTATATACGTGGGCGAAATGGTGCGTTATAATCATAATTATTTTAGTTTCACATTTTCTTATAAGAATATATGCTTTAAACAATATTATAGAAAATACATATTTAAAACATATTTAAAAACACCGATTAAGCATGTTTTAAACTGTTTAAAACATGTTTAAAACATATTTTTTTACCAATCTGCATGCATGCATATTAAAGCACAAGTAACTTGATAGACATTTAAATTTAAATTATGAAAAATATTATCAACTTTGTGCACATATACGTACAAAACATTTTATTAGATATGAATTATTTTGAAAATCAGGAGATATTTACGAAAAGAACAGTTTTGCTGAAGTATCTAAAATTTTAATTAAATAAATCTAAAAATCATACATTTTGTTGGACCATCAAAATAATTATTTAATTTAAATTAATTTATTGTGAACAAGTTTTATAATTGTGTAGAACGTTTAAACTGGTTGCTAGAATTACAAAATTTTCTGCAATTCACTCTCATATTGTTTGAGATTCCTATAAAATAATTTTGATGGTCAACAAAATTATTTTCAGATCTGCTAATCGATAAGATTTGAGCCGCTGATGATTTGAAAAAAAAATGAAATAATAAATTAATTGTTGTAAATAAAACTTTGATATTGTATTCCGAAAAAACCGTAAATCAATTAGGAAAGCGATATCATCAAAGCTATTTTCATATAGTCCAAGAGCGTCTCGCCAAAATAAAAAATATAATGACCAAAAATCTTAGCGAGCGCGAAAAATTGCAGATCGCACTCACCTGCGTTGCGACTGACTGTTGCTGCAGGTGTTGGAATATCCTGAATCCTTGGTATTGTCCACGGATACCTCCTCCATTCTGTGCTTCTCAGAATACGAAATTCTCCCTCGATAAAAAGAAATGCGCTCCAGAACTGCCCTTCACCACGCACTCGCGACGAGTTCACGATTCATTTTGTCCTTGCGAATTTGATCGTGGACCTAACAGGAAGGACCAAGACGGAGAAGAGGAGGATGGCGTTGGAGCGTGGAGACTGTTTTGGTTCCAGAGGTGCGCGACGACGGGTAGGTTTGACACTCGCCGGTTTCCACGCGCGGACTGACTCGCCGGTACCGGTTCTCTCGGCCTAGACTCGATCCTCGTCGCGATAAGTCGGCCGCACGTTCTGAGACACGTGAGCGCGGACCACCCGCGCCCACATCTGCGGCAACCTATAGTTGCAGCTAGTCTCGCTGCCTCCCCTCGCTTCGTTCACGTTACCGTAATCGGCGACCGGCGCGATCAAAACACAGCCGCACGTTGCGTCGATGAAATCGTAACGCTGACCTTCGCTTTGACTTTTTACATCTTCAAATGTTTGGGTGAAGGTGGAAGGATCGTCTCGGGATTCTCAGATCGGTAGTTCGTTTTTATTTTAAAACCATCCTGCAATCTGGATCTTTTTTGGCACAAACGAAATTTTACTCCTCAATTTTACTCCTAAAATTTCAATTTTTATTAAATAAAAGTTTTAACATTTTAATTAAAAAATTATTTAATCAATAATATATAATAGAGATGTTGAAAAAAATAATTCTGAATTTTTTTTTAAATGTAGGGTATTTACCAAGATCTTATTAAAAAATTTCTTGAGAATCCTGAATTTTTTCTAGACTTCTTTCTACACTTTTATTCAAAATTTCAAATAAAATTCAATAATTTTTTAATGCAACTTTGAAATAAATTGGAATGTAAGTAATTATAAATTAATAGCCGAAAGGAATTTCATGAGACTGTGACTGCATTCGAAATTAACACTCACGCGTTGTAAGCTTCATTTTCTTTTTTCACGAATAATGAGTGATAAAGATAGAATAAAGCTTACGGCGAGTGTGAGCATCAATTCCGAACACAACCTAAGATCAGTCTTAAATATAATGAAATAGTTTTAATTCTTGATCAATCGAATATTGACAATGATAGAATTGGGTCATAAAGATCGTTTGAATTGTTTTTGATAAGGGAAGAATAAGAAAATTGAAAGCTAAAAAATTGAAAGGTCGGCACATCGTCGCGATCTTACTATTGCGCCACGATATCTCACTGCGAGTTGTCTGTGTTTGTATTTACTTCGACTACTATGAGTCTTGTTTGACAACGAGGGGTTGCATCGTGCCTTAAGTTCAATCTACAAAATTGCATAAACGTAGTTGTAAGAATTGAACAATCACATTTGAATATGAGGAGAATATCTGACTGAGATTGGTGAATCATTACAATTTTGATCATTTAATTACAACTACATTTGCGCAATTGTAGATTAGGTTTTAGACTTGTTCTACAATAGAATCATAAGCGGCAAGCGGTAAAAAATTAACCAATCTTAGTCGATTATTTTTCTCACATTTAATTGTGATTGGCCAATCTCTTACTGTTTACGATTTACGATTTTATTGAACAGGCATTTTATGCGGAGGCTACAATAGAAGTCGTAGTGATAGTAGAGTCTTAAGTCGTAGAAAATTAATTAATCAGTCGAATGTGAGAAGAATATAAATCGACTATGATTGGTTAATTTTCTGCAAATCGTCTGTGTTTATATTTATCTTTCTATTGAAAATCTCTGACTTCATCCTTCATAATTACATTCCATTCTATGCTCAGATGTCTTTCCCGTCTAAAAATGTGATTTCAGAGAAAGAACGTAGATTAATTATTTAAAATAACTTCAAATTCATAGTATCTAACTCACAGTGTAGATCTCCAAAGGGCGTCCAGAAGACGTCCCTAAATCCTAAGAACATTCCCAGAACAATCTTCGAATAAAGTGTGCTGTGTGAGAAATGTCCTTATAGTCTTTTGACCTACTTAAAATTTTTTTTTGTTTTAAAAAATGTCAATGGGATCATAATTTATTATAATTTATATTTTATTCATATAAATTATATCAGATTTTTAATCTCTATGTTATATTAAATATTTTCAATATGTATATCATAGATGTATATATGTATATAATTTTTGTAATATTTACGTCTTAAATTATATTTTTTTATCTGCTATATCATGTAAACATATCGTGTACATATATATATATATATATATATTCAAGACAAAAGCTTATCTTGAAAAATAAATTCATGTGCAAGTAAATATAACCAATAAGTGCCAAAAATATAATAATTTAATATATTTTGTAAAATTTTTTTCCCATATACAATTTCATAGAAATATTATAATCTTACGCTATTAAAAATATCACAGTCTTCAGGTACAGTGCTTCGTGGAATCCTCGCAGTATCCTGAAAATGAGAAAAATACATATCAGATTATCAGAGAACATCAATTCGATTAATACAATATTGAAGACAGTACAATTGGACAAAATACAATATTTCATTCTCGAGGAAATGATAAAAAAAAAATCAAGTGAAAGAGTCGGTGTTTTGGGGTTTATTGCGTATTTCATGTGTATTTGATATCACCAAAGAAAACAAGTCACAGTTACAGTCCCCTGGGACACCATCCGGTCAATACAGTGAGAGTCTAACGCACTGTGATACAAAAATGTGTGTCCATCATAAAACGTTTAATGTTGTGCGTCGATCACTGGGTGTGTAACGAGGTCATTTGATTTCGTAATAATGGATATCGGGTAATCGGTTTTGCCAGAAAATTGTCTTTCCTTTTTTTTTCTTTTACCGTAAGCAACAAATTTACGCTTTCTCTCTTCTATAATGCTTTGAAACGAAAAATAGTCTACATGCCAGTACATTTTACTCCTACATTTCGTTCCTACATCAATTGCTTCCAAAACAAGATTTTTCCAATACTAATCGGAAATTAACGTCGATATGCATAATATTAAGTATTACATATCTTATATTAATATACAGACCCTTTTTTTAATAAAAATTTTATTATTAAAACTCAAAAAAATCGAAGTTTTCTCGATAAATTATTTTTCTTTTATAAACTGTTCGTTTTTAATAAAAGGATTTTTTGCGAAACTTTTTTAAGAACGCAAAAATTACAGATTAAATTTTTATTAATTAAAAAATTTAACTGGTAATGTGTGCGCGTAAAAGGCGCGATTTAATTAAATGTTTTACAATTTTATATGAAGCATCTCAATAAGTTAAAATATTTTATACAAACGTGAGGCATAACAATATGACAAAATTATGATATATAAGATCCAATGATTTTATCAAATAACAATTCTTCTATCACCACAGCATAACATTTTTATTGTTGTCTAAATAATATACCTTGTTTTGGAATTACTTTTGTCCGCAATAATTTTAACTTATCGTTGTAAAAGTTGTCAATAGCATATAAAGTACAAATTATTTTGCTTTTTTTCTGCACGCAATATAACTATAAAAGAAAAGTACAGAAATTTAATCATAAATTAAAGGTCTCTTTGTTAAACCTAAAGCATAAGTTATACCTAAAAGCCTATGCGAACGCGCAGATAATCAGAGCCATAATTGTCCTCATGGATTTGATTTTCACAATCACCAATGTTGGATTTAAAATGTTTAAGATGTTTTGTGTCATACTTGGAACGTACCCTTTAAGTGTTGAAAATGTATCATAAATCATTTCGAAGAAGTGCAAAGCTGAAGATTAAAAGATTAAGGAAGAATAAAAATACATATATATGCGAGAAACAATCTGGGAGACAAATCGGTCTATGTACCTCGTCAATGTACGCGTGTTTTGCCTCCTCCGAGTCTCGCAAATGTCTGAAGGAAGAAAGTACATTTCTACAATTTCAGATGTGGAAAGAGCGCTTTTCACACAGGTACACAGCGAATAGGCACTCAATGATATCGGCCGTTCGCACAGGCCTCTTAAAGTAACAGAAACTCGGGTCGTCCGCGCGCGCAACGTATCGTGTGTGAAACGAACATGTAAGAGGATAAAAAGTAATAGTAGTAGTAGAGTAGCAGTTAAAGGTTTCAGTAACGTAGAGAATTGCAGCTGCGCGAACGTAAGCGAACAGTTAAATATATATAGGTAGGTAGTTGGAGTAGTTTTCCCTGGATGCAGGCCCTTGATGTGGTCAAGTGAGTAGTAGTCTTTAAATTCGTCTCTTTTTGTTGCGTGCGTCCGGCTTGTGTATACCAGTCAGTCTGTGAAGACAAACAGCAAAAATTACATTTTCTCCTGCAATTTTTCTCCCCCTGCCCGAGGAGGAAGAAGAGGAGGAGGAAGTAGATAAAGAGAAAGAGAAAGAGAAAGAGATAGAGAGAAAGAGTGATAGCGTCAGTAAAACAACGTCTCGGGGTGTACTATAGCTATTACAAAGAAATGCCTCTCTTTTCCTTCGCGCCACACTATGCTACTCATCTACTACTTACGAGATACGCATTTTTATTAAAACACGTTCAATTCTCGTCCTCATCCATTCGTAATCGTTTCCGTCGATCCTCGCCGACGTTTCGTTCCTCTGCCTCGAGTACCTTCAACCGGGAACCACAGATCTCTTGACCATGCAGAACCTAAAAGCATATTTGAATGTAGAAGCATCTACATGTTTTGAATATAAATAGCTTGGAATATTTACGCAGCAAAGATTGAAAGCAAAAAAAGGAAAGGCGCTGTACCTCAATGGCTTCATTCGCGCTGCTAATGCTGGCATATTTCGCGTATCCACAATTCTTGCCAGGTAACATATATACATCTATAAGATTCCCAAACCTACAAAATGCATCCTTCATAGCGTAAATAGGCGGCACTGGTGGACCACATACGATGAAACATCTCTTGGCAACTTCAGCGTCTATACTCGCCATCGGTTGTACCGGAGGTAATTTTATGGATATGTGATCTAAGCCTAAAAATAAGAAACACAACGATACTTGATGCACAACATATTATTTCCTCGGCGCTCTGGCGAGATGGTCGACTTTACTTACTCGGTGCCGTCAGACCTGCAGCTTGAATTAGTGATGTAGCTTGAGCAATAGTCTCTGCCAAGTGTACCAGATCCGTTCTTGCACTAGCGACGCTACCGGTTGTTGAACCACCAGGTTTCGATGCGCTCTTCGGCGGCGCGCTAGTCAGATCCGGCTTGACGATCATTCGATGACCAGGAGGATACTCGAAACCGTGAAATTTCTCACGCGCGTATGCCGCCGCGCTCGGATTGTTGTACACCACTACCGCTTGACCGCGCGGCATCCTGTATCTCACATCAGTTTTCAAGTGGCAGTAATCCAGTCCAGGCACTATGTCAAACAGCTTCCACAGTTGGTCCTGATTCAGGGCCGGATGTGCGATCACTTGCAGACGCGTGTAGCCTTCCGAATTGGAATAGTTAGTAGCAATCTCCAGGCTGATGCTGCTCTTGCCAAAGTTTGAGGAGCCATAACTACAACTACTACTACTATCGTATGTGGTACCAGACAGTCCATTATTGTACTTGGCCTCGTTGTGATCGGGCTTCGGCTTCTTCGGCTCAGCAAATACAGCTTTGTATTTTCTGTCACACTCCTCGAACGCCCGCGCTGCGCTAGATACCTTCTTGAATTTCACGTAGCCGAAGCCCT
Source organism: Acromyrmex echinatior (assembly GCF_000204515.1). The sequence continues at coordinate 1,478,757 of NW_011626826.1, read as the reverse complement.
TTGATTCGTTTGTACTGCGATCCTTCACGACAGTCGCGTATTCGATCGCACCAAACTTAGAGAATTCTTGTTGCAGTTCGCTGTCAGTCATTGTTTTCGGTAATACACAGAATAAGCGAACCCACCTCTCTTCTTCATTCGTCTCTCGCACAGAACCCTGATCCCGACTGAGAACAATCAGTTGAAAATGTTGATTAGAGCCAGATGTACATAAAACGGATCAATTAAACCAGTTAAAACTCTAGAGCAGTTTAGATATTGACTTGACATGTGTTGGCATTCACGTTTATTGCTTTCTTTTTTTACCTTTAATAATTTTTAATACATATCATAATTTTCTGATTGTTTACTGGCTGTGTTCCAAATTTACTGTCAGCACTGAAAATACGACAGTTTACGTTACGTGCACTATAATTTTCAGTACAGGCAGTCAATTTGGGAACACAGCCTGTATAATAAGTCATGTTAATTTTCATAATTTTTATACAAAAATTATTCATATCTGTTTCTAACAATGTAGATTAACTTTAATCTCGGTTCAACTTACTCTTCATTTTTTTTAATTCTTCCAACTAAATGAAGGAGAAGAATTGAACTGATTGTGAGATTAAAATTAAACTATAATGATAGAAATAAATATAAGTATATATACTTTATACATATACTTCAACATCTTTAGAAAGTATAAAGCTGTATATTAAAAAAAGGAAAGAATAGAGACCATTATTTACTTAAGTGCTCTAGTTTCAAAGAAAAGAAATATGCAAGATATGAATGACTCAATCATATACTAAGGATTAAGAAAAAAGAAAGCAGTAAGCATGGATAGAGATTCCTATAGTCGAAATCACACAGATTGGCGGTTACGGTTGCTGGTTGTTGATTCTATTTTTACCAATCATGTTGCAGCGCTGCAAGTGCTGTAGTGTGGTTACAGCCTATAACAGTCTGGTCACGGAAAAATGAATTTTTGATTGGTCCATCGTTTTCGTCAACTTCAGTCCATTTCTACTATCTATAATATATCCATTTCTACCAAGATAGTTTAATTTTAATGTTTAACTAACTCTGCAACTTTTTCTAATTCTAAGAACAAAAAAAATAAAAAGTACAAATAAAATCAAGATTAAAGTTTATCTATACCGGAAGAAATAGGAATAAGTTAGAATAAATAAGATATAAGTTAGCACGTTAGCACGTTGCTAACTTGCAGTTGCTGCATCATGATTGGCTAAGATAAAACTGAATAGAATCAACAACCAGCAACCATAACCAACAATCTGTAGTATGATTACGGCCTATAACAGTCCGGTCATGGAATAATGAATTTTTGATTGGCCCATCGTTTTCGTCAATTTCAGTAATATCCGTTTCTACCAAGATAGTTTAATTTTAATGTTTAACTAACTCTGCAACTTTTTCTAATTCTAAGAACAAAAAAAAATAAAAAGTACAAATAAAACTAAGATTAAAGTTTATCTATACCGGAAGAAATAGGAATAAGTTAGAATAAATAAGATAGATAGCATAAATTAGAACAAGATAAAGAGAAACAATACATTTGATAAAACTGCCTGTGATCAGATTCTGTTATAACATTTCTAAATATGAACATTGATATATGTCAAATCAATGTTCATAATTATAAATTTTGAATGGTATTAAAATATAAATGAAGTGAATGATACCAAGGACTTACTTTGAGGCGATCATCACTTTAATAGCTCTGCCCACGGAGCCTAGCATCTTGCCATTCATCTCTTCGAGAGCAAACGCTGCTTCTGATGTTTTAGAAAACTTGATGTATGTGACACCTGAGAGGCAAACAACGATTAGTAGGGATACACCGGCGTACACAAAAAAAGAAACGCGAAGGTGATATTTTTCCCAGGACGGAAATAAAAAAGCTGCGCGTTAAAAGGGAGAAAAAAGTGTAATTTTTTTTTCAACAGATAGGGCAGATCGGAATTTTATCGATTTTAGCTTTTATCTAAAACATGCAGTGCAGGATTACCTTTATTGTCGCCCGTGTTACGATCTTTAACCACCCAGATATCCTCGATCTTGCCGAACTTCTCGAATGCTTTCCTGAGATCATCCTCCTCGAGACTCTTGTGGCAGATGACGAAGAGACGCGAGTTCGGCGGGTCGTCGTTCTTAGAACGCAGATCCGTCTGCGTATAATAATCCCGTTCCCTGTGGTCGGCCATTTTCCAAACGTGAACACGAGCGCTGCTGCGAGCGCGTACTATCTACCGCGGCAAACAGCGGCAAATGCGGTAATATCTTATCCCGCACCGCTGTCCCGGCACTCCCGGCTCTCCGTCTACTCCGATCTACTCCGTCATCGGCCCGATGACGTCGCGATGACGCCCCTCCCTCCTTGCCCCGTAGCCTAATCCGCGCGCGACAGGTATATCCTTTGAACAAGATCAAATATTTTGATCAAATAACTTTATTCTTACTCTCATCTGTGAGAAATAAAATCTGATATAAATTAAAGAATACTTAAGAAGATTCCGAAGATACTGATTGTAATCATGACTATGTAATGATGATGAGTACTTGAGAAATGTATGATCGCTATGGAGTTCGCCGTAGAACTTCTGCAAAGAATTTAATTTTAATTCTTTGTTTTTTAGTTAGATAATCCAAACTAAATAATATGAAGTCTAGATCAGAAGATGTTTTAAAGACGTTTTTTATGAAAAATGTCTTTGAGACGCTGTATCCTGTTTTTTGGATAGATTGTCTGAAAAGAGTCAAATCTTAATATATTGTTTTAATTATAAAGACTAGTAGAAGCTTTATATTGGAATGAGCCTTTTCTATAAAAATGCGTGATGGGGATTAAACCGAGAGTAACAATTATAGGCTTATTCTTTTTAATTAAATTTCTTGCATGATTCATCTCCTTCTTTCTTCTTCTTTCCACATTAGAGAAAAAAGAGAAAAGATGAACTATGCAAGAATTTATGCGACTCATGCCCGTTTCTATCAATTTTAATTTCAATTCAACTGACTCTTCATCTTTTTCTATTTTTAAGAATTATAATAAAAAGAATAAAGAATAAATTAAACCGAGATTAAAATTAATTTACATTGTAAAAAAGATACATCTACCTCGTTCAATACACTATAATAAAACGAGGTAAACGTTTACCCAGCATGTATAGAGCTCACTGGACTTTATAATAAAAGGCCTGTTCTTTTTTCATACTCCAGATTGAATTTCTTGCACAATTCATCTGTCTTCTTTTTCTATTCACAATGGAGGAAAAAAGACAAAAGATGAATTGTGCCAGAAGTTCAATCTTAGGGTATGGGAAAAAGAACAGGCCTAAAGAAAGGGAAACAAAAGAAAAATATTCTTTTTGAACTGTATGTCAGAAGACTCCCGCGAGTCCCAATAATAAGACAAATATGTACCTAAGGATTAGAAGAAAAAAAGAAAGAGAAAGAGAGGGGAGAACCATAAGAAAGTTCAGCCGCCGGCTTAGACTTGCGCGTTCACATCTGACATTTAAACGTAGCCTGGCAATTCGGAATATTCTTTGTCTCGTGTGATATCGCAGAAAAAAACCACGCTCTCTAAAGATCAGAATAAATGAGAGAGCATTGATTCGCATTTGATCGCTAATTTTAATTGCCGACTAATCGCAAAACGGGATACGCAACGGTTGAATCATAATTGCATGGAGGAGATCTCTTCCCCTGCGGAGTTACGCAGCAAATAGCGAATGAACTATTTCCATCGTCGTTCCTTGTATTTTTGGAATTTAACGGACAAGTTCTAATTTTTGACACTGTCGTGCTACATGCTTGCGTAATTGAAATATAAATAAAAGCAATAAAAGTTTTAGTATGAAATATGAGGTATAGAATGCGGTCAAAGTCTCACTATCAATTAATGCTTTGAAGTTTTGATTGATCAATCCAAAAAAATCAATTTTATAAATTAACCAATCAAAGAATGCAAAGCAATTATATCATTATGTTAATATTCGTACCTATAATCGTGTATACAAATATAAGTTATTTTATTTGTATTTCAATATAAATAAATGATATATATATATATATATATAATATATATATGTATATAAAATTACATCGAAGCATACGGAAATATGATATACGTATACAGCCTCGATAGTAAATAAAAACATGGCTAATAATAGTTCCTGAAAAAAAAAGTATAGCATCAAAGGAAGGAAACGTCGAGGTCAATCGATCTTATTAAAAAACAAAATCGAATTAAAAAAAAAGGTTTAGCATATACTTGGAACCGATATCAATAATTCATTAAATCATGATGAGTTGGAGCGACGTGTATCGCACGATTAAATACATTCGCAAACGTAAAAAATAACACTGACGAATGATGCGTCTCGAAGCCGAATAACGAATTTCCTCGTCATTCGAAATCATGTTACGGGTTACGGCAGAGAGCGCGCGAAAAATCGGATTGCGCAAAGCTGCATCTCGCCGCTCGCGCTTCGCGTTTCGCAAGCCACGGGGAAAACATCGGCGTGCGATTGAAAGTGTCATGCTCCAATATTTTCGCGTGTACGCGTTACAGAACGGAGGAAGAGAAATGCGGTAATGAGTTCGCTGCTGCATAATCGGCGTTTCACTCGATCCCGCGCGTCTCCGCTCTCTTGCGATTTTCTATCTCCGTTATTCCCGCGTCGGTCGAACGATTGAGAACCGCGTTTGCAGTAGTTCCACCTGAAGTGGGAACAGAGTCCACAACTGCGCTGTTTACTATTTGATTATACGATGCATAATCTTACCAAGCGATACAAGTCGCCTACTCGTCGACATTCGACATTTACAATCAACCAACGTCTCTTGCGAATTACGTAACTTCTCCCTACTTCTCTGAGTCGTTGTTTCCTAAAATATACGTGCAACCTGCGTGGAACGTAGTCCGACGCGCGTACGAAAGTCGTAATCTAAACGAAATAAACATCGCAATTAACGACGTAAAAGCATCCTAGGAACTTTCTAAAAAAAAAAAAATATTTTATTATTTATTCTCATTCATAAATGTATATTTCTTTTAAATAACCTTTCGAATATATTATTATTACAATAAAAATATATGTACCTTTTTTGTTATTTAGTCATTGTAATTTTTTAAATATTTTTATAATATATTAATAAAAATGTTTATCAAAAAAAAAAGAAAATATCTGAAAAGAGAAAATATAACATATTGTTTAACAATATTTTGTTATACATGACTTCTTTCAATTATAGAACCACTCGTGTTGAGTTTTTTTTGTCATGTTGTCGAGTCATTTTTTGTCACAACTATGTAACAGTTATCACTCATACAATTATTGTAATTGTTCATAATTATGTGTATTTACCACACTGTATTGTCGCATTTTTTTAGATATTTGTTTGTACATTATCAGTCACAGTTATTGACTACGCGAGAATTTATGCATCGTACGTAGAAGCAGATACTTTCCCGCCATGTCCGGTCCAGTTCGTATGAACGAACTTCCCTTCCTGATCGAGCAGCTCATATGTGTGAGCGCCGAAGTAATCTCGTTGTGCCTGCAGCAGATTCGCCGGTAATCGGCCGGTTCGGAATCCATCGTAGAAGGCCAAAGCCGTCGATAGAGCAGGAGTCGGTATACCTATCGTCACAGCAGTGCTCACCACTGTTCTGGCACTCTGGTGGCACTTACCCATAGCCTTGGCGAAGAAGTCGTCCAGCAATAAGTTGGATAATTTCGGATTTTTGTCGTAAGCCGATTTTATGTTTCCTAGAAATACACTGCAAAAAAATCACAATTTTACAAATATTTTAATAATATGCATCTCTAAAGAATGTTTTCGAGATGTTTTTAGTCTTTTGAAATGTTGTCTATGTCGTTTCTTATATCCGAATTTACATCTTTATATAATAGTTAATATATATGTATAACTTTTTATTTGGAGTGATTTGAAGTATAAGAACAATAATCCTGATCCTCATCCTACATCTCGGTTTTATATAAGATGATTTATTTAAAATCAGCATTTGAAAGAAATGAGATCTATCTTGTATGTAAATTTATGTGACGCTAGATATAATGCCCCTGAGAAATATTCTACAACCTTGACATTGATATGTACTATTCGCTTTAAAAGAAAATATAGGTCGTATGAAAAAGATTATTGTCGTAACATTGACGTAATTAGATAAATTTGAAAGTGACATAAATTTTTCGTACCTTCTTATAATACATCCACCGCGCCACATCAATGCTATTCCACCGTAATTCAAGTTCCAATTATGAACTTTGGCGGCTTCTCTTAACAGCATGAAGCCTTGCGCATACGAGATAATTTTCGCGGCATATAGAGCCTTTCTTAAGTGCTCGAGGAATTGTTTTTTGTCGCCTTTGTATATTGGATCCGGCCCGGACAATATTGCGCTCGCTTCTACGCGTTCATTCTTCAGCGCAGACAGGCACCTGGAGAAGACCGATTCACCGATCAGCGTGACCGGCACACCATAGTCTAATGCAGCGATTGCCGTCCATTTGCCAGTGCCCTTTTGGCCGGCAGTATCTCTGATGCGCTCGAGCAAATAGTCCTTTTCATCCTTGTACTTGAGGATGTCCCGCGTGATCTCGATTAGAAATGAATCCAGCTCGCTTTTGTTCCATTCGTCGAACACTGTGCTCATCTCCTCCTGCGTGAGCTGCAGGCCGCTTCGCATCAGGTGATACGCCTCGCAGATGATCTGCATGTCGCCATATTCGATACCGTTGTGCACCATCTTGACGAAGTGTCCCGCACCAGTCTCGCCTACCCAATCACAGCACGGCTCTCCATTAGCCTTCGCGCATATTGCCTAAAAGATTTCAAACGTTCTTATTAATTAATGTCAGAAGGAATAAATATAATCTAATTTTTAGAGCACAAATTACTGCCCAGAATTTTGTACATTCGACCTTATTAGTAACTTGTTAACTAAAAGATATTACAATTTTGCAAATTTTGCAATTTCATAAATTTTTATTAAATAATAGACCATACTTGGAAGATAGGTTTGATATGCGGCCAAGCTTTGGGATTGCCTCCGGGCATCAAGGACGGTCCATATCTGGCGCCATCCTCTCCTCCACTGACTCCGCTGCCAACGAACAGAATTCCCTTTTGTTCTAGATCTTTGGTACGTCTTTCAGTATCTTGATATTCAGAATTGCCACCGTCAATGATAATATCGCCAGAAGAGAGAAGAGGTACTAATTGTTCAATAAAGGCATCTACAGCTGAACCAGCTGTTATCAGAGCAAATTGTATTATTATAATTGCAGTTACAATTACTATTATAATTACAATTATAGATCTTTAATTGTTATAATAAAAGAAACTTGCCTTTAACCAACAACATCACTCTTCTTGGGCTTTTCAATGTATTAATCATCTCCTTCAAACTGTAAGCACCGATAACTTTTGTGCCCTTGGCTTCATTCTCAAGGAAAGACTTGACTTTGTCTACTGTACGGTTATACGCACATACAACAAAGCCATGATCGTTCATATTCAGAATTAGATTTTGTCCCATAACTGCTAAGCCAATGAGGGCAATATCTGCCACCCTGGAAATTCATGTAAAATCCACCAAAAAATTTAATTCGATTTTATTCTTCTTACATCTGTATTATCACATATGTACTATCTGATGTAGCTCTCTTTTATTAAGTAACAAATTTTGATTAGTTTTTGCTGGCGTTTTATTCTGAATAAATAGCTAACAATCACAGTTTACTTAACTGAGAGGTATAGTTAAAATTTACATAAAAATATTAGACCTGTTTTTTTTTTAATAATAGTTAAATTTACACTTTTCTACGTTGGAAAAGATGAATCTGCAAAAAGTTCAATTAAAAAAAAACAGGCCCATTATTTGGCTCCAAGATTTAATCTTGGACGTTTTTTGCTTCTTATGTGCTTTTCATTTTAAGTCGATATTCATAGTTGGTTTTTCGTTTAAAACCATCTTAATTTAGGTGATGTTTTAAGATGTAGCATTGCACCGTAAAATTCTATTTAAGACAATCTTAAATATAAGAATGAACTATAAATACCGTCCTTAATAACAAATCAACACGTCATTCTAAATTTAATGAATAACAAAGATAGAACAATATTTGTGTCGATTTATGTTATTAAATAGAAAGCATTCTATGTTATTTTGAATGTGGACGTAACAGAAGAATACTCACTGAGTACTCATATTTGTAGACGGCTCGCAGACGTGATCAATGATGACGAATGTAATAAAATCTAACTGAATGTACAACGTGAGACTGCTGTAACAAACACCGTAGGAGCAACAAGTGGTCGCTTTTCAGGTCGTCGAAGGACGTATGGACAAACAGCGTGCTCTGCACCGTCAGCCGACAAATTGTGAGCCAATCACGGTTCTCGAGACCACGTCGCTCGTGCCAGTAGAATTCGTGTTATAACGATGTGATAACGATGATGCAGCATTTAACGCGAATGCCGCCACGACACAGACTTATCTAATCTGCAATCTCGTGGCCACATGCCCTGAATATTCTTAATATTAATTCCTTCGAAAGATGATACAAATGCCTTTGATTAAATGACGTTATAGCAATTATAGAAAATAATTTTCCACGATATTATCGGCTTTGCGAATTTACTTGTATTTCTAGAGGAAGTAATTTCCGAATGGCTGACGAGGCAATATTTCTTTACAGCAACGTTTGAAAAAAGCTGCAATAACAATATATTCTGATCGAAAATATCAGTTTCACTTAAAATATTTTAGAGACGATAAAAATCGAATTTCGTGTTCCTTGAAAAATGATCGTTATCAAAGTTATCGGAGAAATATAACAGAATATAAAAAATAATTGTGTTATATCGAAGGAGAAATACGAACAATCTATTCTTTGCAGCTGTACTTTCTGTACTTAAAATGTAAATATACATATATACATAATTAGCCATTCAAAAAAGTTGCGATAAATCAACACAAACAGCAGAACTTTAGGAACGATCTTTACATTCCGACTTATAATTAGTTAATCAGAATTTAGTCGAAATTGTCCTTACTCTGAAGTTTGCTGCTGGTTTTGCTGCTTTTGTCGATCTATTAAAAGAACGACCTCGTCTAAATTTTGAATAATTAAATCGAAATTTATAATCGGAATCATCTTTTTAATTAACGAAAGTGGCAAACTTCAGAGTGGGGACGATCTCGATTAATTCAATAAATTCCTATATACTATGTATAAAATATTACAGATAAATCTTGTCAATTACAGTCGATTAAATTAATCGAAAATCGGAATTTAGTCGAAGAAACCCTAAATCGATCGCAGTGGCAAAAACTGAAACTATACGTGGTGTCAACGTCGCCTAGCGACATCAATATCAACTTTATAAAACAACGTGAACTATGATCTATCGATACTCCCGATACCAATAAGATACCGACTGAACTAAGCGCTTCCGAACATTGCCGAATATTGCCGAGCTTTGCCGAACGCAGCAGCGCCTCAATCGGGGCGTGCGGACACTTGGCGCACAGAGAAGCAACATGTCGCACTTTTGCCCGATTGAATTAGACAGCTAGACAGGCTGTTCTCGTACTCCGTCAATTTCTCGCCCGTTCTTCGCGCGTCGCAGCTTCAATCGTTATCGCGATCGCATTTGCATATTGCTAGCATTCGCATCGACGTTCCGACGCGATTATGACGTCGGTCCATAAGCCATCGTCGCATGTAAACGACATTTCGTCATCGCGGAAGCGAACATAACCCCTCCGAGAGACAATGAACCGCCCTGTTCTCGAGTTATTCTCCTAAGGAGACGGTGAGTTCGTGACGTCGAACGGATTATATTCGATTAATCTCTGGCTGTCCAGTCAACATGGGACTGCTGTTCGCGAAGCTGTGGAGCTTCTTCGGCAACGAAGGTAAATACTATGATAAGATCCATGAGTCATAGTTTTTCTCTCCGCTTCCTTTGTACGTTATTATTGTATATGTTTGTGATAACACGTGCTAGGTGATCGACTGATTGTCGATCAGCGATCTATGATTGTTAGTTTAATTGAAAGGGTCGATCACTCGTATAAAACTTGTCACATGATCGGGAAGTATTTTGGACCTACAATAAGAAATCACGAAATTTACAAGTATTATTTTAAGCGTTTTTTCTTGGAGTCGTAAATTTTATCAAGAATCTGATATAGAGCTATGACTTGATAAGTCAAATGATATTTTTACTAGAAATTCTATGCATGTACATTGGCCTACTTTCTCTAATCTGTTAACATATGCTACTAATACCTGTTCCTAACACTGTAGATTAAGATTAGGGATATGTGGTTTTAATCTTGGTTTAACTCACTTTTCACTTTTTTTTCTAGTTTGAAGAATCAGAAAATAATAAATAAAGAATAAATTAAACTGAGATTAAAGTTAATCTACATTGTTAAAAAAAGAACATAAATCACATTCTGTATCTGAAGATTTGACCCCTGAATTTAAATCCTTGACTTGCCACTTATATTTCAATTTGATCTACTTTCATCACATTATCCTTTACATCTGGAAGGATATAAATCAAAATTATTAAATTAGACATTTATTCTTTGTCATTGCATTAAATAGTGCTAAAACTTTCTATTTTACTTTCACCAAACTTCAAATGTTTATCTGTCTATATGATCTTTAGCTATAGTTTAGCTATAAAGTTTAGCTATAAAGAAAAATATAGTTTAGCTATAAAGAAATAGACCTTATAATAAAAATTTATTGTTTTCAGAGCATAAAATAGTTATGGTTGGTTTGGATAATGCCGGGAAGACGACAATATTATATCAATTCCTGATGAACGAAGTTGTCCACACGTCTCCGACCATCGGATCCAACGTAGAAGAAGTTGTGTGGAAGAATATTCATTTTATCATGTGGGATTTGGGTGGTCAGCAGAGTCTGAGAGCTGCTTGGTCTACTTATTACACGAATACCGAATTTATCATTATGGTCATAGATAGCACTGACCGAGAGAGACTCGGTATGATTAGGGAAGAGCTCTATTCGATGCTAAACCACGAAGAATTGAGTAAAGCCAATGTTCTGGTCTACGCCAACAAACAAGACTTAAAGGGCAGCATGACTGCAGCTGAGATTTCAAGACAATTGGATCTGACATCTATCAAAAAACATCAATGGCATATACAGAGCTGTTGCGCCCTCACTGGAGAAGGGTAAGACCGTAGCGTGATTATGAACTTATTTCTAGCAGGATAAAGGAATAAGATTTAAAATAAATGATAATAAAAAATGTTTCAGATTGTACCAGGGACTGGAATGGATCGTCGGACGTTTAAAAAAGACATGACGTACATTATGAGAGCCATTTATAAGTCTAATGAAATATCCAAAATGTAAAATATGTTATTGAGCTAAGTTAATTCTGGTTACACACTTTGACAGTTATACGAAAGAAGAAAACAGCATGGGCTGTCGCATTTCGTTCATTGATTTCAATCTCCTGGTATGATCCTCAAAGTGCATCCGATCATTTTATTGCCGCAGCCACACTTAAAGATCGGTGGACGGGTCTGTTCTACAGCTAATTACATTGGCTGCTTATGCAATCAAAGGAAAGTTTTGATATTGTTTTTGTGACATAACAAGCTTCAACTCAATACAGAGATAAGAAAAGAATGAAGACAAGTAGAAATGTACAAAGCAAATGTACAAAGCGAGATGTTAAGCGAGTACTAAAAAGAAAGATAATTATTTTTTGCGTCCATATACAAGATGTATATTTGGTTGATTATCATAGTTAAATGATCATTGAATATAACAAGTATATAATTTAATTCGTTAAAAAAGGAATTATCGATTGCGAATTATGTTATCATTTGCATGATAAAAGTAAGAAATTTCTTATCCCGTCCACCTACAGTAAAATTCTGCAGTAAAACAAGCAGTTAAAATAGATGGAGGGAGGCAACTCGTTATTCGTACTCAGTTCATATGTAAGAACGCAAGAAAATGTACATAGTTTTTTATACTTCTCGTTAAGAGAGCGAGCTCTGTAAAAAATGAGAAAGAAATATAATGCCGGACGAGAGAAAAAGTGTAAAATCTTGCGACATTTCTGTACGTAAGGGCCGAGCAGATTCATGGCCAGGTAACTCGATTGAGGAAAACTTCTCAAGGCAGAATATGAACTGCTCTGTGATACGTGGATTCAATTTTGAGACAGTTGTTTACTGATTATGTCATGTAACCGATATGGCTTATATGACGCGCGGAAAAAAAGCACAACGAAGGATAGGCTGATAAAACTCGATGGAAGGCTGATGATATTCTTAGGATGCGACATACGTAATATCGCGACAGGTGAATGGGAGCTTTAAATCAAAAACTCGTCTATTGACTCACTGATTCGCTGAACGATTTCAACCTGCTTCGTTTTATTTTTCTTGGCAGTGAAGAATAAGTTTAATATGTATATCTAATTGATATAGTTCACTACTGTAACTGTTCCAAGTGATGTTATTATCTAAAGCGCGAATTTTTAATTATTTAAGGAAACGTATCTTCCGGTTCCATTCACCTGCGGTTACTGCGTGCCGCCAGGATGATGGATGTACTAATGAAAGTCCGTGACACAAAGAAATCATCTTGTCTCCAACTTTGACAGCTGTCTCGTTTTTGCTTTATTTAAATTGTAAATGTAATCTATCTTTTATGTAGCATTAAATACTCCAATAGATATAATATTAATTATCGTAGCTTTAAAAAAAGGGGAAATTGTCAATGTGTGCTCTAAAAGATTAATGGGTATACGCAAAGATGACTGTACAGGCGTTGTTAACAGCATCACGCGGTGAGATATAAATGCCGTCTAATGCCAGAGTGAGATCATAACACTTAAAAGTTAACGCTAGCTTTCTCATATTGAGAAACGGGTTCTTAAATGTTGGTGACACATAAGAATCGTATCTCCCGTGTACATTGTTTGCTCCTCAAAATTCTATGCGAGGTATATTATACCGAATCTACACTCGTCGAATTTATCCACGGCGTCCGTCTTCTCTATTTAACTGTAATTGTGTAAAAAAAATAAAATTTTCGGAATGTGTAAAATACAAGACATAAGTTGTTTTAACGCAATGTTGGTGGAACGAGCGTGCGTGTGAAAAACATGATTCGTGCTTTTGCAAACTCAGCCCGACCTGTCGAGTCTATCGAAATAATGATTTTAAAAATCAATCATTTCCGATTATTAGTCTTTATCTAATATAATTGTATAAGTCAGGGAATCCTGTTCGACTTTAATGAATAATAAAAAGGCTAAAAGTATGGGATGTAAAATAAATTAAAAATCAGTTTCTATCAATAAGAAATATACAGATCTGTTTTTATTTACCATGATAATACCATCCTACTTCCTAATTCTTATAATTTGCATTTCAGTAAGAAATGTATATAAGTTTTTTTATTGTCTTTAGATTAAGCATATTTCACTCAGTGTTAAAATTGATAATACTTTATTGAATATCGCTTTAAAAGTTTTTTAAATTTTATTCTTTATCTAAGCTTTTCTCGATATTTTGATAGAATATTCAGCGAATAAATATCGTAGACTTTTGGGATTACGTATTAAGGCGAACGATTAGGCGAACGGTGCTTCGTGAATTCTAAGTCCCGAAGGAGAAAAGATTTGTCAGCTACGATTACCTTTGATCCATTTATTTTCACATTCATTATAAATAAGATATGCACACACTCATTCATTCTTATAACAGTGGGTCCATCACTGGTCATACTTCTTAATTTTACACTGTATTCACGGCGATTTCTCGTCACAATACGACCAAGTATGACGTTCTACGACGAGACTATAAACACTATTTTTAAGTATGCTTAATCACTCTGCGTCATTGTATGCCGTTAAGTATTTAACTACTGTAACTCGCGTACAGTAACAGCATTTCTTTTGCCATTCCAAAAACAATCAGAATCATAGATATAGTATTTATTCCGTCTACAGTTAGAATGAATTTCCTGAGGGAAGTGGGACAGTAAACTAACGGCCAAGAGATCTACGTCTGAGCTAATTGGCATGTTCGCCTTTTGGCGTTCCATTGCCAACTATTGCTTTCAAGACCTATTCTTTATGACACCGTTCTGTTACTAGAAAATCCAATACATTTCTGAAGTAATTCATCCGTTCGAAAAAGAAATATGACACACATCATATGGTGCATTTTTTTATGTTACGAGGCAAGACAACATTACGATTTCTAATTCATGTTTAATTACATTCCGAATAACATAAAAGTGCCACAATAAAAAAAAATTCTCTGAATGATATCCGATCTAAATTAAATTATCTTTTAGATAGTGATGTTTCTTGAACGTTTATGTTGCCTTACGTAATGAATCTAGATTTCGAGTCTCTATTTTTTATTGTATTTACGACTTTATGTCATTAGGCTAACACGTTAACTATCGCCGCAGATTTTGCGTAGTTTAAATTCTCTAAATTTCTAGCGGTAGTCGGTATGTTGCTTTGTATTGAGCGATGACTTTATTTACAATAATTATCTATTTCTAACGCGTTTTTTTATCTTGTGTGTGTGTGTGTGTGTGTGTTTCTATAAATAAATTCAAGGAGACATCTTTTAGACATCTGAAAAACATTTAGAGAACGTCTAAAAATTTTAATACTCAGACATCTAAAAGTTATCCTCTGGACTTTTTGCACTACCATGAGTTTCCTCGCAATTTTGGCAGTTTTCACTATTGGACCAATCTACGTTTCCACTTATGTAAGCAGCTACGTTGTGAGAACACCCATTTAAGCCTATCCCCGCAATTAATACTTTGTAAAAATTTAGCTAAAAAAATTTTTTTAATTGTTATATTGTATATCTATATAATTAATCGTTATATTATATATCTATATAATTAATTTATACGTTATATCACGTTATATTATATATCTATGTATATAATTAATTTATACAGATATAATGTATGTCTGTGTGATTAACATGTCTGTTTATCATCATTCATTGAAAGTATCGATAGCGGGAAGAGAATTAACGCGAATTCGTTGACGGGGAACATTGTATCTGCTCTTAATAATTCTACATTTAGGTAATACATTAGACGTAATTATTTGTCGTGTTTAATACCTAGCCTTGTGTCTCTTTCATTCTTCACTTTTTTGCTCTTTCGCTCTCTCCCAATCACACTATCATTTGCTCAATAAGGCGCGGGCTCGTTGAGGTGTCTCCATCGAGATTGGTATCAAAATGATATCCTATCAAAGTTCCCGGCGCCGCGGTTGACGCTCGAACAAAATCGAGATCAGGAGACGACGAGACTCCGAGGTGATGCTAGTCGATCGTCGATCCAGTGAGAAACGTCTTAAGCCTTGACAGCTTTCATAAGGAGATCGGTGCTGAGGGACTTAGGCCTCTCGATGGGTAGTCCTAAGGCGCGGTCCCAAACGAGAGAGGCGAGCACGCCCAACGCGCGCGACACGCCGAACAGAACCGTGTAGTAGTTCATTTCCTTCATGCCATAGTATTGCAACAGCACACCTGAATGCGCGTCTACATTCGGCCACGGGTTCTTCACCTTGCCAGTCTCCAACAAGATTGGCGGAACTATCTTGTACACTTGTGCGACAAGCTGTAAAGGAGAAAACATCAATATTGATATTAATATCAAAATTTAATACAAATTATTAACTTGAAATTAAATCAGAATTATGCTAATTGAATTCCGAATAGAGTGTGAGAAAAAATGTACACTGTAAAAATGAGACTGTACACTGAAAAAAAGTTACTGATTAAAAAAAATATTAGTTTATTCAATTAAATGTACACTGTAAAAATGAGACTGTACACTGAGAAAAAAAGTTACTGATTAAAAAAAATATTAGTTTATTCAATTAAATATAACGGACACGGGTTGTCAAGCAAATATTTGTTAATTTTAAACAAATATTTGTTAATTCAAACAATTATAACATTGTATTGTAATATTTAATTTAAATATTTGACCATTAAATGAGAATAAATTGAAATGGATAGAAATGAATTCATTTCGACATTTCCGATTTCTCGAATCCATGAATATATATGTCTTCAACATGAATAGTTCTTTTGTATTTTAATTTACTTCAATTAAAAAATAATCTAATACGGACATGAATCATTCAATTCAACATGATGAATAGCTCATTTCATATGTCTATCCGAATAAAAAAATACTTATGTCGTAAATAAGTTAGCACCATGAATACATCCCAGTTCAAAATTATGAATAAGAACAGTCTCGTTCGAATTCATTTCAATTAAAACAAATTTCAACATATATATATCTATATATATAATTTGTAAACTGTGAATACATTACAGTTCAAAATTATGAAAATAAGAAATATATATGTCATATCCTAAATTCATATCAGAATACAGTATTAAATAGGAATATTCCTGTTTCAATCGAAATGGATATAAAAATACTGTTCTATTTATAAAAAAGAAATTATAAATTTATTGTAAAATCAAAAAAATGTTTATAAAGACATTTATTTTCACGTCGTTATTTTCTTTTCTATCCATTTCATAAACAGAAACAAATTTATGCCCTCAGATATCAATTCATTTTAATTCATTTCAATCTAACTCCGGCCTCTAAAGCACGAACTCAGATAAATTAAAATGAATTGGAAATTTTTAATTCATTTCAATCCATTTCAATCCATTTACTAAAAATAATCACTACGAAATAAATGCATTTAGTCAAGTTATAATAATTTTTTTCTCAGTGTATGCAAATAAAAATGCAACGGTGAAAAAAATTGAATATTACGAAGTTAATTTTCTCAATTTTTATGGCAATATTCTTAAATATTTGAGACGGATTAATGAATTCGGTTATTTTTTTTTTATTTAAAGCGGAATAAAATCTTTCTACTATACTTAAAACATTGCAATAAGATGCGCGATTTACCTTGAATAACGGATCGTCCGGCAAATGTTTCAACGCGAACTCCCTCTGGCAGGTATACCTCGGATCGGTTTTCCTGAGAACGGCATGTCCATAGCCGGGCACGACCTGGCCACTCTTTAGTGTATTCCAGATGAACTCCTTGAGTTTGTCGTCGCTGGGACTGTCGCCAACCTGACCACGTAACTTCTCCAGCCACACCAATACTTCCTGATTAGCCAAACCGTGCAGTGGTCCGGCAAGACCATTCATACCAGCGGAGAAGGATAAGTACGGATCTGATAAGGCGGATCCCACTAAGTGAGTAGTGTGAGCGGACACGTTACCACCTTCGTGATCCGAATGGATTGTCAAGTAGAGACGCAACAGTTCGATAAATTGCGGATTATCATAACCGAGCATGTTAGCGAAATTCCAGGACCAGTCCCGACCAGCGTCGACGGAGCCCAAACCCTTGCCGCCCTTATAGATGTTGCGGTAAATGGTGGCGGCAACCACCGGCAGTTTGGCGATCAGATTCATCGAGTCCTCGTACACGCTTTCCCAGTACTTACTTTTGTGCACACCCTTTTTATACGCTTTAACAAATTCGCTCTCGCTGTTCAGCAACGTAATCGCCGCGGAGAACTGCGTCATCGGATGTAGAGTTTTGGGGAAATTGTTGAGGGCCTTGACCACGTGTTCGGGTAACGAACTCCTGGATGCCCAATCCTGCGAGATGGCCTTCACCTGCGCTTCTGTAGGCACGTCGCCGGTAATCAGCAGCCAGAAGAGAGCCTCCGGGAGCGGTTCCGCGCCACCGGATGCCTTCGGCAGAAATTTCTGGCATTCGGGGATTGACTTCCCGCGGAATCGGATTCCCTCCTCCGGATCCAGTACCGATGGTTCCCACACGAGGCCCTTGATACCGCGCATACCGCCGTACATCTGCATTCAAAGCAAAATATGTTAGATGGAGCAATAATAAAAAACTTATATTATTGCAATAATTATTTTCGATTAGATTTCTTTTGACTGCCTAAATCCTCTAAGCTTTTTAAGTTTATTCTAATTAATTTCAATAATTTTAATATTGTATAATCATGAAAATTAGAATTTCAAGTTTATTTATTAAAGTATTCTATAATTATTAAAATTTTTCAAAAGATTAAAATAATCTTCTTCAAGAATATTTCCCATTTATTAGAATAAAAAAACTTGAAATAACAGGACTCTTAATGCTCAAAATACTATAACGAGATATAAAAGGCTAATAAGAGAGAGTAAAAAAAACTTAAAAAAAATCTCCATTGTTCATTTAATATAATTATAATTAAAGATAGATATAATAAACAAAAACTGTAGAAAGTACGAAAGTTAAAACGCTACAAAATACAATTACATACATGGTTCGATCTTATATTTAGGCCCTCTTCAAATGTTTGAAGAAAAAAATTTTTTCAGCGCAATAAAAAACATTATTTAAAAATTAAGAACAGTACAATTGAATCTGTCGAGAACGTTAGACGTTTTTCTTTATTCTTTAATTTATATACTGGATGTTACACACTTATAATTGTGATATTAATTTTTTACCTCTTTTGACATCGAAATTTTACGATTTTTTATGATATTAATATGGATTTTCTCAATTGTTGGACTCCGAGAACAACAAGAAATTTTCGCAATCGGTTAACCAATCGTTTGACGAGCAATTTTCCGTTTCTCTATTCTAACACTCATCTAATTATGAAACGAAACAATCGCTTTCTTAATTTTTAAATAATGTTTTTTACTTCCCATTTATTAATTAACACTAATAATATTTCTGCGAAGAGTCTCAACTTCGGCTGCGAGATAAGATGATTTTGGGGTCATCAACTTTGAGATTGGAAATTTGGAAATTGCAATAAAGCAAAAGTGAGACCTCTAACTCCCCGCGAAGGTTATCACAAGATCTTTGATCCAAATTTAACGCATAGTACTGTAACTTTTTTCTTAGGTTGGAAAACCAAACAGGGTTATAAGAAGAACATATATTCTGACTTGTGTACAAGCCCAAATTTAAAAAAATATTAGCCTCATGGTTTTTAACACGTTAATTATGCAGAGATCAGCAATAAGTATAAAAGTAGGCCCGCATAGCGTGATGAATGAGGTCTTCATGCGCGATAAGTAAGATCGTCACGTACGAGCCAGTTCATTTGATAATTATTAATCGTCACGCGCTGCATTCGACTGATAGTCAGCGAAAAAAAAATACACTACTTATTGACGCTGCATGCGATGATCAGAAACTATTAACGTGCGTTACGATTATCATATAACAAGCAAGCTTTATCAATTCACACCTTCAGGCTGATAACGCGATTAATAATCCATTTATCTTCCTCCTCCGTTGAATTTATGATTATTATAATTCTTAATAATAAAATGCGAATATCTATAATAATCATCACAATACAGTTAAAAACAATCGCGAAAAAAATTTTTAATTAAAAACGTTAATAATTAATGTTAAAAACGTTAATGCAGGACCGCATATCTCTTTCCTATCTTGGAAATAATATTTTATTTTAGAAAATCATTGTTTCTCTGATTAAATTTAAAAATAATTAAAATAACTAATCAAGGTTGAACTATTTTACGATAATAAAAAAAGATTGACTCATTAATAAAGTGCGTACCATGTCGACGGTGACTTCTCCGACTTTGGTAGATCCATGATCCTTACGGAAGGCTTTGACTCGCCCCTGTTCCTTCGGGATCCTGTCAGTAAGAACCTTTTTAAGATCCGTAGATGCATCGGTGAGCTGCCGTACAAAGACCGCCGATGTTATTTTCTGGAAGGAAAAGAATTATAATTAATAGCTGTTACGGAATAACGAAAAACGCAGAATTTATTAAAAACTAGTAATCTCAGAAATAAATACAGACGAAAGTTTTGTTTGAACGTATCAAAATCAATCCTTTAAAGTATACACAATAATTTTCCAATCTCTCACTGTGGATCGTTTGTGTCCTTGGTTAATTTTTATCATTTTTATAAGTACACAAAAATTATTAAATAATTATAAATATTATTAAGTAACCATACATATATTTAACATATTTAGAAAGTAAAAATTGCTTATTAAAAAAAAAATTAAAGAATAAAAACCATTATTTAGCCAAGATCGAAATCCTAATATTATTTCCAAGAAATGCAGAACGCGAATGACTCCAATCGTCTGTATTCAGGATTAAATATAGTAAAAAAAAAAAAATTATGAATTATATTATGCGATTCTGTATAATTATACTATAGAGTTAAACAAAAAAATGGTCTCATCTTTTTTCAATAGACGACTTTTGTGAGCATAATTTGATTATATGTACAATAAGAATACATTCAAACAGAATGAAGTTTGAAAGAAGTGGTAGGAAAAAAAATGCTTTATGAGATTTTACACATTTAAAACTTGCCTTTCAATTCCTCTAAAAAAGAAAAAAAAAGAAACGCGAAAAATTCTTACCTAATCCTCAATAAATTAAATTTATATAATTTATACAATTTATATAATTTTTATCTTCCATGTCAAATGGAGGATAAAAATTTTAAAGTTAACATTTAAAATAAATGCAACTTTACTTGATTTTTCCCAAGTTAATTTCTAAACCACAAACAATTTCTGGCCATTTATTTTCCGTTTTCAATTCTCTGTGAAACATCGTATGCGTACGTATTGTATAGAGAATTGTCACGGTGGAAGACACATGTGGATTACGTAAAAGCGACAAGCTGTTCAGTATTGCCAATGATGTGTTCGTATAATAATTTGCATTGACAAACTATAATGCTACAAGGACAGAAAACAGATCTCAAGATAACAATTTTTTTATACAACTGTCTCGTGTAATTCATAAAATTTTTTTCACAATGATTATAACATTTTAGTGACAGATTTATGTCTAAATTCTAAACAGAAGGCTCTTAATATATTCCTATAAGACTTTTAAGTGCTAAGTAACAATTTTTAAGTGCTTATATCTTTATATAATATTTTTACAGATAGCTTCTTACTAGCCATAAAATTTACAAGAAATCGTAATTATTTAATTATACGAATAATCATACGTCTTACGTATAAAATTAGAATACTAGTCATAAGTTCTTTCAAATTTTACGTTACAAGTTTTACGATTCTATTTAGAATTGATCCATTAATACTTTAAGAAAGATATTATTGATATTTTTATACATCTATTTGTGTCTGAGGATGGAAATGTAATAGAATGAACATGACAAAAATGACATAAGATCGATTTATTGATATTCTCATTTATATTTCTTCCTAAAAATAAAAATTTATAAAGAATCAGAATTATTAAAAAATAATTTTCAAAATTTTTTTTTAAATTTTTATTCGACTATATCGATCGCCAGTTGAATCTAATTTTGAAGACGAAGCAATATTTGTATGCAATACTTATATTTATACGCGAAATGTTACGAAAGAATTACGTGGGAATGATATCTC
Source organism: Acromyrmex echinatior (assembly GCF_000204515.1). The sequence continues at coordinate 1,457,216 of NW_011626826.1, read as the reverse complement.
TTGTTAACTCATAATTAATGCGTATGAGCGTAAAAAAATTCGTAATCGTTTCTCATCTCGACACGCATCATCGAACGTCGTAAGATACGTTAGATAAGAACGAGATGAGGTCTCGAGGTCATTATCAAACATTATCACATGCATGCCGTTCACTCATTCGCATATCTCTATAAAGGATAAGTATTTATTATTTTTAACATGATAAATGTTTCAATTTAGATCAAATTAATTTTGATCGAAACAAATTTCACGACTCGTTTCGCGCGATCCTGGATTCGCTATTGCAATAAGTATAACCGACTGTAATCTTCATGATAACGACAAGTAGAGGTAATGGTGGGAAAGATAATGGAAGAATTGCAACTGTAGGTGATAAGGATATGCGACGAAAATATCTAGGCTCTTAAACGAGAAAGGGAAAATCAGCTCAGTATAATCGCCAATGCGTTCAGCGGATTCAATAGTTGAATGAATGCTCGCTGCTATTGTATGTATTCTTCCAGATTTAAAATGTTGATTGGATGATCTAAAAGAATGCATCAATAGCAGCAAGCGCTTACTCAATTGTTGAATCAACTGAATCGCAGCCAATATGTGCAAACACACTGGCGAGTCACGTAACTACAAATTATGAATTACAGTAATTACACGTTCGTCAGATACGCAGATATGAAGTTGCTTAATTCTCTTTTTTTTTCCCTGTCGAGCGAAGTGAAAGTCGCGTGATGTGTACATACACATATGAATCAGGAGACCGCTTATCTTTGCATTGAATGTAGTATAGCCGGAAAGGAGAACGTGATATGGCATTCTGCGAATAGTTAAGGCGAAGTATATAAAGAACGAAAATGTCGACAAGTCACAATAAACTGAAAATAATGGGTCAATTAGAATCTCAATTCGACAAATTTGTAGATATTTTAATCAAGATTAAAGGATTCGAATTCTAAATTCTTTGGAGTAGAATCTTATTCGAAAAGAATGAAAATGTTCTCTATGTAAGTTTTATTGATTAATTTTAATTTAGTTTCTTTTTAGCATTTAATATTTTATAAATTGACTAACTTACTACAGCTTCTTTTTATTTTTAATTGACTACACAATTTGCTTTTTAATTATCATTAGGTAATTTATACTTTGACTAAGATTGTTCCAACTCATATTCGCTCGACAACAAAAAGATTCGATGACCAATCAAAAAAGATGATCAACGACACCATACTCACATAAAAACAGAATTTCAACTTCTAATTATATCATCCTCCAGTATATACAATATCATATAATTATTGCAACAAGTTCAAGCATGTATTATTTATCACGATATTAATGTAAAATGATCTATGTATCATTAACGAATATCTAACTTTTCCGAAATTGCTGAAGAAAGACTCATGGTTCCAAAACGTACATTGTTTTTATTATAATCTTATTGAATAAATGATGAAATATTATTTATATGCTCGATTATTGACCGTTTTTATTATAATTTTGCAATAAAAATATCATAATTATATAGGTACAACACAATAAATTAATATATTATGTTATAATTGTAATCGTTATATTTATTATTATTATTATATAAC
>NW_011626826.1:1371929-1447384 GCF_000204515.1 Acromyrmex echinatior | reverse complement strand
TATATATATATACATATATATATATATATATATATATATATATATACACATAGTATATTATATACATATACATAATGAAAGATTATTAACATAGAAATGACTGTAATATATAGCGGAATACCAAAAAAAGAAAAATTTCATTTTATGCAGGAACAACAATTGTAAAAACTTGTAAATTTCGTAATTTATGAAAAATTCATTGAGTTCTTCTGTAATAATAAATAACTGTAGTATAAAAAGTAATACGATAAAATATATTTTAATCACTTGTTTAAATTTGTTTCGCAACGAAACAACACATCATGAGATAGCAATATAATTCCAACCAGTTTAATATTGAATAAATATGCAATTTTTATCGCACAAGAGTAGTAAATTACAGAACTCTTTAGAATAAATATGTCAATATTTAATCATGCCTTTAATAATCAAGTGAGATCTTTATCTCTAAGATGATATTTACGTTATAAAAAAAGATTAGGCTTGCTTCAAGATTTTTATATATAATGTATGTGTTATTAAATCATAATAAATGACACTATAGTATTAAAACCGATTAAGTTCTCAGTACAACCTTTTTATTGAATCAATTTATTTATTTATTTTTTTAAAATAAAACATTGTGTTTTATTTTTAAACGTGTTATTAATGCAGACAGCATTATAATGTTATAATGCATGTACATGTTTAGAATAAATTAAAAACATCGATTAAGCATGTTTTAAACAGTTTGAAACATAATTTTTATCTCGATCTTGATTAGTAATTATATATACAATATATGTAGCAAATATTCTCTCTCTCTCTTTCTGTTTTTCTAAGGCTTTTCATTTTAAAACCGTGACATAACTGAGGCCAAAATAGCATCATAGTATTTACATTAATTCCGAATTGTACGGGTTACTATCTCAAACGCCTTATAGTAAAATTAACGCAGAAATTTTAACTGCATAAAAAACTCTTCATCACGGCTCGTCAAGAATATAATAAAAATTTATAAACAGAGAAAAACATCGTTTTGCAAAATACGCGATGACAGTAAAATACGCGTTGACATGAAGTTAGGTCAAGTGAAATCTAATAATAAACGACGCGCGTTCGGATTCTAAATGAAAGAATCGCCTCTGAAATAGTTTGTTACGCGATAGGCCTTCGTGCATTAGGTAATAGGTAAAGTGTATATATGTATACAATCGCATGACAACAAAATTACGTCAAGCCTGCCAAGAATCACAATATAAAAAATTCACTCAAGTACTTCTAAATCTCATTAGTTCCTCACTCAGATATTTACATATGATAAATATTTGAAGATGTAATGTGATGTCACAATCTCTGTACGAGTCTATTGTATAAGGCAAAAAAGTAACTCGATGAACTCATTTGATTAATGTCTTTATCTCATGAATTTCCGAGGTGCATACACGGAAAGAACGATTTACTGAAATATCTAAAAATCTAGCTAGACACAGATCTGAAAATAATTTTACTGAACCGTCAATATAATTATGTAGGAAACTCATACTCTCTAAAACTTTTAGAGTGCATCTCACTCTGAAAAACGAAATTTTCGATCTAATGAAAATTGAGCTACTCTTTTTCAAGACTGACTCAATTTTCATTCTTTAGAGTAAAATTCTCGTAAGAATTTAGAGAGCAATGTTGTAAAAAATTTTGATATTCTAACAATTATTTTGAGCGTCCTATATAATTTTTTGGTAGTTTAACAAAATTAATTTCAGATCTATATCTAAATAAAAAAAATTTAGATATTCAGTAAAACTGTTTTTTTCCGTGATATATATATATATATATATAAAAGCCCATTTTAAGATATATTCTCCAATGATCTCCAGTCAATCCTCGAGAGAATCTCGATCCTCAAGGATGACTTGGCGATTAAGGCAACTTGGCCTAATTAGAACGCCAGGTGTGGGACCAGCAGGGTTACGGTCGGGTCGATGTGGATTACGGGGACAGCAAGAGGATTTTCGGCCTCGAAATCGCTGCTAAAATTAGCCCAGCGTCTTGCAAAACTGCTCAATGGATACTGCGCCAGCGAGACAAAGGGGAAATGGAGTCGAGTACCGCGTTCTTGAGCATACCACATGGATATGTACACGAGAGTTCTACTTTACGTGTGCTCACGTGTGCGCGTGTTGTGCAACGCCTCGTCGATATTATTTTCTCATTACGGGCACGGAAAAGCAGAAACCTCGTTTCTCAAAGAAACTCATGTGATTGTTACGTCACCTTTGCGCATCTCAAGAGTTCAAATCTCTCAGATGAATTGTATTTCAAAGAAAGAGAGAGAATAAGCCCGGAAAATTAAGACAACTTTATTGACAACTTCCCTGAGGAAATTTTTTATTGTTATTTAATGCATATTGTATTAGCCGCTTCGTATCAAAATATCCAAATTCAATTAAAAAGACACCACTCGAATTCCAGAGTGTTTTCTGTTCTAAAACGTGTCGTAACACGTTGCGAACTACATGTTGCGGCCAGACTACATTCTACACAGGATAAAAACGCGTGTAGTAATATAAGGGCCATGGTCACACAGAAAGACGTAAGCAGTAAGACAAATGGACCTTCTACAATAAGCCATTAGTCATAAATCAGAAGTCAGAAGTTAAAAATTGACGACTGTGTCAATTTTTAGCTTCTGACTTCTGATTTATGACTAGTGGCTTATTGTAGAAAACATCTCATTATCTCGGACAATAAATTTTTACAATAGATTTTTAAGCCTTAAGCCATAAGGAATGCACGAATCACAATATTCTCCTCGCATTCGATCGTAATTGGTCAATTTCTTACGGCTTAAGGCTTAAAACATTTATTGTAGATCCAGTTAAACGTAAGCAAATCGACCAATCACAGTAGAGAACGTAAGACAAATATAAGTAAGCAGTAGTAAATAAAAAATATCGATTTATTGACTGCTTACGGAAATTTGTGTGCAGGAGTCCTAAAAGCATGATATAAAATATTGATGAATGTGGAAAACTGCAAAAATCGTGCAATTCAGAGATTCGTGAATTATCTCAAAATGCTCAAAATTACTCCTAGATGAGGACACTTCTTTTTCGGTCACCGCGTATAATTAATTTTGCAAAGTCATGTGACGCATGTCAGTCGAATGAATGCACGCGAGTGGATTTCGAATGTGTATAAATGCATTGAAGACGCATTGCGTAATGAGTGTAATCGCATATAGAAATGGATTTTCTTCAGATGAAATCAGAAGCACAAGTTCGAACTCGATTGTGAAATTCTTTGTTCTTCTTTATCTATTTCTTCTCTTTCTCTATTTTGAAAGAGAAAGAGAGGAGATAGATAAATAGATGCGTTTATTGTTAATTGCATATCTTTATCCAAGGATAGAGTATTATGTAAGGAGAGACAGAGAAAAAGAGAAAAAGAAAGAGAGGGGGGGGGGGGGAGAGGGAGAGAGAGAGAGAGAGAGAGAGAGAGAGAGAGAGAGAGAGAGACTTGAGAGTTGACGGAGTCGACATACAATGCGGTTTTGTTCCCTCTATTATACATCTATTAAAATTCTATATGTATTAATTAAAGAGAAAAAAAATATCTGACGTCAGTCAGATGCGGCGAAGAACATACCATCATCAACTCGCTCGTTCTTTTCTACGATAATTTTTTTACTGCTAATAATAAATTATACATCAATATAAATCACCATGTGCGATGAGATTCTCTTTTTTAAATCTCCTTTCGTCCCTGTTTATCTTTGTTGTGGAAAGAATGAATAATTCATGCAGATTACAATAATTAACATTTGCATTTCCATTTATAAGTGTATCTGATTGTATCGGTAAAGTCAAACATTTAATATTAGGTAGTTTGTTAAAACGTTTGTTATGCAAGAACCATAATTAACGCCGTAATTAATACCAAATATGGGTCAAGCACAGGTGTATCTTTAGAGACTTGCGGATGCAGATAGCACGAGATCGTTCCTACACAAACTCTAAAACTATCAATTAAAAAATTATTTTAAAAGACGGTTAGATGTGAAAAAACGTTATATTGATTAAACTCAAGGATTTAACTAGTTATCTACTTTTTTTAAACTGAATGTGATACCATCTCATTACTATTAACATATATACGAGACATTGTTTATTTTTTCTAGTATCTAAATATAAAATTGTATAATATATTTTCTATTCTCATTTATTTTATTTTATTAAATAGAAAACTTATTTATGTCACTGTGTATAATTTCTCCGCGTTTGAACGTAAAATATATTAAGATATAAATGTATATAAATGTATAATATATTTCTCATGTTCATTTATATTTATTTTATATAAAATATAAATATAAAATATAAAATGAATATATTTGAACGTGAAATATATTAAAATATAAATACATATAAAATGTATAATATTTCTCTTATGTTTATTTACACTTTATTTTATTTTTGAATGTAAAATATATTTAGATATAAATATCTAATGTTTCTTTTTTATGCTTTAATTATATAAATACTGTTGAATATATGTATACTATACATCAATGACAATAAACATTAATTTATGTCAATATATTACTCACGCTAATAGGAAACCTTAATTCCTGTTACTAGGTATATAGAAATAAATTGCGGTGCGCATATTGCGGTGGGATTTTCCTCGGCATAAAGCATATTCATTTAAAGTTAAACTTAAAGTAGGCTGGAAGAATGTTTAAGTGGGTGCTAGAATTCATTTGCAATGGAAATAAATCTGTATCATTTTTGGGACGAATGAGTCGATCTCAGAACATTCCCAAATCGATTCGATGCGCTAGCAAACACGATGCATTTTACGTGCATGTGACGTGTCACCGAGTGCACCGCTGGAGTTACATGAAGACGCATGGCATCGACTGTTAGGAATCGTTCGACTTAAATGTTTGAAGGAAACTAGAGAATCCGATTATTATGCAATTCTCTTTACAGCATGCTCCAGAATTTCAATGTAGAGTTCAATATCGAAGTCTTTAACAGACTCCAAAGAGAGATCTTTCCTAAAAAAAAAAAAAGAAAAAGGAACTACGGTTTTCTGAGACACCGAGTATATAAGGTTATGCTAATTAAGTTCGTCAACGTCAAATTAATTTCTTTCTAACCATTATTAGGTCTATAAGGTTTGAGTCTTGCGTGAAACAAGTGCTACATTCGCCTAGACAGACATATTTTATTAAATATATAGAGATAAGAGAGAGAAAACGGATGTATACTGTAAGCTTTATTTGAAGAAAATTTGATACAATGCTATCCAGCAAGCACAAAGTTACATGTAACGTACTTGTTAATTGTAATTTGCCACTCAACAATATAACATGTGCGAAATTAAATTAATTACAATTATAGTGTTGAATTACAACAGGTACGTTACATGTAACTTATGTTTGCTGGATAGCTTTACACATTTTAACAGATGTATTCATTAATGTTCATAATAATCGAATCACGCGCAACATACGCTTAGACAGACATATTCAGGCTAAATATATATGGATATATATAATATAAACGTGGAAATGAATTGAATCGATGAATAAATCCTATTTAAAGAAAGGAATTTTCATACAAAGCTATTTACTTTTAACAAATTTGTTCTTGATGATCGGTTAATGATATTCCTACAAGGTCACATAACACGAACACACGTTAAACCGTAGTTTGCCGCTTCCTCCCCCCGTCACTCGGCCGAAAACGAAAAATCTTTAATTCTATGGTAGACCCCTCGCAAACGACTGATCGACACATACACTCTGCAAGAAGCATACATGTACACGACTCACACACTCAAGAAATGTCCTTTTCAAAAGCACCATATATAGGACAAGAAAAATGCTCTGTTGAAGGACGGATCGTGAAATCGATCGTGGTTCTGTATCGACTAATTCAGAACTCATCTACGTTCTTTCGCGGAACGGGAGGGTTCTGTCCAAGCCGGTCGATAGAGAACACTGCGGTCAGCCGTTCGCGGCGGTGAAAATCATCGTGGTCGACGAAAATCGCCCCAGGATAATTTTCGAAGGTGTCCACGTCCGCGGAACTTCGAATGCTCGAGTTGTTCTTTGTATCGAACAAACGATAAATTCGAAGGGCGCGAAATCACGTGAGAGCGGCGCTAACTTCCTCCCTACGGGGGGGGGGGAGGAGGAAAAAAGGGGTGAGAAAGGGGAAGAGTTTTAAGAAAGACGAGACTCACCTGCACATCGAGGCAGCGTTTCGGAGTAAAGCGAAATAGTGCCATCCTCTTTCTTGTATAAGTTGTAATCTGTGCAGATGTCACGTACCCTCAAACTGACTGACTCGACCGTCTAACTAATCGACCGAACCACGCGGTGCCGCGGCGCTCCTACTTGACTATCTCCGTCTTCCTCCACCTCCACTGGTCCCAACCGCGCCGCTTCGCTTGCTGCTGCGCGCGCATGCATTTGAGTGGCGACGCGGCGCGCTGACTGTTTCAGGAGCGGCTGTAGCCGTGGCGCGCCCCGTCTTGAAATTTCACAATCGGTCTGTTCGCATTGTACGTACTTTTTTGCACTCAGCATCTTCGCTTTCTCTCTTTTCAACGTCCAAATATGTATCTATCTCATTTTAAGTGTAAAAATATTCAAGGATTTCAAGCAACGCGAACAGATTAATTAAGGGCTGCGTTCAAGTAGAAAAAACAACTTTGCAACTGTTGTAAGATTTTTTTTTCACTGAATCTAACAAGGGAAACACCAGGTGATGGGGATTTTGCGCTTTTTAGGCATCAAAATCCCTGATCCCATCACCTGGTGAGTAGGCCTGACTAGGCTGTTCTTGAGCGAAAAAAAAAAACGATACGTGTCCAGCCGTTTCATTGGCTCATAGTTTCGAAGAAATTGATTTTTTAAATAATTATTGTAATAATTATTGTAATTTGAAAAACATACTATATAAATGAAAATATCAGTACTTTTTATAAATTTTATTTAATGTTATTAGTTTTGATTACTTTTTGATTGTAATAAAATTTCATGAAATTACATATTAATATTATAGATAATTAAACACACATTTATGGAATATTTATTATTATCATCTGCTGTTATTTACATGAATAAATAAATAAGATTGTAATGAAAACCTGTTACGGTTTCTGATGAAATTAGAAATTGGAAATTATGATTAAGATCAAGTAAGTCATATGTTTGTAATCTTCTTTTGATTAATATTAATCGATTTATTAATAATAATAGAAAATTAAACTAATGAAATTCATTCTAAAATTCATTCGTAAGATGTTTTTCTATGATATTGATAATTTATATTACTGCATCTTTAAGGGAGGAGATTTATACTCAAACACAACTTTTCTTCTTCTTATTTTTTCTTTTTTCAAGCTCTGATTTTTTTTAGAATGAAAGACTAATTATAACCAGGCTCCAAAATTTCGGAGTTTTTTCTAGGAATTTTCCAAAATATACTCTATGCAAAAAAATTAAAGGATCACCTATTTCGTCGTTCAGTGTATATAAAATTCCAGTATAATTTCAGGATCCAAGGACATTCAAGGATTGCTGGATATTATGTTTTTCTATAAGTTTTCAGCTTTGAAAGATTCTATGCGTTTACATATTTCCGCCACCAGCGATAATCTACAATATAAATATACATGCGAAACATGAAAAAAAAATTTTTTTTTAAATTTAGTATTACTCTTGTTTAAATTTAAGGCATTATTGATGTTTTACCTATTAAGTGTGAATAAATGAAAACCATACGTGGCTCCATTTCTAATCACGTCCGTAATTATTTGCACTATCAAATCGACTGAATATTTCCTCACCGCTTGATCGTCGTCCTTCATTCGTGTTAAATCTTCTTTAATTTTAATCGGCACATCGAGCCTGCATATGTCTATCATTTTTTCTAGGCACGCGTGATTTGTCGGAGTGAGAATCCCAGGTAGGATCGGGATTTGGATCCCGATCTCTCGACAATCTCTCACGAAATTTATTAGGACTCGAGAATCAAAACATATTTGCGTTATGATAAAATCCGCACCCGCCTCCACCTGTAAGTATTTAAAAACTGAAATTTTTGCTCGCTGGGCAATTTCCGAGCAAGAGATTACTAGGAATGTAATTTAAATTGACTAGAAAATTAAATTAAATTAAAAATTTAATTGCAATAAGACTTACAATACATGATACATTTTTTCCTGGATTGCTTGTGCTTAGTAAATTATTAGAAATTCTGTATTAATTGTGTGATGCAATTCTAGTTTCATTAAAACATGAGCAATCCAGATCGAATACTAGATCTTAGGCCTAATTACATCAATGTTATTTTAATCGAAGCTTCTCTCTATCTCGTCCTCTCTTTTGGCTTTAAAAAGAGAAAGTGAGAGTTTTAAGCTTCACTTATAAAGTCAAAGTAACGTTGATGCAATCAAGCAGCCGTAATACAAACAATACAATGTTGCTGCTTTTGTGTTGAATGTGTCATTTCTTGCTTGATAAATTAGAGATATAAGATAACTCGCACAACTACGTTGTCGATCATTACTTTCGCTTTCAGGTAATACAAGTCGAGTTTCTTAGACGGTGATTCGGGATGCATTTGCGGATAACCCGCAACGCACACGCAGAACGTATTGCCAAATTGTTGTCTGATAAAAACTACCAGATCCGCTGCATGTTCGAAGTCACCATTCTCGGATAACGAATCTGCAATTCGACTAAATGTGTTTCCCGACAATCCAGACAACATAAAATATTAGAAAAAGACATGTTTTTTGAAACCATTGTCTAAAAGCTATTTAAGGCCAGCCATACTCATCACTTCAAGTAAACTTGTCAAGTTTTATTAGTAAAGTAACACAATTTTTATTAGTAAATTTAAATTTACTACTAATTTACTATAAATTTAAATTTAATTTAATTTAATTGCAGTAATGATACATATTTAATGTATTTTTTCTTTGGATGGCTTACATAAGCATGTATACTTGACAAGATGACAAATTTATATGAACGTGTGTGGCTTGAAGACATCACAAAGAAATCTAAACAATGCGTGTTGGAATAAAGCCTAATTTAATTTTCAATATGTTCTTTGTTTTCTGTGTCTTACTTTTTCCTTCATGTTTTTTTTCTTCTTTGAGATCATTTTATCGACAATCGCATTTCTTGTCTTTTTCAAAGTTGATTATCAATTTTTATTTCGCCAGAAATAAGAAAATAAAAACAAAAAGTAGTAAAAAACAAAAAACAAAGAGAACATTATAAATTAGGCTTTAAACACTTGGACAGATCGATAAAACTCGAGCCACTTGAGGATCGGTTTTGTTGCGAATTCCGGATCTGATATAATCTCATGCAAATCAATCGTTAAACATAACGACATTACGAAATACATTAATGCGATTGTATCTCGAGCTTGTCGAAATATATCTCAACAATTAAATTAAAAATATATTTTTTAATTTTTAAGTCATATATCTTAATATTTAGATTTTTTTGCTTTTTGGGGATTCGAATTATGCCGCCGCAAAAAATTTAATACAAATTTTAAAAAAGTATTTTGATCAAATTCCAATAAATCTTTAATCAATAATTAATTAAACTGTTTCAAAATTTTTAAATAATTTGTAATTCTATTAGGTGTTGGAATTAATTCGTAGCGTTTTATAAGTGATGGGAAGTACTTTCATTAATGTATTTTTTAATGCTCATGTGAAATAAATAACATTCTTTCATTAAAAACGCTACGAATTAATTCCAACACCTAATATAATTTAATTTTTTTCCATTAAAAAATTATTAATTTTATCCACGTTAATAAAATACTAGAGATATATTTGTAATTATAAATATAAATATAAGACACGATTAAGAAAATCGGAAATTTGGCGAAAAATTTAAATTACCTCCTCGCAATGCAAATATATTAATTATTCCGAAAGCAATAGCTTTTTTCAGGATATAAATGACCTCGTCACGCTTTAGACTTTTAGCTGCTAGATGTAAAAGAGTATTGGCTGGAAAATTCTCCACCAGATCCAATGGCAGATAACCATCATTGTCGGAAGTTGCTTTGTTATGCCACGTTAACGCATAAAAGAGAGGCGCATACTCTTCCATACCTATGAGAAGTCTATAATATTCGTATTATGTATTCATTTATATGTTATAAATATTTATATATAAATATATATTTATAACATGTATTATGAATTTTAATGCTCGATACAGTGTTCTTGAGCAGCATATAATTTAAATATTATTTTTAAAAAATCTAGGATCATGCACAATTATGACCACAATAAATATCACCACGAATCCTTATCGAAAGTTTCGAAAAAAATATTTTAATATTTTAATTTTAAGTTCTTAATTTTAGATTCTTAACATTTTAATTTTAAGACTCATTGTGTCATACTGGTGCTTGATCTAATTCTACCCGATGTCTTTTAGTTATACAGACCTTCGATAAAACGCATCGGATTTCCTCATGGAAACAATTTCAAAGCTACAAAATATCTCATTTTTGCTGATTTTATCTTTTAACAATTGTCGCAGATCCACTACCGTTTTACGGGGATTCTCGATATGAAAATCGGGTGTGGAAGGATTGTCGTTTCCATCAGCGTCATTCCGCTCGCACATGTCATTTTCGAGAATTAAGTTTCTCATTATAAATCAGATCATCGCGTAAATCTAATGTTAATACTTTCATTTCATGGACTATACTAATAAGCATCGAATTATGTAATGTATAGCGTGGAGCATCCTCAGTCGGAAATGATAATAGAATCGACATCGAATCGACGTCGATTCGACATCGATTTGATGCTTTCGATTCGATGTCGATTCCATTATCATTTCTGACTGAGTCTTTTACAGTGATGTACACAATATTACATAATTATATAAAATGTATATACACAATAAAATATATATATATATGTATCATTAATTATGTATGATTATATGATTTTTATGTTATAAGGAAAACAATGTCGATTAATCTTCAATGCTAATAGATCTCAATGTTATATAAGTATTTAATGTATTATAGAATAGAGTAGTCATTTATTTTGGAAATGGTCCCGTAATACAAATTTCAAAAAATTATGGATTTTAATTACAATGTAAATTTATATAACATTTATTATTTGGTCTTCTTAATAGATTTCTTAAATAAAGTGCTTTTACACCCTGATAAAAAATTTTTTCATGCATGAATATGCATAAATATGTCTAAACATACATAACACACATAAATATTCATAACATATATAATTATATATGAGATATGTCCATACATATTTATACATCTTTTTTCTTTTTGTAAAATTACTTTTTAGTATAATAGAAATAATAATAGTAATGCAAAAATATTAAAAATAATTAAAAAGGTACTATTTGTTTTAGAAAAAAATCAAGTTTGAAGAAATGTAAAAAAATTATTTATGTATAATTATATATAAAATTATGCATAATTATGTATAAGCAATTTTTTTTACATTTTTCCAAACTTGTTTTTATCTAAAAAACAAACAATGCGAAAATTATCCCTTTATTTTTTATGTTTCCACATTACTATTATTATTTTTATTACACTAAAAAGTAATTTTACAAAAGAAAAAAGAATGTATAAACGAGAATGTATAGACGAATGTATAGAAGAATGTATAGACATATTTCATATATAATTATACATGTTTATGAATATTTATGCATGTTTTTATATGTTTAATAAATATGTTTATACATATTTATACCTATTCATGCATGAAAATTTTTTTACCAGGACTACGCTTAGAGATTTGTCATTTATTTGTTAGATTCGCATATTATGCGTTTCTTAATTATTATTTCTAACTGTACATCCACCTCAATGTAAAAAAAAATAATTATTCTGGTAAATGATTACAGATTATTTTTTTCTCAAATATAATCTCCTACAGACTTCTGTAATTGGTATGTCAGATACAGTCGGTATTCCGCCTGGAGTAGTTTCGACATTTTGTAGGGCATACTTGTCCGTAATAGTCCGGATGTCATCGATGTCTGGAGTTATTAACATATTGATAGCAGGATAAATTAAAAATGCAAATGTAGCTAGAGCAGTCAATGCCCATATAGGAATTGCAACTGCCCAATACTTGGAGGGCCAATAGGTCAGTCCTAAATAATCATGCAACATCTTGTCTGGTATTATCGCCCATATCACGTACAATAGGAACAACATATTTGATCCGATATACATAGCATATCCATAGACAGCCCTGGGACCGTAAGGCGCAGGAGTGTGTTCCATAACGCATATATATTTGAAAAGTAATAGGTAAATATAATTGGCTAATTGTTGGCTCCGTAATGACTATATGTCGACTCGGGTGGACCAAATTTTTCGATGGTTTCTGTGACCAGTAGTAGATTATCAAAGAAGGATGTAAGTGCCACACGTATTTTCCTTGCTTCCTTACCACTGAATGATCTGTACAGAAAACAATAAATGTCAGTAAAATAATATTTACAAATACTTAATGCAATTTTAAGCTTACACTTCTAAAATATTATTATTTAATGTAAGATTCTTTGTGGCTTCACTACGCGGTGGTTCCTCATCGACTCGAAGCACTTGATATACAACTTCTGCTTCTCTGGCACTTGGAAAAGGCACAGACAACTCTCTGTGTAATGTTAAGGTTTTAAAAGTAGTAAATTGGATAGCAAATATTATTATAAACAAATCAACAATATTTGTAAAAATAAGGATACACTTTGAGGTCACTCATGGCATTGTATAGTGATACAAATTGTCCAAATTGTGTTTCTGTCACGTTGTTCTGTAATCATAAATGTTCTGTAATTACAGTAATGTGAGAATATAAAGTAAATAAGTATTATACATCTATATTTATGTACATACAAAATTTTAGTTTTTTAAATTTCTTTTAAAAAGATTCTGGTGAAAATTTGTTTCAGAAATTTTATATAAATTAGAATAATTTTAGAATAACTTAGAATAATTTTAGAATAATATTGGAATAATTTTTTTCAAAAATATCCTAAAATTTTTAAGATTGCTTATTCTACAATTATTTAAAAAATACTGTGAATTTCTTCAGATTTTATCAGATTTATAAGATTTATTAGGAATTATAGAATGAGAAATTTTAGAATATTTAATTTATATGTATGAAAAATTCTAAAAAAGATATAGACTTTTTTGGAATTGGATTTCTAAAAAGTGTTTCAATTTGTATAAAAAAAAATCTGAACAACTTCCTAGAAAGTTATAAAATTACTCAGAAAATTTTGAAAAATTCAGAGAAAAATTTTCACTAGGGAATATTTGTCGCGACATAACCTCAAATCGATCGTGACTCACGTCAATGGAGTTAAATGGAGTTGCACAACGCAATCGATATGTTTATCTTAATGTGGCACTAATGTTGTTCAAAGATCATGTAACAATTATTATATTTAAAAACGTTGCAATTAGCATCGACGCGATAGACATTCGCTCAACACACCTATGCAGGAGTGCGTCCATGGGCGTTGCTGACGTACAATAGTCATCTCGTGATAGTATAAACATTGCATTTCGAAGAAAAAGGAGGGAGAAGAAAGACAATAGGCAGGATTTGCATTTACCAAGAATTTTTATCTGCTTCCGGAATCACTTTCAAATGTAGGTAATATTCAGTTGCTAAGTAGTCACCATTCTTTAAACTTTTTACAAATCTTTTTGTTCTATTTCTAGGTTATATTGACAGCTGCATTTATTTACTGTCATAAGTGTCATTGTTAAAACTTAGTTTAGGCTTTGTTTGACACTTTATCTTAGCTAGACGTTTGTGAACAAATGATCAGTATTATGCAAAACATCGTGGGAATAACACCATATTTGAATAACTTATCCAGAGATCACAAGAGATCTCTATGTGTTTGTCTATTTAGCTAATTAATATTTAATTGTGAGATCTGAATATTATTTAATTAAATTCAGTTGCATTTTACTTACTACGTCAATTACAATAAGACGAAAAAATTATTTTATCTTGCTTCTACACAAAAAGAATCCTGTAATCAAAGAGTACAAAATACATTGAATACTACAAAAAAGTATTAATATGAATGGACCGACGAGAGATCTACCATGGGGTTTGCAATGTACAAGGTGTATGTGCAACGGTTGCTGCGAGCATCGTCGTGTCAATTGGATTGCATGGCACCAAGGAGGCATATTGGCGCTTACTTATCTAGCATATACTTGTTATCATTTGACTCGGAAACCAATATCTGTAGTGAAGAATGTTCTAAGTCTCAATTGCAGCAATCTACCAGTACCTGGGAATATTTTTGTAAATGCCAGTAATCAGGATACTTGGTGTGACTGGGCTCCATTTGGTAAGGAGAGATAATGGATAATAGAAAAATATATACTTAAATATATATATATTTAAATATTAATTGTTTGAAACATTTAAATTAGCTATAAAAAAATATTCTTTGTTAAAGATTATTATTATTTATAAGAGAAAAATTATATATATATTTATTTATAAGAAAAAAAAGTAAACAGTAATTATTTTTTTAAACATATTTTTCTGCATAGAGGAAACAAACACTCGTATATGCAAATAATTTGTGCTTATTACATTATTTTTACAGATACGGAGGATGCACCAGCATTACTTGGCATACTGGATTCAGCATTTCTGTTTGCATATGCAGTGGCTATGTTTTTCAGGTGGATATCTTGAAATGAGTTTATTACTTTCCATAGTACAAGGGAATTTTCTCAATAATATTGTCTTTTCTTTTCACACAGCGGGTTCATAGCGGAGAGAGTAAATCTGCGATACTTCCTTTCCATTGGTATGCTCGCGTCAGGCATATCATGTTACCTATTTGGAATCGCTAAACCATACAATATTCACAATCTGTGGTACTTCATTTTCGTGCAGGTGAATATCAATACATTAAGTGCTTTCTATTTGATGACACAAGTTGATCCAAGTATTGTTCTGTCTTTGTTACTCCCGAAATGAAAAATAGAACAACTTGCATCAACTTATGTTATTAAATGGAAAGCACCCATTATAAAGCATATTAACAAAGATGTTCTTTCATATTTTTCCTCTTCTTTTTACATAGGCACTAGGAGGAATCTTTCAAACTTCTGGATGGCCAGGTGTAGTAACTGTTGTGGGAAATTGGTTTGGAAAAGGCAAGCGTGGCTTGATCTTTGGAATATGGAACTCTCATACGTCCTTAGGAAATATATTAGGTAGTTTAATCGCGGCGGCATACGTCGAGTCCGATTGGAGTTTGAGTTTCATTGTGCCTGGAGTGATAATGGGACTGATGGGATTCGTGATCTTCCTGTTCCTAATACCAAATCCTATCGACATAGGATATAGCTCGCCTGCTTCTCTCGGATATCGAAAAATTGTAACGAATAGCTCGGACGACGACTCGTTTGACGGAGGTTACGAATCTCATAGTGTCAACGAGGATGTAAGTTTGCCATAGTTGCTAAATATTTGTAACGCTTTTTCACTCAGCAAATATTAGTATTATCATAATAAATGTTTTTTAATTTTAATAAGTGTAAAATTTGTAGCGTAATACATTTTTCAATTAACACGTAATAGCATGCATTTGTAATTTGATTATAGGCATGTTCTCTATACTTTACTATGATTACAATTTTATTTCGTTCTTTTAGTTTTCCTAGGTTTTTTTTAATAATGCAAATGTCAAGATTAATTATTTTTAGTAGAATTATAGTTTACACTTCCATAATAAATAAGCATCTACTCTACCTAGCGTGTCATCTATCGCTGTATCCACCGTGAACAACTTACTACCGACGTAAGTGCATGCCACCCTACAGTTAACACTACTATTTAGCTTTAAAATGTAACATAATCACATAATGCATGTGTTATATATATGATGCATAAATTTATTCATAATTCTTAAACCACGTGAGAATATGTATTTTGAACAACAATGTGTCACTATAACATTTATTAATATCACAACTGCTTTCATCTAACATATATAAATATTATTAGTAGTAATATGTAATTTATATGTTTCAAAGAATGTGGCAAATGAGCGCTCTGAAACCAGTCCAATGCTGTCTGGACATCGACGTGATCATAATACATCTCACAATAGCGCGATCGATTTCATAGGAGCCATAAAGATACCAGGTGTCATCGAATATTCCTTGTCGCTATTTTTCGCAAAGCTTGTTAGCTATACATTCCTCTACTGGTTACCATTGTACATCGCAGCTACAAGTAGGTATTCGTAATAATAATCTTATTGTTACTATCTCATTATATAATCTCGTCTCAATAAGAATTTCTTGCAGCTACATACAACGCAACTCTGAGCGCGGATCTGTCGACTCTGTTTGATGTGGGTGGTATAATAGGTGCTATAGCAGCTGGAATCATCTCTGATTACAGTGGCATGAGCGCGTTAACATGCGCCGCAATGTTTGGACTTGCATTTCCCGCGGTGAATACAATTTTTTCCTTAATACATTGAATTTTACCACATGCAGACTTTTGCAGTTACAAAATGACAACATTATTAGATTAATTATTAATGAGCTGTAAAAAAATGATTGCTTATATAAATTATTATAAATTCGTTAAATAATGAAGCACATTGTTTTAAAGAATGTTCTTATTTCTGAATGATATGCAATATTATAAATATAGATTTGAATGTATATATCATTTTAACATGTGTGCCTTATATATTTCAGTTATTTATATATGACTCTATCGGAAATACTAGTCTAGGCGTCAATATAGTATTACTGCTGATAGGAGGGCTTTTAGTGAACGGTCCCTATGCATTAATAACGACTGCTGTGTCGGCCGAACTGGGAACTCATCCTAGCTTAGGAGAAAATTCAAAAGCTTTAGCTACAGTGACTGCCATTATCGATGGAACTGGTAGTATTGGAGCTGCAGTTGGTCCGCTGTTAGCAGGTTTAGTGTCTCGGTGGGGCGGATGGCACAATGTGTTTTATATGCTCATGTGTGCGGATTTATTCGCTCTACTGGTGAGTTTGTTTTGCTTATGAGTTTGTTTTCATCGATACTAAAACGAAGTATCATTATAAATAATATGCATATCATGTTTTGCTGTTTCAGCTTCTGTCCAGATTAGTTTACAGAGATATAAGATTATATGTGCAAAGACGAAGAGTTATTCAAATGTAGAACGCGAAATAAAATTCGCTAATTGTTGCGTATAAATGCGGAGAGGTATGTCAGTTTTTACATATTTGAATCTGTGTATTTATAATTTCTAGTTTCGTATCTCCTTAAAGGGATGCAAGAGAGAGATTTAAATATATGGAAATCTATTTTGGACAGTACTTTTTCACATAACTGCTACACGCATCTAAATGTAATTTTAAACAAAGAAAAGCTAATAGCGCGCTGCTACTTTTCGAAATTGATATTTTTTATTAATGTATACAAAATGTAAAAAAGAATGTTATTTTTTTATTGTGTATGCTACATATCAGATGTTACCATATGAA
Organism: Acromyrmex echinatior; assembly: GCF_000204515.1. The sequence goes on along the minus strand of NW_011626826.1, from coordinate 1,429,787 downwards.
CTTACATGACATAAATATATTACAAAGTTTAATATATAATTGTTGAATGCATATATTTCTGCAATAAATTATTGCGTACCGCTATGGAGTATCAAGCTCAAGGAATACCAGTGGGAATTATGTAGCTGATAGAATCGGCGAATTCACCCCAAGCAGCTCTTTGGGTTTGGAAGATTATTATCCAAGCTAATAAAGCAGCTGTCCAAATAACTGCTCCGATAGCAGAGAAAATCACATCTGAAAGAAACGTAAATGCGTATCATTAAAGAGGAGAGACTAAAATCCGTTGTAGAAAATAAATTGATTGACACCAACATCTCTTAATTTGTTTCTGTTCCTCGTAAGGTGGTGCTATGAAAGCTTCTTTTGAGAACCAAACCGCATTCACGGCCCATAGGAATGGCAGCAGTGCAAAACCAGCTGTAACAGAGAGAAGTTGAAGAAAATATTGGCAAGTTGTTGTAAAATGTGACTTTTGGTTGTGCACTGCGTTATTTTTTTTTCTCTCTGTACTTAAATTATATATACATATTTAGATTTTAGAAGAAAGATTTTGGAGAGAAGAGACAACTATCCCAAAAAATCAAGAACGCAGCTAAAGAAGTTAACAACATAAGAATTATATTTTAACACTAAGAATCATGTACTGCTGCAAATTTATAGCTATACTTTAATCTAAATCTAATTTTAGTTCTCAATCAATTTTCAACATACTTAAGGATGGAGCATCTATAGATATCGTCTGCTAATCCATACATGTGTTAAGGTCTGAATTGTAATATTGAAATATGAAGTAACTCTGGTTTGAATTTTAAATCATGATTGGACAGTAAGGCTGTATTCGAGAAGCATGCTATCAGCGATATTTGTGCCATTTATTCTTGTTTTAACATCTAATAAACAATGAAGATAGAATGACACAAATAGCACTAATAGTGTCCCGAATATACCTTAAGTGTGTTCAGAATTAGATAAGGGGTATCTTCCAATAAAGCCCAGTTCCACAACTCACAGTTAACTCTTAACCGAAGTTCAACTTGTTTCTTATTTCTTTCCAATTCTAGAATTGAAAAGAAACAATAAATAAGTTAAACCTCAGTTAAGAGTTAATTGTGAATTATAGAATTGGGCCTAATGTCCATTTCCATCAATGTAGATCAACTTTAATCTCGATTCAACTTACTCTTCGTCTTTTTCTAATTTTTATTGGAAAAAGATGAAGAGTAAATTGAGAACCGAGATTAAATTTGATCTACATTGGTGGAAACGGACATAAGAGATACAGATGACACAGTATAACAGGTGAATCATTATATTCTTGTTTATTAAACAAAGATAAAACGATTACTTGTTACATTGTCTCTTCCTGGAAAGCATAAAAAAATGTCTCTTTAAGACGATTGTAAGATGTCTTACGTCCCAATTTTGTCATGTGTGTTGTCAAATTTGTACCAACTATCCCACTCTACGGTATTCTATAAATCATCAAGCGCGAACTATCAATATTAGGATCTTAAAGCTTCGCGATGTCAACGTACCACGAAAATACCATTTGCAGAGATACAATTTCTTCTCGTTCGGTATTTTTGACAGGTCCATCGTGGCCATCGACACTAGACGGCTCTTAACCTATTCTCCTTTCTGGGTGTCGCTTAGAGACACTTCGTTCCGTTTCCTCAATCAAACAATATAAATAATGAAAAAATTGAGTCACATCGATCAGTAGAACAATCTCGGAATCGCGCTAGCGAAAAAAACGTGAATAAAATATGATAATAAGAATAAAAGGAAAGAAGGAAAAACGTCTGATCGCGCTCCCAAGATGGCGCCGCGACGAGCAACGAGGCGCGCGCGCTTGAGGCTCTCCCTGGTGGCGGGCAGCGTCACGTGAGCGGGCGATCACGTGACCGCGAGACGCTCGAGTCCCCGCCGAGGCTCCGCTGTCGCCAGGCCAGCCATTTTGGTACGTTAACATGGCGTCGCCGCCGGAGATTAATATGGCGTCCTCGGACATAATAACCGAAGTGGAGATCCAACCGGACATCCAGGAGGTTGAGATAGAGGCGATACCGGTGGAGATACCGTGCGAGACCGTGGAGACGACGATCGAGGGCGAGGACGGGCAGCCGATGATAGCGCTGCAGCCATTGCCGGAGCCGGGTCGAGAAGAAATCATACTGCAGACACAAGAGGAGATCGTTGGCGCCGATCCGCTTAGCGTATACGACCAGATCCCGGTGCCGGATAACGACATTTATGTCGAGTCCAGCCCTGGGCCGTCGCGTAAAGCTGCTAAGAAGGCGCGTAAGAGCGGTGGCACGCGTTTCCGTGCCTCCGACCACGCGATTTTCGGCGAGATGGCTACTGAGACCAAGGCTAGAAAGTGGGAACAGAAGCAGGTGCAGATCAAGACGCTCGAGGGCGAGTTTTCGGTAACGATGTGGGCGTCCGGCACGGACGACGGTGAGTCTTTTTACACATTTTCAGTCTTCCTCTGGACTCCTCCATTCAGACTTCTGTTCTTTCATTCTCATTCATTTTTCTCTGTTTTTTTCTTTTTCCGTTCTTTTTATCCATCGCTCTCCGAGTTCTCAAGCTAAAAAGGAGTTTCTTTATTTCTTTCTCTTCTCCTTCGTCTTTCCCCTCGTTTCTCCTGGCCCCTTCGTTATCCACCACGCACACGGGCGGATACGCACTTCCGGTGCGATGCTCAGATCGATACTGCGTCGCTGCACGGGCGCGCGATCTCCGTATGGAAAAATCGGCTACCTGGCCCATTCACGTCGGCCGTGTGCTCCAGCCGGCTTGACAGGCCGCGTTGTTTGTTTTGATCCCGCGAACGCCATTATGCTTGGCCCCACGGGGGCAGCCATATTTTGAAAATGGCCTCTTTAACGCGGCGGATGGCCCGCCTGTCCACCGTCAAGCAAATGGCGGCGGCGGACGAGCCGAGCGACGTCGCGGAGCATCGCGGCACTTGATATCCTATCGGCGTCGATACATTCAAATTTTGTGTCTCTTTGAGAGAGATAAAAATAAATAGTGATATGTAGAGCGAGTTCTAGTCGAGATTCTCATTGGAGAAAAAAAAATGGATCTCGACGGTTCGAGACGCATAAAAGAAGTTGCGAGAAGCTCTGATCCTCTGACGTCACGAGAGATCCATGTTGCATCGCGAACGCATATACCGGGTGTCTTGAACTCAAACACGGGCGATGATTTCGTTGATTCGCGCCTTCCTTGTTTTTTTATATATTTTAAGTCTGTTTTTTACTTGCACTCTCAGAACTGAGTGCACTAAGTTCAGAAAATGCAGAAATAAAAGACAGACCTTTTATTGCATATTTAAGGATGTATTACAAATACTAAAAAAAGCTATTTAAAAATTACAGATTATTTTAGGTCATACATTTAAAAGTAATAAAAAAAAAATTTACCGTCTGGATCAAAGTTTATTTTAAGTAAGGTTTTTTAAATATATGTTCTAACAGAAATATATGGAAACGATTATAAAATAATGATAAAAATCTCAATTTATTGTGCAAATACTTTAAATATTCCAGATGATGAAGTTATATTGTAATACAGAGATTAATTGTTCTATAAATAAACAAAATATTTCTTTAAAATCTTTGTAATTAATCTGTGAATCGCAATAGAACTTCATATAAATCATTTTGAGTTAAAATATTTATACCAAAAATTGAAATTTTTGTCAATTTTTCAATTTTAACTTATAAAAAAATAATGTAAATAAACAATAAAATTATATTTCAAAAGTAGATTATTGTACACACAACTTATAAATAACATAATATTTATTAATATATATATTAATGAATTTGTAAAAATAAAAATACATCCTTAAAGATAAGTCGTATTGTACAAAAAATTTTCAATACAAGCTTTAATATTATTGTATTTTCTTCGGAAAGAACTTGCGATCTTAGATATTAAAAACGCGATATAATGAGTGTACTTCTTTCGGCATGCATTTTTTAAATTTTTATTCCATATATCCCATATTTTCTGAATAAAACGCATTTTTTTTTAAGCTTTCAACGAGAAAGATGTAACGTTAAAATATCCTGTGGTTTTAAGTTTAAAAAATTCGATGTTTCCATTTCTGTCAGAAGTAATTAACATTGCAAATGATAATTTTAATTACCTTGTTTATGTACTGAAAAAAATGGCATCATTATATCAACAGCATTATTTTAATTGAAAATAATCTTATTTGACTCAATAACAGTATTAACACAACAAATACAATTTTATTAAAACAAGAGTGACGTATTTTCCTTAATAGTGAGATTGAATTAACAAAATTATTTGCAATTAAAATAATGCTGTTAATATAATGTCATTCTTTTTCTCAGTATGGGATGTAAGAAATTATATTAAGATGTCTAGCCTCATCTTCTCGCCTTAATTTAATTTGCTATAATAATTTTATTAGAAATTATATCTCGTTGCAATTTTATTATAAATTTATTCCTTAATATTTCCTTTAACAATCCTGTACTAATTAATAATTTCTGTTTTCTTTGTTACCAAGTATATATAAAATATAAAGTTTATATATTTATATATATATATATCAAACTATATGATATATTATTAAATTTATATATCATATAGTTAGCAAAAAATTGAAAAAGTATCGTAGCTTTTTTGGGACCGCTCTCCGTTTGTTGCTGTTAAAGGTAACATCCTATTAGCGCCTGACCTGGATGTGGATGTTCCAGATGAAGGTTCAAATCCAGAACCGGATCCGGACTACACGGAATACATGACGGGCAAATCCAATGCAAAGTTCAATTCGAATAGTTCGATGTCAGACGGTATGCCTGGTTTGGATCTGTCGGATCCGAAACAACTTGCTGAGTTTGCACGACCCGGTCATAAGCTGAAAGTGCGCAAACCGCCGGTGATGGACGGTGTCGAGCGAACGATCGCATGTCCTCACAAGGGATGCACGAAGATGTTTCGAGATAACAGTGCGATGCGCAAACATTTGCATACGCATGGTCCACGAGTTCATGTGTGTGCGGAATGTGGCAAAGCTTTTGTCGAGAGTTCCAAGCTGAAACGACATCAGCTGGTGCATACAGGCGAAAAACCATTTCAGTGCACATTTGAAGGATGCGGCAAGAGGTTTAGTTTGGACTTTAATCTTCGTACGCACGTGAGGATCCATACCGGTGATCGGCCATATGTATGTCCATTCGACGGATGCAGTAAAAAGTTTGCGCAATCAACGAACCTCAAGTCGCATATATTAACTCATGCGAAGGCCAAGTAAGTCGCTTCTTTGTTGTACTTTGAATTTGAGATAAAAGACGAGCGTGAAAATATTTTAAAAGCTATCGTATTAAAGAATAATAGACGGGACGATTTAGACAATAATTATGTTTATAAAATGATGTTAAGTTTTCATTTTAAGATATCAATTGCTTAAATTCAAAAGATCAATGTGTAAAGTAGAAAAAAGGAGAACTTAATTATCTGATTAGATCTTGGTTTTCATAATTTCAGATCTCGGAACGCGATTGGGAGACAAGTACAACAAATCCAACTTACACAGCCTCAATTTGTCCAAGTTGAAGTTGCAGATGTGGACAATCAACAGTTCATTGTCTACGCTGATTAGCCCCCCTAAACATTGATCTCGTATATCTCCCGCTGAACACTACTACTAAAGTATCGTAACCATTAATTATTAATCTGAACAATGTAAATATTTTTACGACGCGTACAAGTGATGTCATTACACGAGATATGGACAGTCAAGCTGTCTTAAGAGAATTAATGGAAGAATAATACCTCTGTGCTTAGATACGAATTTCTTGAAGGAAAAAAAAATGGAGCACTATATTATCGTAAGACACAAGAGGGCAAATAAAGAGTTAAATAAGAAAGGAAAAAAAGTAAAAAAAAAAGATAATGTGTACCTTCTAAGATAACAAGTTAGACTGTGTCGCGCACTGCTCAATTTCTTGTTCCATCAAGAGAAATAGAGTGCGCTCGCATAATACACACTATATACATATACACTTACACACCCGCACACACATACACGAGACTGTATATATATAAATATATATAAGTACAATTAAAATATTGTATACAGTATATTTTGGAGAAATTCAGATGGGAATAAACCACGAAGATGCATCTTTTTCCGTCGGACTCAATTGTATCATCTTGGTAATATACGAATTTTACACTATGTATAATGCTGAGACTTGTTGATAGTGAATGATGAGAGAGGTAAAGAAGTTACGCGTGTATTAACGTATATTATGAAATCCATAAATATATCACGCAATCTTTATTGTATGATTCGGTATCATTTTTCTTTTTATATAATCGGGAAGATTGACGGGATGCTTTTTTTTTCAACGGATATGGGAAGAAAATCGAAGATACGCGAGAGAAGGAAATTGTACAAAGAAAAGTATATCGAAATGCTGTTACTGCATCCCGATGTGATATTTATGAAAATGTTGTGACGTCTGCTCGCGCATTGAACGGCTTGGAACGATTTCGATGATACTTGAAATTTCGAGCAAGAAGCAATATAATTGTGGATAGATTTAATATCGAATTAGAATAAAAAAATTATTACTGCGTGCATCTCCCATTACATCACCGATCATAATTATTCGCATATCATAATTTTATACGTGCGATATTGACAGGCATAAATACACATACCTATGCATCAGCCTGCATTAAATTAGGTGAACTTTGGACAATTTGTTTAAATCCTACAAAGTATATATTCTTTCATAAAAAAAAAGATTTTATTTTACAGCTGTATATAATATTCTTGTGGCTGTACCCATCTGTTGGTAGTGTTTTCTTGTATACAATTTAATATCTTTTTATAAAGAAAAATAAGAGGAGAAAGATGAATTATTTTAAATTGTTTAGCGTTTAAACTTTAGATTGCTTGACCATCCGTTTTTTAAATAAACTTTCACCATCTATTTGCGCCTTATGGCAATTGTTATTATGTCCCACATTAGGCTTCTTTTTTGTACGATAGATACAATTTGGAATTATTTTTTAATATATCATACGGTCTACATTTTTACTGAAGTAATGATATTCGCGAAAAAATGAAAATATAAAAATGATTTCAAAATGCAATTTTAATTTGAATAAAAAATTTAGGTAACTATCCGATAAAAAGAAGCGTTATCGTCATCTGCTTTTGAAAGGAGGTAATTTAATAATGATGTGTATGTATGATTATATCGATGCTCTTTGCAGAAGATTCAGGATATCTTTGCAAAGCATACGTAAATTTTTTGTTGTATTCATAAATATCCACCAAACTACGTGCATCGTTTTTCACGGTATATGTTTAAGTTCGATAATTTATATGAAAATATAACACGAAATAAAAAATATATATTTCTATGCTTATATTTTATTTGTGTCTGTCATTTTTCATTGCGCGAAAAAGACATCCTTCAATTAATTCGGAGTCGTTAAATTATTAACAAATGATATAATGTTGAAGAGCACTAATTCTATTGATTACATGTATAAATATATAATATATAAGATATATGTAATATATAGATACTTTTCATCTGGAATACGTACAAGATAGATCGATCGTATCAAGTCCGTCCATTAAATAATGTCAGATCAGTTGGAATGAAGAATTTTCTATAATTAATATCTTCCAGATCGGCCGTCCCTACCTTTGTCGTCCCTTTTCCGACGATCTTTGGATCTCGATCGTCTGTCGCGCGATCGCGATCGCCGCTTGCGATCTCGGCCGCGTGAACGTGAACGCGATCTAGATCGTCCCCTGCCGCTCTTCTTGCGACTGTACAAATAGCGGCGCAGCTCACGCGAAATGGGCTTCAAGTGCATAAAGTTACAGAATCCGGACCGTGTGCATTCTCTAAAACGAAAAGAAAAACAGAAGGTATGAGATAACCGATTTCATTCATCATTACACATTTGCATGAATAGATTCTATTTAAAAAGCTGTGATCTGAAGCACGTGATATATGATCTTATCTTTGTTGTTCATCAAATAAATAAAGATAAAATGATAATATATCATGCGCTTTATAAAGCTAGGAGAAAATGTCAAGATTACCCCATTTCATATTGACGACAACAAGCCTCTCTGAAATCTGTTACTGGTGAAAGTTCGGCGTACACTGGTCGACCACCAAACCAGCGGTTGTTCAAGTCATTCACAGCTCTCTCCGCGTCTTCCTCTCTGCGAAATTTGATGTAAACGTTACCCACCAAGTGATCGCCGAGATTATCGCACACATTCATCTCCTCGATCTCGCCATACTTGTCTTCGCACTCAACAAAGACATCTTCAAAGAAGTTATCATAATGCTCTTGCATTTCTTCGTCTGATACATTTGCGACCACTGGAACAAGAATAAATCGTTTCTTTATTTGGAAAAGAATTTAACAAAATATGTATAATTATCATTATAGAATTATGATGTACTCACAATGGGAACCATCTGCACTTTTGGCAGAATTTTGGGGATTCACATACAGATTTTGAAGCAGGCATGTCTGGAAAAGAATTAATTTGTTTCAATATTAAATGTTTAAGAGTGCTATGTAAGAACATTGATTTTTTAATTGGTTCAATGACAACAACAGAACATTTGTGTCGACTTGTATCATCAAATGAAAAACACCCATTATTTATTGTCATTCATTAACGAAAATGATGACAAAATTATGCCTTTGATGACATTTTAATGTCAAAATGATGGCAAATAAGCAAGGTTGCTACCCGAGTTATTATATCATGATTTATAAATTTCTATCTCAGTTTTAATTAATTAATTGGAAAGTTAAAGATTGTGAGTGAAGCAATATAAAATGAATATTAATCATGAAGAATATGTATCAACAATTCATATTAAACATATAAAAGATAGTTATAGTTGAATGAGAATTGATTCTTTCCATGTTGTGTAGACACATTTAAATAGTAAAAAATTAATTATTGATTTAAATTAGATTAATTATTTAATACCTGACTGAATGTAGGTTTATTGTGGATACGCGAGCAGCGATCGCCGTGGCGGCAGGCGCCGATTTTGAAGTAAAAGGAGCAGTTTACCCTGAAAAAGAAAAAAAGAAAAGTGTAGGTTATGATAAGTCTCCATTCATTTACAATTCGGCAAAACGAGTTTCCCTTACTTATCCTTCTCGGTACCGAAGATAGATGCTAAATACTCCGCCATCTTCTCGAAGACGAGATTATTCCGAGAGTTGTTAATTTGCTTGAATCATCAAAATCTACCAAGCATCACCATCATTACACACGACACACGCCGATAGACATCAAAATGGCGACCGCATTGGTTATATTCACATTGAAAAGAAATGCAGCATTTTCATGGAAAAGAAGCCACCAATCAAAAATGAACGCAAGAAAAGAATACGACTATTAATTGGAAATGTCCACAAATGTCCAAAATGAAATTCAATATATTATTGTAATTATTTAATAATTACACAATAATTATTCAGTTTAGTCTTCAGCTCCGAGTTCGCATATTCACAAAAAACTTACATTTAACTACATTATTATATAATTAATATTAAATTATTATGTAATTAATATAAGCCCAGATGATAATGATAGAATTTATTAAAAATCAGATTAATTAAGCTGGATCTTAAATGCTTACATAATTCAATGGGAATTTATATACTTACAGGCTACGTTCTGTTCTTCACAGATTTTGATCAAACTTGCCTGTAAAACTCCAGACAGCAAAATGACTGATTTTTATGTCGATAAATGATTGCTGATCTAAGGCTCAGTTCTACAACTCATGATTAAGTCTTAACCGAGGTTCAACTTATTCATTTGGTATTTATAATCGGTTCTTATTTTGAGATCGTCTTAAGTAATTGCTTAAGTCGCTAATGCAGTCCTCTGATTGGTTCATGACATCTTAAGTGTACTTTATAAGATCCGATTATGACTCACTATGTACACCGCTATTGTCTCTTTCCAATTTTTGAATTCTTTTTAGCGTAATAGAAATAAAACATTAAAAATAATTAAAAAGGTAATTTTCGCACTATTTGATTTAGAAAAAATCAAGTTTGAAGAAATGTAAAAAAATTATTTATGTATAATTATATATAAAATTATGCATAATTATGTATGAACAAATTTTTTACATTTTTCCAAACTTGTTTTTTTCTAAAACAAACAATGCGAAAATTATTCCTTTAATTATTTTATATGTTTTCACATTACTATTATTATTTCCATTACATTAAAAAGTAATTTTATAAAAGAAAAAAGGATGTATAAACATGTATGGACATATTTTATATACATATAATTATACATGTTTATGAATATTTATGCGTGTTTATGTATGTTTATACATATTTCATGCATGAAAAATTTTTTACCGGAGCTTTACAGGTGTTTTGGCAGGATCCTCTAACGTTGCTGCAATTTTCAAAATCGGTGAAGAGCAGTGCGTAGCCTCTTTTTGTTATGTAGTCATTTAAATTGCGCGCCAAATTTATTCTTCGATCTTGTAAATAAATTGAATAATATCGCAAATTAAATTGCTTAGTAATTTATTAATTTGGTGTTACATCTCGATGCATGTTATAATTTGTGAATTATATAATATTCCTAAGGAAAAATATCCTAAACAAAACGTCATGTACGTTCATTTCTTGGCAGTTAAGCATAAAACTCTGTCGACAAAATCATTGGCGTTAATAAATGAATGCATATTGCATTTTGTAAGCTTTGAATAGCATTTAATGAACGGTCCATTAAATATAGTCTCCGGGATATTTGATAAATATAGTGATAAAGATATCTGGGTAATGATCTGTAGATATTATACGAACAGATTCGCTATCTTCATCAAGAGATATATCACTGACAAAAAAAATCATTCCTTTCTTATTGCATATGACCTAACATTTTGAGCCATACTTTCATCTTTATATATATCCGTTAAATCCATTTAAACGATCTATAATTGCCGTTGGAATTTGGGATCCTATTTATAATTCGATATGTCGCGAAAAGAATTAAAATAATCAAAATTATATATATAAAAGACAACATAATGCAACATATATAAAATATAAAATTATACATTACAATTAAAATTCTGTTTCTTGAAGTCTTTTGAAATGTGAATTATTTAAAGTAAATTTTATTAATTAAATAATTAGAAATATATAAATTGTTGTCAGAAAGATACGTCGTCTCATAAAAATAATAATTATATTTTAATTATATAATAATATATACGTTGCATATATTTTTATACAAGCATATAATTAATATATACACATATATTATATATAATATATAGTAAATTTAATATATATAATAAATTTATAATACAAATATGCAATATTATTGTAAAATTATGTCTTTTATTTGTAACATGTATTTACTACACTCTGTTTTCATTGACAAGGCTGAGCTTGTGTCCTAGTCATCAAGTTCTCGTGTTCCGCAGAGTCTCAGCCACCTGTCTAATAATGCGCCTCCCGTATCCGGTGCCGCCTAACCGTTTCCGGTGTACCCGGGGCTAGATGTTACCCCCTGCGGTGTCCTCACATGCGACCCCCGCGCAAAGGGGGCACGCGACCCCAAAAACATTCCACGCTCCAATGCACCGCCTTCCCCAGTTTTTCCTGGGGTACATCCCTCCCGCAGCGGGTCTTCGGCATCCGTACAATCCATTTGTTATTACGGCTCGTCAGTGTGAAGGAAAATTAGTGAGACCTCCAGCATTCGTAATCGTCGCTATTTTCCACGAATCACATTCTGGAAAATCGTTCCAAAAATATATGCATTCAGGATATTACTGAAAATATTGTATATAATTAATAATGATAAGACCCGGGAAATTTTTCCATTTCTATTTCCTCATTTATTCAAATATTTATAACCATTTAGTCTCAGCTACACTGAACGAAAAATTTATTAAATCTTGACATATTTCTTTAATAATAATAGCACTAGTTAAATATTATTATTTCTAGTAAATAAATATTTACTCAAAATAAAAAATAATAGTTAAATCAAATTAATGATTCTTGTGTCAAACAAGTATTTTTTAAATTTAATTTTTTTTTTCAGTGCATCATGATGCGGAGAAAATAAAAAATTTTTCACTTTCACAAATTTTGAAGCTGCGGCGTTTTAGAATTTATTTTAAATAAATGCTGCAATAAATATATAAAAATGTAATGTTATTTTTTGTTTCCAAAAAAAAAACTTATAAATATTGTAAAATTATACATAATGTAATATACATTTGATCTTCTACTCATAATATAATATATATGGTATAAAATATAATTTTTCTGATCGATAAGATTAATGATCGGGTGGAAAATCGTTTAAAATACATGTCTTGCCGCGTATCCCATATGCATTTCATGAACACAAATCGATTTCACACTCCCGCTGGGTATAAATTAATAGACACTTATGGTGCGTTTCGATGGGTTACTCCCTGTACCAGGTGTTAGTCGTGGCCTCCTCTTGCCAGGATGCACCATGAAAAATCGCTTTATTCATGGAGCGGATTCAGGGCCTCTTACGATTGTTCTGAAAATCTGTATTTCAAATGTATCTCAGAAATTATTGAAAATGTCTTCACAAAACCATGTAAAAGTATATTCCAAATTACAAATATATTAATTTCAAATAAAACAATAAAAATTGCGTTAAAAATTTCAGTAACTTCGTCTTTTATCACTTAAAATAGTTTATACGAAATTTTTTTATCACAGCAACCACTAAAATACAATTTGGTACACAAAGACTTTGGAGCATATATCTTGAAAATATTTTTACTTCTCTCCTTTAAAATTTTTTTTTCTGAGTAAGATAGATTTTAAAATAATTAAAAAAAAATATAAATGAATTAATTGTTAATTCGGTTTATATATCCCAAAGAAATGCGACAAAAGTTTTAACACATTTTATATAGCATTATGGGTTTTTTTATATTGTAAACGGTGACGACAAATCTTTTCGACGTAGGGATAATATTTATTCAATTGTCGATGCGAGAAGCGAGATTGCGCGAGTCTCGTCATCGCTGGAATCGCGATTAAGCGCATACACGTGGCCACGCGAGCTTGCCATTTAAATCCCCTTTAGTTATCTCTCGATCTCGAGGATCAAAAATTCTACCGGACAATGGAGCCGTCCCGACGCAGTATTTTCATTTCGGATTATACCGAAACAAGCTGCGGCTACGTTCGATCGAAGTATACGTGATTAGCAAAGGAAAAAGAGAGAAATAATTCTTTGTTTTTTTTAAGCCATTAATTGTAATTCGTATCAAAATTCAAAATTTTATTCCATTTGCAATGTTATATATTGTGTAATACAAGAAATAATTGAATCATAAAATAATACATAGTTATTAAAATACATGTAAATATATAGCATAAAAATTATAATTAAGATTTTATCCAATAATCTGATATGAATTATAAAATGAGTTCTAAAGCAACAAATTAAATACAATTTAATGATAATGATTAATTATAAATAATATTTTATAACACTATAATACGCAAATTTTTTATAATTACCAAAATATTGATGATAATTTTTTTTAGCTAGATTTTTAATTTCATATTTTTGTATTTATATTTAAATTATTATTTTTCAAATTATTGTATTTTAAATGAAATTTAAATTAAATCTTTCTTTTTTTAGAAGAATTATTTGTATATACGTCACTATATGTATAATGTAAAACATCAGCTTAAATATATTAATTATTTTAACACGTGTGATATCACACGCGAAAAACGTTAACACAAGATGCAATTATTAATGAATGGGGATATTAATTACAATCGTGGGAACTGGTAACACCGTTTTCCCGATTCTTTCTAGAGACGCATCACAGATGGACCTATAACTCATTCGGATTCGACGTACCCTCACTTCGTTATTTCGGAACTACTAATTATCGGTGTGTTATAGATGAGATCTGAAATCGGAAATGTAAGGATATTTGTAACAGGGCTTAGTTTATTAACTGTCGGCATTATCAAAAAGAGAACCTCTTCTGTGAATTTATGTGTTATTGAATATCAAAATACTGTTTTAAATTCTATAAAATATATGAAACAGAAAAATTATAATTTAATACGATTATTCGTTATACGATATAAAAAGTAATTATTATAGTATTATATTAAATATTGTAATAAGAGTAATTCTAATAATTCTAAATAATATAAATAAATAATTATTATTGTCGCTAAGAAAACAATTTTCATATCACAATTATTGCAGGAAAAATACAAATCGGTATTTTTCGTGTCAAAGATATTAAATCATTTTTGTTGAAAGACATATCAATTTATATTTCATTTATAATATTCATTTATAAATTTCATGAAGCTCTTCCGTAATATAAATAACTGTTGGAATTTTATTTTATTTGTAAAATAACTTTCCCTCTTTGTACACCTTCTGTTACAATAGATATGAATTCTATACGATTCTCGAGATGATTTTCACGTCATGATAAAAATACATTCAATTCAAAACAGGTGACACTTCCTTTTTATTCCCTTTTATATAAAATTACAGTAAATATTGTCGGGTTAGAAAACGGAGCGTGCATCCGGCAAACATATTGCGAGTCACAGTGCATTATTAAATTATTATCTGACGCTTAATAATATATTAGAGAAATCAGATCGTACTTGTTACGATACGCATAATTACAGGTTTGCTCGACAGGGCCAAATGTCGCCGAAGTGGTTAACCTGGAACGCAACCCTTTTACCGCGACATTGCGGTCGCACGTGACTTGCACGTGCGACCAATTTCTTTTCTATTATAGTAGCGTACCTGTGATTCGACAATGTTATCTCTTTGTTATTTGCAATAATTTCGAGAGAGAGAGAGAGAGAGAGAGAGAGAGAGAGAAAGAGAGAGAGAGAGAGAGAGAGCAACTTGAGTGCAAAAGCAAATTAATGAGAGAGTGGAAGAGAAAGTAAAGAATTGCGTGAAAATAAAACAAATATTTTTCATATATCGCAATTGCTTTATACATAATTATAATAATATATTATAATGCGTGTAACTACATACATTGTTGAAAAACATGGCCTTCCGGACACTACAGTTTTCATCCACGGCTTCACTCATCAGAATGCGCACGTATACTTCTTTTGTGACACTTTCCCCTTTTTTAAAGAAATGCGGTAGCATGACATCATCCTCACTGGACACAACATCTAGGACGTGAACATTGACCAGAAATTTCATTGTGGTAACATCCGATGTCCGAGAACATCCTCGGGATCGTGAACGAGTCAGCGATCATTCTGATGGATTTTGATATCAACAGTAAACATTTTTTCGTCAGAAAAGAACCTGATGTTTCGTTTTTCAAGGATATATAGACAATAGCAGATTGCAGCAAGCAACTCGCTTTGTCCTGTCAGTCTCAGAGAGCATCTTTAGTGTGTACGATTTGTATCGAAGGTCCTCCTGGGCATTCGACTCATTGTTGGTACGCTTACACCAACTATCGATGCTAATTTTTGCAACGATACCCTGGATCATCCGAAATCAGCGTTTGAGTCCTTTCGACGATTGCGGAAGTCGTTCTCGCGTTTTTTCGAGTGATTCTTCCTCGCTGGCATATTGGAACCTTCGTTAGACTGTTCTGAAGCCGTATATTTTACCACAATGTCATAAACGGTTGATCTCGAGTATTCAAAAAACTGAATTATTTCCATTGTTGAGCGCCCAGCGTGAAGGTCTTGAATAATCGCAGCTCTTCGATTATACTCCGCAACCGCGCTTCGTTTCAATATCGCGGTCATTTTGAGGTAATGACTGTTTATTAGCAGCATTAGGCTTTTTTGGACGTCAACAACGACCTCTGGCAGAGGTACAATGGCTGGAAATTTAAATTGAAATTTGTTTGGATTTTGGTAACACACCCTGTATATATTTTTGCATATTACTTATTATTGTAACATATTCTTCCTATTTATTTATCTATATATAATATGTATTATCTATCATCGTTTTATAAGATAAATTTTATGAGAATTTTATGAGATAATTTGAATATGATAACACAATTTTCCAAATTGTATGAAAGATTGAGGCCGTACAGCGTATTCAATCAAACATAAAAAACAATTGTGCACTTGATATTTTGTATATTTAATTGAATACACTATGCGATCTCAATCTTTCATACAATTCGAAAATTTTTGTTAATCTATTCAAATTATCCCGCTTTACCCTATAAATTAAATAAGTCGAAATGTAAGTATAGATAATAAACTGCATACAAGTGTGAAAGCAGCATAACTAATACAGTTTACTATTTTTTTGACATCATAAGTTTCTCTTGCTCGCCAGTTTATAACCGGCTTTCTTCACTGCGATGGACTTTCGTTCGCGTCCGTCGGACAATTACGAATTCATGAAGTCGCTAGAGACTGTAGATACTTGAAAATTCTGTAAGTTCAAAACCTATAGTTAGCCAAGTTCGCAAATAACGAACAATATCTAACGGCGATGAAAACTTTCGCGAAGATGTCAAATGTAAGGGGCAACGGTTTTTATACAACAGTTTTGATAGACAGTTGACAACTCTGGAATGAAACATTATCATTCTACTAGCACCTCTAACAAGCTGGAATAAAATATTTAAAAGAATATTCTAATGTTTAAGTAAAAAGAATTAGTAAATTTACACTTACAAAATATATATGTATAATTTATAGTCCAATAACTTGGATCTTACATATATTTTGTATGATTAGTTGACGCTGTTTGTGTTAATTATAGAGAGAGAAACCAGAAAAAAAAAGATTTTGCTTTATATTAACAAAATCTGGTTGGATTGATTGAAATTTTAGTTGAAAATGAACGAATTAGAATTTTCTGTTCAAATCTATTAAAATTATAGTTAAGATAACCAAAAATTCTAATTAACATAATTAGAATCTTCTGGTTCATTCATTTTCAATCAGACATTTTTCTCAGTATACACTATTTATATTTGATTTTGCAATCATAATAAATATTTATATGAATATATTATCTATGTACAGAGAAATTCTCATTGTCATGTTTTCAAAAATCCTTCTAATTAATCTCGATTTCGTATACACTTATTTTAATCTAAATATTTTAATAACTCAATTAAATGTATTTTTTTTTTCGGTAGTTTAATGAAGTATTTAATTTTACACAATTTCAGATGAACATTTCCTCGGTATAAACAAAACAAACCACTATAATTTAACTGCTTTGAATCTGGTTTTAGTTAAAGTTCCAGTTCGTCCCTTCAAATTCAATTCATTTTTAAATATTTTCTTATCTCGCGAACTTCTTTATATATAATTAGCTTATCATGTTCAAGAAAGTATACGTTCCGATCGGTTGCAGTTCTCCCGGTAGCGTTCCGGGACGCTGTTCCTAGGAACGGGAACAACGGCGGTTCCTTATCAGATCGATGAAGAGGCGGCACCGCTACCCCAGCAACCAAGGGGTAGGCAGGCTCTGCCAGCCGCGCGCTCGACGAATGGGGTCGTAGCTGGGCTTTCAACCCTGGCATGGCTTCCGCTTTGCTGCTCATCGCTTTTCGATTTTAGTCCAGCGAGAGACCACCTGAACGATCGGTAGCACGGTAGGTGGTCTGTAGATCGGCAGGAAGCTGCGGAAGGTTCCAGTTTTTGGGCGCGAAATCGGCAAACATCTGGAAGAGCATAATTAAGGGATATTTCCGAAGTCACGCGGTGGTGAACTCTGCGAAAAATCGTACGAAAATCGTGGAACGAGCGATGTTTCTTGTGACGAGCAAATTTATGAGGAAATGTCTAAGTTGTCAGTGGGAATGCGAGGGAAACTAAATAACAACAAGGAAATTGAAAGAGAGATTTGAGAGAAAAATATCTTAAATTACAGCGCTGCGTTTTTTAATAAAAACTCAGAGACGATAGTTATGACAGCAATCCGCAAACATTTGAGACGTTAATGCAGTTGCAAAGTGCAATTTAGGGGACTTCCTTCAGGATTAAGACTTATGAGAATTTTCTTAGTGATCTCTGTATTTTTTTAGAAGAATTAGACGTGGACAATATAAATCGATCATGGACAATATAAATAAATCGATATGGCTGTAATAAATAAATAAATCTGAGGGAAGACAATTGAAATGCAATTGCAAAAAATGCAATCTGAAGGATGACGTATTAAAAATATTTCAGAAAAAAATAAAACCTGTATGATGAGAAGATGGCCAAATGTAATCGTAATAAATCGGACAATAAACGAAACAATGCGTTAAATATAATAAAACCATCAGCAGTGTAACATCAGCAACAACACGGAATGACGGAGAAGATTATAAATCAACGTAACCAATTGAATCCCGATATAATTAATGTCCCGATTTCTATCATTCTTTTGCAACTGTAAGAAAGCAAATTAAAATCCCGCATGAAATATAAGAAGGTTTTATAGTCAAAAAAGGATAAAAATATAACAACATATAATAAGATGTTATTCTCACAGACATGCATCGCGAATATAAGAGATCATCGGGATGATGTTCGTAAGTAGTAAATCGTTATGTCGTTAAGTGGCATTGTTAGACACGAACCGAAGCATCTCGAGGTGTGAGTACCAAGTGTTAACAAGTGTTTGGACAAATCTCAACACGTGCCCGGAGTGGTTCGCCAAGACACGTGCCGCTGTTTAGAAATATTATCCTGCACGCGCCTAGCTGGCACGTGTCGATCGTATCTTTCAATCCTCGAGACGTGTTCGAGGGTGCACAGGTACGATCAGAAATTCCGGCAAACTATGAAATCGTTCGACACGAGGATTTGAAATTTAGTTGCTAAGCTCGCGTCCAATAATTAAACGATTATCATTCAAAGCGTCTAGAGGGAAGAATTAAATGGCGTAAGTTACACGACAGTCTCGTCGTTCTACGTCTAGTCATACAATCTAGTCGTATTTTTCGTTAATTAGTGAGCGATCTTCAGATCCGATAAGGAACGCTAAATTAAGGAAATATATTAATTATATTATAATTAATATTCGCGAGACTCTTAATTAATAAATCTGAGTGATTATTGGCGAAGCGGACATTAAACACCGTCATCATGTATTCAATGGACACTCTTGAACGAGATATGATAAACCGACAGTACATGTATGAAGCGCACAGCTTCCTGGGTAATCCAGCAATCCCGGCATTGCCGCCGCATTGCGGGGTACCTACAACGGCAACGCTTCCGGCAGTGATCCCGTCGCAGATCCCGTCGTCCCATCATCCATCCGGTAGCACCGGTAGCACCAGCGGTAGCGAGCACTATCTCTACGACGAGAACAGCAGTGACAACGAGAGTGTCTACAGCAGCGATCAGGAGAATCACGCGAGGGAGTGAGTACTCCAAAAATGCTTGCTTTCTTCTGATTTCCCCTTGTTTGGTTTTCCGACTCAAATATAGAATAGTCATAGTACTATACAGAAAATATGCTTACTTCTCTTCAGGTGTCTTCCATTTAGTGACACAAGTCGATAAAAGTATCGTTATGTTTTTGTTATTCGTGCAAAGAAAGATAGAATGACATTTATATTGACTTGTGTGATTAAATGGAAGACACCCTTTGAGTTCTCAGATTTCTTTTTCTTTCTTGGTCTTATAAAATATTCAGAATTGTTCTTTCTTCTTTGAATCTTGAAATTGCTAAATCTTTAAAGGATTTCGTATTAATTATACGGAAAATTGGGTAAAATAAGTTAGTTTTCAGATATAATGTGTATTGTATGTGTTTGTAGCTTATAACTAACTTATTTATAGTAAACAAAAACTGTTGTAGAACAAGGTTCAACAACGAATAGTTTTTGAATTGTGGTATAAAATATGTATTCACAGAGTACTTTTGATACATTATAACTAAAAAACTATTTATTATTAAGTCTCGTGTCTATGACATCTTTTGTTTATTGCATTATAAGCTAAATTAATAGCTAAATAAATAAATAAGCTAAATATTATATGTAAAAATTAATTCATTAAGGTCTATTTTTTATATAATTAGTGCGAGGTCCTTTGACTTAAAATCGATAAGATTTGCTATTGATTTTCTAAAAATAATGATTTCAAGTATCAAAATGTTCAAAGTTGATACTTTATAAATGAGTAATGTTAAAGTATTTTCGAATTATGAATTATGAATGAAATAAACAATTTTTGATCGCTTTATAAATTCATACAGCAATCGGTTTGTTACTTTTGTCCGTAGGCGAAGTCGGAGTAATCGGCGTGGCGGACCATCGGGAAAATGTCCGAGACAGGTCCAGGTTCAGCAAAGGCAGGCGGCAAACATGAGGGAGCGAAGACGAATGCAGAACATAAACGATGCCTTCGAGGGCTTGAGGGCTCATATACCGACCTTGCCGTACGAGAAGAGACTGTCAAAGGTCGACACGCTGAAGCTGGCAATCGGTTACATAAACTTCCTGAACGAGCTCGTCAGGGCGGACAAGGGTAACGACCCCTTGACGGGCAATAGCGGTCTCTCGAGATGTTCCAGTCGAGATGAATCCAAGAAGGTCATAGTCCGTGGTGAGGCCAATTTTAATTATATATATCTATGGGCAGTTCTCGATTAATGCAACGTGATAATTAATTTACTAATATTTCTACATATATATATATATTTGATGCTAAAAGGAAAAAATTTTTATTCAAAATTTATTTATGAAAAATTTCATTTATTAAATTATTAATCTTTAAGTGGATAAGCATGTATAATCACAACATTCTATATAATAAGAAACATTTTATATTTGTATTAGAAATGGTCTTAGTCCTTATTAAAATTTTGTGTTAAATTTTTAACATATTCGAGTATTAATTTAACATAATATGATTATGTTATTTAAATATTTCTTGTTAAATTGATATTCAACATGTGTTAATGTGAGAATAATACAACCTACGAGTAATTGAGCAGATAACAAAAATAATTGCACTTTAAAATATAAATTCTAATATAAATGAATAAAATATTAGGTGTTGGAATTAATTCGTAGCGTTTTACAAGTGATGGGAAGTACTTTCATTAATGTATTTTTTAATGCTCATGTGAAATAAATAACATTCTTTCATTAAAAACGCTACGAATTAATTCCAACACCTAATATATTAATTTAATATATTATAAATGTTAATTGTATTGAAAAAATATGCTTCTACAATTTGCTTACAAATTGTGTCAATGTTACATTTTTTTGTTTTATACATAATATTTGTTTACTTTCTATGATACATATCATATTATTATTTCTATGATACATACATCTTATATTAAATTAACAAAATTTTATTGAACTACTTGGTACACGTGTTAAAATTAACACAATTTTTTTCAAATTTATCTAGAATTGAAAAATAAAAAATATTGTCCAGATAACCAGAAATCTTAAAGTCTGTTATTTCTATATTCCTCTATTAAATAGAGTCTATTTCATAAAAGTGTCTAATTAATATAAATTTAACTATACATAATAAATTAAAAAACTATAAAATTAATAATTTTTTTATGATATTAGGGTATTCTTATCAACTTGTGTATCTTTAATCGTGTATCTTTAAGTTACTCTTATCAACTTAGAAATTAATGAAAAGATTAATGAGATTGACATCAAGCTTTTCACAAAAAATTTGGTAAATTCATTTTTTTTTATTTCTCAATTTTTAGCATTAAACATACGTATTAGATCAGAATTAAAGTTATTCAAAATTAAAATGTTGTAAATTAAAGCTGAAACGTTGTTAGCTTTTCTGAAATATATTTCCAACGAGTCGGTGAAAGAAAAATCGAGTTGTAAATTAATTGAAATAAAATTCCAACGTTAAAAACTGCGAGCATTTTACATGATGCATGTATTTGAAGTTCACAATAGCGTATTAATATGGTTTCAATGTGAAGAGTGATACGTTTACATTTAGTTTACAACATCGGACCTTGCTAAAATTTCGCTGAATCCATGATTCGATTTTTATTACACTGCCACGAGATTCGGTTTTGATAATGCAGAATTGCACTGTTGTACTTCACGTTATTTCGATATTATGTGCACAATGTATTAATGTCGGACCGACCTGTTTCCACCCCGCGCGAAATCATAGAACGATTTATCATAATTACCCATCTACCCTTTATTCCAGGACAGGTGTCCATCAGATATATGGTGTTTCGAGGTGAATTTATTGTCCGGAGATAATTGAGAGATTATTAAAAGTTTTGGGAATCGCGCGTAATCATTCTGTTTATTTACACGCTCCGCTTTTGCGCTATTTAATTTTCGATATTTTTAAATTACAAAAACAATTGTGAGACGTTTATTGTACACAGTGCAAAATTCGTATTAAATTTAATACATTTTATGTATTCTAAATGATCCATTTAAATTTTTGCATTAATTTAACATGAGATGAATTTATTAGAAAATAACAAATAACAAAAAAAATTATGTGAGAAAATTAACACAAAAAATGAAACTAATACAATTTATGGAAACAAATTTTTTGATGAAATTAACACTTATGATATATTAAATTAACACGTATTTCATTCAGCTATCTTAAAATTTATATTTCAAAATACATTATTTTTATGTTATTTGCAGTTTTTTTATCAATTTAGTTATGTTGACACTAAGAAATATCGAATATCAATTTAATACAAAATATTCAAATAATATATTCACATTACGTTAAATTTACATTCGAATATGTTAAACATTTGACATAATATTTTACAAGCATTTGAATAGAAATTGTTTTTTACTAAAATTTTTAGAGTAAATCTTACTGTACAGAGTGAAATCTCACTCTTAGGTTTCCATTTTCGTATTATATGATTACCTAAGGATTAAAGTTTATTAAAAGATTTTTCAATGAAATTCATTCATAAATTTCTTGGTAATCTTTAGGCCGGTATTCATAGTCTTATATTCAAAATTCATCAGTTCTTATATTCAAGACTTAAGTTAATTTTGAAATGTTATGAATCAATCAGAGAGCCGCAAGACATTACTTAAGACGATTTTAAAACAAGAACTGATTATGAATACTAGTCTTAATCTTTAAGCCTAATTATATATTGCGAAAATCTTAAAGATTGAAACTTGAGAAAATTCTTTTCCAAAACTAGCTCAATTTTCACTTTTTAGAGTAAGACTTTACTCCAAAAAATTTAGAGAGTATGTATGAAGGCAGTAATTTAACATAATATTTCTATGGATTAAGATAAAAATTCCTGTGACGGTCTTAGTTTATCACGATTTCGCGTACTCCAAATTTTGTTAATTTTCATCGAATTACAACTTTCAGGTAGCGGTGGGAATCCATTCATCTCGCACTCGCTCTCGTGGTCGAGAAAATCGGATATCTCGCCGAACGGCACGATGTACGCGAAGGTCTGGACGCCAGAAGATCCGCGAACATCGAAAAATGGGACGACGTTTGAGTAGATGGCGAATTTAATTTCGTTTTATGAGTAAGCGGAGGATCGGACACATCGCACGGTTGTGAAAACATTTCTCATCTAGAGTGTTATTTAGTGTCTAAGGGAAATGTTTCTAGTCACTGGTCCTCGTTATTTGTACCTTACGATCATCGAAGGTCTCCGATTTTTTGGACGACGAAAATGGTCACCAGTTTATACATCTCTCGCGATTTCATCAAAAAGGTACGGTAAATCGAATTAACCATTGCAAAATACACGCGTTTGAGTTACAGAAATTTTTTATTTAGAAAATGGAAACAATTATAAATGAGAATTAGATGAATAATAATAAATCAAGCAGAAAGAAGAAGAATCTTAAAGTTTAAAATTTAAGAATTCTATTTTGAAAAATACATTCTTTAGTTCTATAAACTATGCGACATATGTATTTGCAAATTATGTAGCAATATAAATATTATTGAACACCAAGACTAGCTTCAATTAAAAATATCTCTTTAATTTAAAAGTGGAATCGTGATTCTTTTATTACTTATTTTTCTTTAATTTCATTAATACTTATTTTCTAAATAATATTGCAGTCTGAATATTTTCAATAGAATTTTATTTAATTTAAAAGATGACCATGAAATATCTGATTGAAAGAAAATAATTTGTCCTTGATTTATTTCTGAGAAGAGATTGGATTGACGTTTATTTTGTAATGGTCGATTCAGTTTTTGCCGTTTTGTATAATACAAATCGGTGTACGCGACATTTTTACGAACGTGCTTGTAAATAGAAATTACTAAAATAGAATTATAATAGGATAAGCACCGTTTATACATAATTAACGCGACGTAATGGTGATGCATAGCGAGCATCATTATTGCCACTGTGAATAACAAAGCCAAATAAACGTAGTTCTGAGAACTTTATTGCGTTTATCATTCAGGCAGCCAAAAATAATTAAACTCATCTTTCCCTTTCCTCGAAGACTACACAAAAACGACGGTTTTATTGAAGTATCTGCAAATTTCAAGCGAAATATAAATCTGAAAATAATTTTGTTGGATCAAAATAATTATGTAGAACGCCTAAGTATTGATAACAATGCTGCAAAAAGTTTTAACATTCTTGAAATCTAAATAATTATTTTGATAATCCAATAAAATTATATTCAGATTATCTGGTTAAATCTTTAAATAGTAAACCATTCTTTGCATGTACTTCATCTATAAACGCTTACATAATTAGCGAATTGCATCGAAATCATGATAAACATAATCTTCAAAAAATAGCTTAATCAAATCGAGACAAAAATCCAAATAGAACAATAAGTTATCATGACATCAACATGATACCAAATATCTCCAAAATGATCATTAAAAGTTTATTTTCCCTTTTCACTTTTTAATCATTTACAATTCATTTTAACGCTATTTCGACATTATCGTGACTTATTGTTCTCCTAAGAGGATAAAGTTTTATTGTACCTTTTCACAACATTGAGAAACTTATTCAAACTATACCGTCTTTTGCGACGAATCAGCGTGGAACTTTTAAGTCATCAAATCTCGTCCGGATTTTCGTAATCCGTGATTCGAAGATACTTCTGATAACATTATGTTGAAACAGAGTGTCAGCAAGATGGCCGAAATCGCCGAAGGGTTTATAGCGCTCTAAAACGTGCTCCTTGCATTTTAGCAAGGGTGAATTCGAGAGAGAGAGAGAGAGAGAGAGAGAGAGAGAGAGAGAGAGACATGGCAATGAGAGAAGAAGAGCAGGAGACGCGGGGGAGACGCGGTGGGCGGTACGTCGATATTGCGGCGTCGCGGCGCCCTATGACTCGACGGGGATAATGGCGTCGACGGCTGCAAGTCTTCTCACGATCCTTCGGTTCTTCCTTCTCATTCGCGACGCTGCGGCGAGTTCCCATTTCCCGCTTTATCTCCCTCTCTTTCTCTTCGGTTGTAGAGGCAGACATTATCACACATCATTATTGTCATTAGCAACTTCGCGAAGCCGCTAGCAACACGGAAGATAAGGAACTTCAATCCTGCATTGCATTATTATACGTTCGCTTGGGGTAAAACACTGTTCGATCTACTACGATCGCGATGGTCTCCTTTGGCCGATTGAATAACAGAGTTTATTATCGCCGTAACTTTTATTATGCGTTACTCTATAATTCTTCTGTGATTCTTCTGACTCTGGAAGAATGACGATGACTTTGAAAACTTTGAGGCTCTGCTTAGCAAAATTTTATATGCATTATAATGCTAACGTTCCTTTCGAAGTCCAGGTATGCATAGAAAAATATCATTTTAAAAAAAGATGATTACTCAAACAAATTTATTTTCTTTCCTTTAAATGCGATTAATTTTAACAAAGAATTTTTTTTATAATCTTTAAATCATTTAAATCTTGATAATAATTTTAATAATTTATAATTTATAAATAATAATTTATAATAATGTTAAAATATATTTATTACAAATTTTAGAGAAACTCATTAATATGTACAAACAAGAATTTGTGTCAAAACAAGAATTTATTTTCTTTTCTTATTATAAAATTGATCGAAGGAACGACTTTAATAATAAGTAAATCGATTTTATTTTAATTTAATAATCTTGAATGAAGAGTATTAAATTTAGAAGGATTCAATAATATATTTTGAATAAATTTGATGCAATAAGGTTTCCATGTTGCGAGAGAAAGTTACGCGTTTTTTTCAAACAAAATAAAGTGATAATGACTAATTCGGAAAACACACTGCTATAAAATATATAATATCCTTAAATTTTTATATTAAAACAAACACATTTTCTAAGACATTTTTATAATTATTGATTGATTAAATCTCGATAGGAAATTTTAACTTCGCAATGATAACTATATTAATTTGAAAGACCTGCTGCGGTAAAAATATTCAAAAGCAAAAGGAGAGTTAAAATTTTTCCTGAAATTTAGAATTGCCAGCCAGGTAGATCTAACAATAAATAAGGAGCAGACTTTCAAAATGCATTTTGTCCAAAATGTCATTTTTTTAGTTAGAGATGGCGTAGTTGTTGAACTACGACTTATATATTATAAGTTACTCACAGATATTCAGGAAGCATTTTTTTCGTTCATTTATATGCTGAAAAAACATTTTTGTGTGTATTATATTTTTTTTTCAACTAGAAATAAACAAAATGCATTTAACCATTTTAACAATTGTTAAGTAATTTTGTTTAATATTTCATATCCTATTAACATATTATTATTTTCTGTAAGGTGCATAGTTTTCTTTTGTGTTCTAGTTTCTCGTTTTCTGAAAACTACAAATTTTGGACAAAACGTATTTTGAAAGTCTGCTTCTCAAATAAAGTGTAGTACGTTCGCTGTGCTTGCAGTACGCTCGGAGTATGTGACCCGCAGAGCGCGATGGGCCACTATCAGCTGTGAAAACAGCGTTGTTTATAGACACCGCAGTACAATGAGGTGTAATTGAATCCATATTCTACCGGGGGTGTGTGCCCGGTGAACCCGAACCCTCTCGACGTCTCGAGGGGGGCTAGCGGAATGGTAACCCCTAGGCCCTCGGGTGGTTGTACTTAACGGTTCGGGAAATCGAGGGTGGCCGTCGATTTGTGGACAATTAGGGACGATTTCGTATACTGGGCGAAGGGGAGGAGGTGAGTCGTGTATAACTCCGATCGATTCTAAATTTTCATCGTCTGATAAGATGCGTCTCGTGCCATTCGATAAAGTGACGATTGCTTGATGCCTTTTGACTTGATTCCTCGATTTTGAGAGGTTTCAAGAGAAATAATTTTGAATTGCTCACGAGATCCTTCTTGTGCGCTTGTGAAGAATCCGGAGAAATCCTCGGGTGACTTTCGGACGAACATCCCTTCTCATCACACTCAGATTGCATAATTTTAGTATTAGGTGTTGGAATTAATTCGTAGCGTTTTACAAGTGATGGGAAGTACTTTCATTAATGTATTTTTTAATGCTCATGTGAAATAAATAACATTCTTTCATTAAAAACGCTACGAATTAATTCCAACACCTAATACATTCATTTTATATTTTCGTCTTTATCATAACAGAATTCAATTTAAATTCTTAAAAATATGAAATGTTAAAAAATAGACACTTGAAAGATAAATAATAGATTCCTTTAAAAAGAAAGCTGACACAAGATTTATATATATATAATATCGTAGAATCTACTTATAAAATCTAAAACAAAATTACTTCTAGTAATTATAATGGGATTTTGTTTTAGTTTTAAGGAAATTAGTTTGAAGATAATGTTCGTAAATAGTGATAAGAAATAATTAATATTAAAGAAGAACAATATAACTTGTATCAAAGCACTTCTTATTACAATGTATATATATTCTCGAAAGAGAATATGAATCGGGGTTTATGCAACGTTCGAGTAACCGAGAGCTTATCTAGGTTGACGCAGGTGTGTCGATACACCTGCCCTTATCGCTCACACGCTCGATCAGGGTGAACGATTTTTTTAACCTTAAGTTGATATACGCGACCTAAGTAATACCTGAATAATAAAAAAACATGTGAGTTCGTAATTTAAAGAAAGAGATCACATATTAATTTTAATGGCACAATGTTCAATCTTTTAAAAATCTGTATAGATAAAGAAGATAATAAAGAAATAATATTTCTTATCAGAGATAAAATTTAGAATCTCATTTCGTGTGTCACGAACATTGCAAGATATAATAACTCGCGATGATTTTTCTGTTGTCTTTTAAAACTTCTATCTACTCACTGCAGCCATCTTGAAGTGTAACATCACAAGCGAGAAAAATAAAGAAGAAAATTCTTGCAAAGTATATTAAAATATAGTATTTTTTAATAAAACAATTTTTGTAATATTTAATAAAACAACAATCGATAGAATTGTAAAATATATACTGACAATTTTCTTTGTGTTCTAGCAATAAATAATCATGTATTTGTAATTAAATTATGTCTAACCAGAAAATGAAACAAGATATTACATGACAGCTGTCGAATTAAATTAAATATTGAAATAAATACGATTTTATTCTATATCGAAAAAAAAGAAATTTTCAAATGATATAAAAATGCAGCCAAATGTAAGCCAAACACAAAGTCTTCGTATGATTAGATTCAATTTATTCAAAATCAATTTATGTTTCGATCCCAAGAATTGGATCCTCTTCAGAGTGTATGATAAATGTAGTCATAAAAATTAAATCCAGAACATCGTTAATCTATATTACTCAGTATAAATTCCTAAGAAAACATCATTTGTGGTATCTTGTTGAATACTCAAATTATTATGTCTACGTTTACATTGAACTACAGTTAACGACCATTATATAATCTTGAAATACAAATAAGTTATTATAGGATGTGCACTAGTGAGAGAGTGACTAGCAACTGAGAGTTTTCAATACATTTTATAAATTTACTCTATGCAAATATACAAATGCAAATATTGTTTTATCGAAAAATATTTCTATTTTAATGTATTTTGCAAAAATTTTCATTAAGTTCTTTCTCGCTTCAGACGTCATCAATTTGAAGATCTGTAGTGAGGTAGTCAGGAATCTCTTAACAATCATTATTTATTAGAAGATAAAGCGTCTGTAAAGGATTACGCTGAACTGGCAGTTTATTCGTAGCATCCGAAATATCTCAACCGTCCGGAAAGAAGCGGTCATTGAGAGGCGCGAAAGTTCAGTATTCTGCATTGAGCTTAATCTGCTATAACGTCATGGTATGATGATCCCGTGGAAATTAGCAAACCATAGAATCCGGGTCCCTCCCCTCTCTCCCTTAATGCGGAGCCGCGCATTAAGGGTACCCCTCTTGTCGCAAGGGGCACTTGTGTTGATCCTCGCAGCTGGAGTGACACACAAATAAAGTATTAATTCTCGATTCTCCTGTCGCAATAATGGTACCCGACATCCGCGCGTTACAACGTAACATGGAGATGTAATAGCGCTCGAATGGAGATATAACACTTCGCCCCCTTTCCTGTCATATACATATCCTTCTCCGAAACAATTTTTAAAGCGTATAATTGAAATAATTTTCACTTACTTTTGTTTGAGATAATTTCGCTTTTTTTTATATAATAAATAATTTCCAAATTATTTTTAAAATGATTTTTAGAAAAAGTAATTCATGTATTGTGTGCTAAAAAATAATTTTGTGTGCAACATAAATTTCTTTTTACGAAAAATTAAATACATTCAGTCAAAAATTTCAAATTGTGATACGTTTTTTCTTTTCTTTTTCTTTAATCTTAAAAAGAATAGATCGCATTAAAAAATGCGTTTTTGCGATGAATGACAGAAAAGTTATTTGCATATATTATAATAAATAATAATCTGGTAATAAATTATTGTAAAATAATTCGCATTATTAAAAACTGTGTACTAAATTTAAAAATATGATAAGAAAATCAAGGAAAACGTGATCTTTAACAGAGCTAAAAAGCATTGAATAATTTAAATATTAAATGCAAATTTGACAAA
Source organism: Acromyrmex echinatior (assembly GCF_000204515.1). Next base: position 1,399,697 of record NW_011626826.1, on the reverse strand, counting down.
AACTTAATTTGCATTATTTGCAAATATTCCTACCTTCTTTCGCATTTACATTTAAAATTTATACAAAGTACAGAACTAGTGAAGTAAACGCATACTTTTCTCTGTCGCTCAAGAGAAAGAGAGAGCAAGAGGAAAAGACTCAAGTGATGCAGAGTTGAATCAAAGAGAGCATCTATCCACCCTGCGGCTCGTATCCTCCTCTCCACCGCGGGGTTGAAACTGGAACACGCAAATACCTAGGCAGCTGCACCCTTCGAGTGATTGTCCGTCACCCCTCGAAGTCTCGCTAGCATTTTTGGTCTGCCTTCCTCTACGAGCTTTATTATATTCCAATTATCTCTCTTCGGAGATTTAAGTCCGATCATAAATATAATCTCCCTGCGGTGCCACGATCGAAAGTGGTAAGAAATGTTAAAAAAAATATGGATGAATGCTTTTCAGGGGAGAAGATTAGGTTTGAAAAATCTCTGTAGAATATATAAAAAACGAAGGAGCACTGAAGTGCGAAGATACGGAACAATATAAATATCACTCGCTAAATAGCATAGAATTACGACGCGTTAAAAAATATTTGCAAAATTATAAAGTGAATTTGTATTATAATTATAAACATTCACATTATATTTCTGGTAACTTTTAGCGAAAGCCATCGATATAACGTACTATATAAAATACTTTCCAAATTTTCTAGAGTAAGTCTCACTCTAAAAAGTGACTTCTCAAAGATTGAAAATTGAGTCACTCTTTTTCTCAAAGCTCTTTTCAATTTTTACTCTTTAGAGTAAAATTCTAGTGACAAAATTAAAGAATAAGTTAAAGCTGAGATATAATTTTAAAATAAATTAAATAGAAAGTATGAAGTTTATTATGTCCATATTCACATTCTTCGTTAATTCATTTATCACAAAAATGCGATAATCATCAATTCAGTAAAAGGTTCTATTTAAATTTCTATTTAAAGATTTTAGAACTTTATTTAAAGAACATCTTCAATTAAAAATTTTGTAATCATAAATCAATATGAAATTTATTATCTTCAATAAAAAATTTTGTAATTATTTAGTAATAATTAGAGGATGTTGACTTAATCTCTTATTTTCAATATTCAGGATGAGACGAAAAATTTACGATTCCCCTCTCGTGATTGCACCGATAACATCGCATCGGGCGCAAATTCGGCTACGATAAGAATCTAAAATCTGCAGTTAAATCCGGCGTGAAAATTCGTAGTGTATAACCTTCTCAATGAAATCCTATTTGCATTTTACACTGGACAGTGCCTAATGCCGTAACAAAGGACTCTGTACTGATCCATGGGGAGAACGTGCGGATATAAACGTAATACAAATTGTTAAAATTTATCATTGTGAAAACTTCACAAAATGCAAATAAATTTATCAACGAACTAAATTCTGTTTCTGTTAAAAAAAAATTTGGATTTACTCAAATCCTAAATTTTTTAAAAATAATTCAATGTTAAAAAAGGATTAACAATCCGCTAATTAATTATATTAAGTATAATGTAATAAAGACAAGATTGTATTTCAAATATAAATAAAATCTAAGCTTGTTATTGCTTGTGCTTTCTTTCCTCAAGAAACGCAAAAAGTCAGTAAAAAAATCAAAATGAGTTTATTTTGATTTTTTAATACCAATAAAAAATTTTGTAACTAAATTTTGTAACCAAAAATCATCATTTCATGATGTCAAAATAAACTCATTTGGCTTTCTCTTGACTTGGCGTGTTCCTATATTTGAGTCAGATACTTCCAACTGAATTAAAAATATTGTCTATTTTAAATTATTTCATGAATGAACGTGTAAAGAAGAAAGAAAGGATAACAAGAGCCTATTTGGTTCTATGAAAATAAATGTGCAATCGAATCTTCTCTTGATAAGAGATTAATATAAATTCTCGATATAACGTATAATTTTGCTCGCAATCGGGAAAGGTAGCGAACGATTGTGGCTTCCTCTCTTTGCTTCACCAAGAGACTTGTCTTCGGCGTTATCTATGGTATACTGCTCGCATGCTTTCGTATAATATTGATTCGCCGGAGACGAGGTCGCAGGTGAGACTTCCCACGATCGTTGGCCATATAGAGAGAAAGGGAGAAAGATAGAGACAGAGAGAAGGATAAAGAGAGATAGACCGCTACGGAATTGTTCGCGCGGTCTTCGGATTGTCGTGTGTTTGCGCGCACGAGAAAGTCCAGGAAGCTTCTTGCTTCCCTCAGCGCAAAAATAATACCCCGAAGTCGTCTTATGTGATGAAACGGACGGCTTCACGGTATATCTTTTTGTCGATCGCACATTTTTATTTCGAGATTATGGCTCGACGAATAATCTGTATACTGTAACACTAAAAAGAACTGAATTACAAATACTGAATTACAAAGTTTGCAGACAAATTGATGAAAGTGAGACACGATAATTACGTTTGCTTGATAAATTTTTTGTTACACCTGTATTCATATAATTTTTTTCGATAGAAAGTAATTACATAATCAATTATAAAAACATGAGCCAAAAATAAATTTGTTTATTAAATGTATTGGTTTTGGCTCCTGTTTTTATGATTGATTTTTAATCACTTGAGACATTTCTTTATACTATTAAATATATAATGTTTAACAAAGCATTCGAATTTTTTTGTTTAATATAAATTTTAGAAATATAGATAGATAGCAACTCTGAAGAAAAGATAAGAAATCCTTATGAAAATAACCCACTTTATGAAAAATTAAGTGAGAAGTAAAACACAAAGTTACGAAAAAAATCGCACGAAGAGATGATCTCAGAGAGGCGCTTTTTCCTGAATCTCGGGAACACGATCGGGAAAGTATACTCGTACTCGGAAAGTGACAATTTATTTGGTAAAAGTGTCCATTACATAAGATTTAACGCATCGTTCTTAGATAAAATCTTATCTACGAAAGTAAAATCTACGCGCACAATCGCTATGTCGATGTGATCGTCAATGATGAATTTCTTCATCCTCTCCGCGCCGTCGGAGAAGGCTTTGGATACGCGAAAATAGGAAATTATCTAATTAATACGCTCGCAGACGCAAGAGCCCGATTTTCGGATGATTAGGAACACAATTGTTTTGCTTTGTCTCTCTGGCAGTTGGAGATTGAACACAGAAGCGCAGAAACACCCTCTTTTCTCTTCTTCCTTGCACCTGGCAGAAATGACACGATGGCAGAAGCGACACGATGGATAATTCAACAGGGTAATATTAAAAAAAAAAAAAAAAAAAGAAAGAAATAAGTAATCGACGCTCGCAGTCTCGAAGGGAAAGAAAAGCCTCACCGACTCACATATACACACACATACATGCACACATACGATGCGATGATGATCGACTCCTATCCGTGTCAATGACTAAATATGATGTGCAAATAGTTTCTTTTTCTTTCTTTCGTCTCGCGATATCGCCGGGTTCTTTCCTATGTTCTACACGTACATTTCGACGCGAAAGCCGCCTAAAAAATCGAGAAGTTTCAATGATTCGATTGAAAAAATTTGGCACTGATCAGGTGTGAAAAAATATCATCGTACTGCTCTGTGACTTCGACTTTTTTTCCTTCCTCCTTTTTCTCGTTTTTTTTTTCATTTCTCTGCTAGGATATCGTACAACTGTTTTATTCCTCGCCGTTTTTCTGTAATTGCCTCACGCGTACCATATATTTATAATATATCCCCTAACAATACAGTCGACTATATTGATAATGCATAAAATACTCTTCAATACAAACGCGATGTCACATCGTAAGATCACGCATTTTTTTCTCTATTTTTTTGTCGTTTTCTTCTTTCTTTTTAGAAATCCTAGCGAACTTTCGACAAGGTCGTCAATCATGAAACTCACCAAATCAGTACGAGCAATACGCATTGGAATTCGATATCTCTCGTCGTACATTCTTGAGAGATGACTGTGAATCGAATGTTTGTTAAGAATAATTTGGATTGTCGTGCGAAATACAAATTTGCCAAGACTTACCTGAGATTATATATTTGTCAAATAAAAATATCAAATTCATGTAGAGATGAAAATCTATACTTTTAGGACCGCCAATGGATATCCTAGAAACATCCAGAAGACATTCTATGTCCTAAGAACATTTATAGAATACCCCTCGGAAATATATTTTGCGAAAAGATATTTCATAATAAAAAAAAGAAGTGAACTTTTATGTTGATTATACGTGACTATTTTCCGCGCAATCGTATCTTATTAAACATAAAAAAAAATGACAAAGTAATAAATGCGGCTCTCAAGAATGCACGATAATTCGACTGTTGTTACGTACTCGCGTGCATAATCGACGCCCACAAGGAAAACTCGGCAGAATTTTGCGTAAAACTGATTCTCCCTGAGTGGTGATAAGCTATTCTGTAGGTTTGGTGTTTTCATGTCTATTACTCCCGCACCTCGCTCCGTTGAATATACAATATTACTTTTATCGTACAATTTATAAACCTAGATTCCTAATTAATTTTCTCTTTCGCTTAAAAATCCCGCTTCTAATCGCTAATCGGACTTACAAATTTAGTCGACAATACAATCGATTCCCTTACTTTATCCTATTGTCCCTCAACCACCTCTAACATATTCCAGTCAATGCAAACTAATACTTTTACGTAAAACGCATTATATCTAATTATTTTGTAAATAAAAATGCGGTGGAGAAAATTGATATAGATTTAGAGAACACATCGTCGGATTACGACAAAGAACACAATGCGGTAAAATATAATCAGTCGATCTCTATAACTCTTCGTAAAACCTTTCGAACCTCTTTTGTGTTGCCGCTCGACAAACATAGTAATCGCTGGAAGGTGGTCTTGGGAAAATTTTAGTTTTGTACGACAAATTCGAACATACGTACGTATATCATATTTATATAATTCATTCGTTTAATTAGTTTTGCGAGGCTGAGAAATCTCATATTATGCTCGTAACCATGGTGCAAAAATAAAGCGACAGCATGGGACGTATCATCCTGCAAGTGTACCCCCTTCATTTTCTTTTCGACGTCTACGAATACTATATGTATGACATTCTCCTTCGTTTTTTTTCCCCGCAATTTCAACGACACGACGAAACCTTATCTGTGAATTATGCATTCGGGCCGATCGCAGCGGACACTTGTCGATCCTCTTTTCTTCCCTCTCCCTTTCCAACTGTCGTTTTACATTGCCTGTCATCCTGTGATTTGTTTGCAGTATCACATGCAAATTTCTTCGCCAACTTATAAACGAGCTACATTTTATTATATATATCGTAGCCTTTGAGCGGAATACCTTACGTTTCCTTACCGAGTTTTATCTCCTAAAAATGTTCTACCGTATCGTCTAGCACTTTTGATTTTGCGATTTGCACATGGCGTCGCACGCTCTCGAAAATCATAACAATGATGGTGCGAATAGAAAATCGAAGGCTATTTTCACGGAAACGAAGCGAAATGAATTAACTTCAATTCCGACATATACGCATATTACATCTTTAAGCAACGTAGCTTCGACTTCAAACGATCGTGCGTCCCATATCTTACACGATTATTCGCGCATATCGCGATCTCAATACATACACATATACATATATAATATGTATCGCACAAGTATTCACAAGTTTTTAAATATTTGCATCATCAAGATCTGTGCCGTCGTTCGGTCTTGTAATTTTTCATTATCATCTTCGAATAATATTACAATCACAATTTCGTTAAAATTATTATAATCCACAATTGTTGTTGATTAACATTGTTCTATCTAAATTGATCAACAAAATTATAATTCATTATTTATTTATTAAATTAAATTGATCAAATAATTTAATATAGCAAATAAATTGAATTAAATAGTTAATGGAAAATAGATTTAATCCATTCAAAATTAACAAATAAAGATAATTCTCATTCATAATTTAAGTACATTAATTTTTTATTAATATCTTAAACTCCGATATATAAATTATAGTGTAATTATATAAATTTATTTTCTAAATAATTACCGAAATACAAATATTGATCATAGAGTTATATTGATATTTTATCAAGTGATTAATACAATTAGGTAACCCTCTAATGGTATGATGGATTTTCAGAACGTATTCAGGAAAGTTGGAATCCGCTCGACCTCTTTTGTTTATTTTTTATCGAATCAATGTAAAAAATGGGTAAAAAGTAAATAATAACATCCTAAACTTCGTCCTATGTTTATTTGTAGATGAAAAAAATACAATAAAGTTTAATGATTTTAAATAATTGTAGTAAAATAAAAACACGCTTTGACTGATGAAGCCGTAAACTACATCTCGACCCTATTATTAGAGGGTTAACATGATAGTTGGAATATTATGTCTCCAATTTTACAACAGATCAAACGATGGCACAATATCTCCTTTTATTTGCATTCCTCGAGAATTTATGCATAATGACGACCAAATATCGACGATGAAATCTATAGGCTCAAAAAGGGAAATTGAATGGAAAGGGAATGAGACGAAAGGACGGCAGATGAAGTTAAACGAAACGATCATGCGTTCGCTAGAAAATGTCGAATTACGATCAACCTACTTCACAGCTCTTGTTGGCGAAAGGCAGTGCTCGTCTTGTACATATTTGGGTGTTCCACCCTTTTTTTTATACGTGTGTGTATAAGATTAGAATATACATTAAATTAGCTTTGAAATAGGTTGCACTCGATATTATCATTGTCATATAGTACACACGCTGCGGTACATCTCAACGGTGGTACGCTAAAGAAATAGGAAAGCTGCATAAGCACATCGGTTTTAAAATTATGATTCTTATAGAACGTTTGTGTATAACAGGAATAGTTGGTATGCACGACTAACTTATCGAAATCAATGTAACCGGTGATTCAGTTTTCTCTCCTTTCGATTTTCGGTTACGTGTTCTTCGTTAACTCTTTTTCTCTTTTTTTTAAATTTCTTACAAAATTTCACGTATCCTTTTGTCGCACCACCAGAAATACGCGCAGTTACCGTCATTAGAATATACACCTACTGTATTATTGCTATTTAACGCGATAGATTAACTTACAGTCTAATATTTGTACATCTGTGGATTTGCTGTTCAATGATGATCCCTACAAAGAGAGATAAAGAGTATGTCTCAAACATATCTAATTTTTTCTTTAATTAAAGAAAAAAATTATTATTTTTTAATTTATAATAATGTTCCAGCAATATTTTCATTTAAAATTCTAAGAAATTATAAAAATTTTTTATTATTTCATGATAAAATATCCTTAATATTAGAGAAATCTACGAGACAAATCTTCCTAACTGCTTCTTCGTCTTGAATTAAATTTTTTTACATTATACATCCTATTTGAGCCTCTAATATATTGTTACAGTTGCAATGTACATATAACTCGTACGTATAAAAATCTAACAAGTTAAAAATAGGAAGATTGTAAAAAAAATTATAATGAATACTTGATTTGATGCACACATGAACACAGCATTTTTAATGAGATCCATGACAAAATCGCTATCAAATAGGTATAAAATATTTAGATTTGTACAGTGTGTATATATATATATATATATACACACACTGTACAAATCTAAGTATTTTTTATATATATATGATATACATGTAACAGCTTTAAGATACTTTGTGAAGAGATATAAAGATATAAATCTCGAGTATATGTCTGTACATTGTAAACTGCAATCGACATCACTAAAGTAATTTATTTCTTATAAAGAACGATTGCCGATAAACGTGGCGTAGAAAAATGTATCGATTAATATCTTGCGAAGAAGCGCAGTTAGGTCTCTCTTGCGGTGAGATTGGGTCCTTTGATGCTGGATAACATATGTACGTGTTAACGAATCTCATTTTAATAATTAAGATTCACAGCTACCACGTCAAGTTTGAATCTACCTTCAGCTGGGCTTGCCCGGTGGCCCGTGGCTAGTTGGAGAGGGTCCATGCGAATGAAGATTATGAACTCCGCCTACTTGATTGCTGGCGAGACTGGACATGGTGGGCTGATACATCGACGGCATGTAACTGCTCGACGATTGTGATGCCGACCTAGCAATTAATAAAAATTATATTCGTAATAAGTGGTGACGCGTAGCTCTATGCAAGAGCTGTTGACTTGATAGTGGCCTCTAGTCGACAGATTCTAAATTCAATCCCACATAAATATACAAAAAAAAAATAAAAAAAAAAAATATATATATATATATATATATAAAACAGAATAAGATGAAGATACTATTTACTGACCTTGGTACACCACGCAGTGGATCTGGCGTAACAGATGAATTTCGCACCACGCCGGAAGTGTTCGCTGGTGCTGGCGATACTATGTTGCTTGGTTGACCTTGAAGATATCCCGCTCCAGCCGGACTGTGCCTACATCGTAAAGAACAAACAAATTTGAATTAGATTACATTAACATGATATTCTAGTAAATGCATTACCTCATTGATGGACTTGGTTGAGGTGCAACCAATGATCCTCGGTGATACTGAGCAAGAGAAGCAGCTGCAGGCGGGGAAGGATCCGGTGGTAAACCGTTCTCCAATGTCGTTGGATGACTACCGGAACTAGAATGAGGCATGTACGCGTTATTTACTCGCGGTTCACGGCTCACTCTAGGTACCGGTGCAGGAGCGCCAGGTGGCACTTCCGAGTGCGAGACATTAGGATGAGACGGATTCACCGTTGGATGTATATTATTCACTGAAAATAATAAAAAGATACATTATGCCCGTTGTTTCTTCATGAATGATACAAAATATATCATGAAATGGCTGATCTAACTAACCTGGATGTGAACTAGGTTGAGTTGTCAACGGAATAGCAAGTCTAGCATTCACAGCCAATAAATGATCTCTCCTTTGCAGGAGATTATTTACATGTTCCTCTAGCCTAAGATTCTCAGCTCTCAATTGATGTAGGCAGGAAAGCAGGGATGCAACTGCAACAGATTTCGATAACGTTGCTGGTTTATATTTTATCTAAGTGGAGAACGCTTTCTATTAAAAGACTAAAGCAATATATCAGAAATAAGAATTTCAAATAAGACGAGTTTTACGACAAAAGTTTAATGTAAAGCGTGACATGCAGTTTTTTTAATCAGTCAATGAATGTTATCGCGAAAAACGAAAAAAAGCATAGCCTTTCCTTTTTATCAAACTCATGCAATTTTAAGCGCATTTTTCTCTTGTCGTATACTCACTATCGAAGTGTTGGGCTTGCTCCATTAAGAATTGACTTCCTTGCTCCCATTGTCTCTCCAAGAGCTGATCCAGTGTCTGTGGGATCGCTCCGCTACCCAAAGTTCCACTGGTAGTGGCTGTATTAAGACCTCCAGTATTGCTACTCGTGGAAAAAACTGTAGAGAACGAAGTGGAAGGTGCGCTCGCCTGGCCAGATCGTATCTGCTTAAAATATAAAATATTTTTAACAATTCGTCTAAACGATACAATTTATAAGACTTAATTTGCTTTGTACCATATCAACAAGATTTGTTGCTTCGAATTCAATATGATGTCAAATTGACGTGTTTTTACGTACAGATGCTATTACTCGACTGTGCAGCTGCGGTCCAATCAAGTTTGTATTGGAGTTACTCGCCTCTGTAAAAATGGAATGAGCCTCGAGCTCCTGCGAAAGCGTGTCCGACATCTTTTGTGCCATTGTCGAAGTAGGATTCAACTGATTCCCTAGCATGTGCGGTGCACTAACTCCATTTTGAAATCTGAGAAAAGAGAAAGATGTTTACATTATCCTCTAATCGACGTTTTCTCTTTAATCTTTTAGCAAATCTTACAATTTAATATTATTCTCCTCCTTTATCGATATATTAGCAAGAGCGGTCGGTGTACTCGATGCAGACGGAATAGGAGTGGATGCGGCAGTTTTCCTCTTTCGTTTGCTCGTGGTACTACTCATGCTTTCTGATCCTGGACTGCTGGGAGGCGATTCTTTGACAGTGGGCCCCATAATGTTCACAGAACCTGGGCCACTGATGCTACTGAAGTGTCCAACAGTAGCTGATGCAGGGCCCTGAATAATTGACGGCACTGGGGCCACCGTGGCGGCGGGCGGAGGGGTCTGATGATTGTTCCTCGCGCCTCTCTTGGTCGTTGTCACGACGGCGGTGCTGGAGACGGAGGTTACGATTGATGAGACTGATGTTTGGGACTGCGGCAGTGATAATTGGTTGTTGGAGCCGCGCTTCGGTTTGCGAGGCTTCTCTTGCTTGTCCGATGACTGGGAACTGAAAGTTAACAAATGTATCGAAACTATTAGCATAGTGGCTCATATCAAACTCGAAACTTTTCTATCAAAATACAAAAATATTTATTATTTTACGTAACAACTAACTAACAGCGTGACAAAAAAAAAACCGTTATTACTTTAACACACGGTCAGAAATTATCTCGAAATGGGAAACACAATTTTTAAACATTCTCGAACCATTTAACAAAACCAAGATGAGAAACGAGATCGACGCACACAGAGGCGAATCGTCACGACGGAATGCCATTTACGATGTCACGTTACACCCTTTCGTCGCTCGTTGCCCGTGAGGCGCCTCGCCGAGGAAAAAACAAACATAACCTCAATGCCTCCTGCTCGCCACAATCCGCGCGTCGAGTACGCGAATGGAGTCACGGGGGCCGCTCGACGTTTTTTCTCTCGTTCTCTCTTCTTTTTTTCCTTCCACTCCCGTCTTATCGAGATTACAACGTTACAATATGACAATATCGCACACAAACACGTCACAATATCGCAACAATTCCGCGATGCAATTACATATTATGCAGCGCGCGCGCGCGAGTTCGCTCGCCGAATGACCCCGAGTGAACCGCCGTGCTCAATACATAGACACAACATTGATGTAAACACACTCCATCTTCCGTCGCACTTGCGACTCGTCGAGCCCGTTTCCACTTGCGATATGAATGCACGGCACGCAGCTGTGTTTTGATGATCGTCTTTCACTCGACAGGACTATTCGAGTATTCAATGGGGCAAACATTCCATAGGCGAATTCTGTCCAATTCTAACGTGAGAAGAGGTTAGAACTTTGGCCACCTTGTTTACTAATCACGCCCGCCATTTTGAACACACGCGGCGCGTGACACAACTCCTGAGATCCCAGGGAGCCGCATGTGCTTTTCCTTCCTGACTTCTGAACTGGATTCACTTGAAAACTAGGAAGTACCTCGCGCACAGTCACTGTATAAATTCTCACTAAATAAATTCAATGTTCATAGTTTCGATTGCAACAATAACGACAGAAAAAGATACACATTTGTTTGACTTTTCTTATTCACACATTGTAACTTAACTAAACAATCACTTCAATTAAATATATTTTTTTCCATTGTGGCAGAATTTTACACAGTAAAAATATGCGTTGTTAATACAATTATAGAGTTATAATTACAATAAATTGTTGGTTTAATTTACTTTTTTCTAATTAGTTCTTACACACCCTTGTCTGAGCTGCATTTGGGAATACATATCGAATGCCTCCAAGTATCATTCCATCCTTGTTATTTATTATTAATTGTTATATTTATTATAAATTGTTATATTTATTATAAATTGTTATTAAAGATAACAAGACAACATGTTAAATTGATAAACCTAACGCAACACTGTGTGCATTCCCAATGCAGGCCTGCATTCTTTTTCTTTTGATCTTTTCTACTAAACTTCTTGCATTTATTTTCTAAATTCTTTGAAATGAAATCTCACTTTAAAGAGTGAAAATTAAATCAGTCTTCAAAAAGAGTGACTTAATTTTCAACTTTTAAGAGTAAGATTCACTCTATCAGGTTTAATTTTAATCTCAGGTCAAATTAACTCTTCTCTAGTTCTAAAAATTAGAAAAAGATAAAAAATAAGTTAAACTGAGATTGAAGTTAATCTACTATTGATAGATTAATTAAAAAACGGGCGAGTATTAGAAAGTATCTTTTTTCTTTTTCTCTCCACATTAGAATATGTTCCCACTTGACTGCCAAGTATCATTTCATCTTTATTATTTATTGAATATTAAAAAATAACATATCTGAAAAACATTTGAATAAGAACTTGAAAGATATTGCGTTTCTGGAAAGGTATTCGAAAACACTACCTGAATGCTTCCTAGATAAATATCTTAGATAAATATTAAAAATATTTATTATCAAGAAAATACTCGGAGGCTTCAGATAGTGTTTCTGAATGCATTTCTTGGGCATTGATCATATAACTTTTTTTCTAAAAAATATAAAAGGTGAGAATTTTTGTGTATGTACATATACACACACATAAAAAATTTTCACTTTTTGAATTCCAAAATTGACTGCCAGTACTGAAAATCTATAACGCACTTAACGTAAACTATAGCATTTTTTGTGGGAAAAAAATTACATGATTGATCTCCAGAGACAAAGCCTATTACATTTGTCGTCTGACAAATTTTTTAAGTATGTGAATTGGCTGCAGGACAGAGAAGTTCTCGGATCTCTCTATCCTACGATCAACAAGCTTGAAAAATTTGTCGTATTCTTTAAATTCTTTGGAAAGTAAACGGGACAATAAATACAACTGACAAGAACAGATCATATGTTTGTTGTATTTTTTCAAAAGAATCTCTAATGGCGAGTGAAAACTTTCTCATTAAACCTTAATCTCGTAACTGTTACTTCGTTTTCTGTTCCTGCACTAGACTGCACTCTAGAACTCTCGCTTTTGATAAATATCAAACAATATACCTTCCTCACTTAAGTTCCAAAGGTGTACACAAAAATTCAATCACAAAAAACAGTTTTATAATATAATATAATAAAAATTTACCGATTATGAAAACTTACCGAGCTCGTTTTATCGGTATATTCTCCGTGAACCTCTCGGCGCTCGGCATCGTGCTTGATCGCGGTTCAATGTTGGCGGCTGTGGTTATTATACTCTGCTGCACCTGTTGGTACATCGTTGGCGCGCTCGTTACCACACTTTGAACCGCACTGGCGAGTGAAGTGGCAATTAACGGCACGGATACGACGATGCTGTTAGACGTAGTCGTCGGCGACTGGGTGACGATCGAGGACTGGGATTGCGTTACCGCCATTATCACAGGCATGGTGGTTGCCTCCGTGGCTACCGGCGTGCTCGATGACGACTGAATCGGACTATCGACTTTCATCTGCAATCGAAGACAGAATGGCATGACACCGGAGAATACTCAAGTGGGAATCCAAACACGACCCTTTGGACATAACAATGACTAGTTCATTGTTACATCCAAAGAAATATAGAGATAAAATAAACAGCGCGAGAAACAATAGATCTATTCTTTTTAGCTTAACTTCTTGTACGGTTCACCTCTTTCCTTTTTTTTTCTTTTCAGTTGGAGACAAAGAAAGAGGAAACACACTGAAATGTGCAAGAAGTTTAACAAAAAAAAGCGCTGTTTATTTTAAATAATATGTCGTATTCAATTAAAAAGAAGTCTGTTTTTTATTCCTATATTAGAACTCTTTTTCTTCGTCAAATGTCAAATATATTTCTCTTACATTAAGTTTCAAAAATATACAAATACTAGTTCAGTCACAGAAAACTTATAATTGTAAACGTATTAGGTGTTGGAATTAATTCGTAGCGTTTTTTAATGAAAGAATGTTATTTATTTCACATGAGCATTAAAAAATACATTAATGAAAGTACTTCCCATCACTTGTAAAACGCTACGAATTAATTCCAACACCTAATATAATTCTAGCACTATTTCATAAAAATTCCATTTTTCTTAATATTTTGTTTTATCTACATTTATCTAATTCAGCCTTATATTATTAATTGGCCCTCTTACAAACCTTTTCATAATACTATTACATATCTTTGACAATCAGTTTTGATAATTAAAGCAGTTTTACTAAAATTAATTTTTCCGAATTATAGATTTCTAGAAAAAATTTTTCTAATAAGGCTTATATATCAAACTTTGTTAATCCGTGAATATAATTAATACAATTTGTTCAGTTCCTTCTTGAGCAGCAAGACCAACTGCTTGTGATTACATGAAAAAGTTTATTACATTTATTACATTACAAAGTACAATATAATTTTGATCTGAATTGAATAATTAAGTTAAGTGTTCATTTATACTTATGTATGTAATTCTGTAGATGAATGTTTTAAATATTTCATTTTTCACGATGTTTGTTTTCAGTCTTCATAATTTTTCACAATGCTTGAAATTTCATTCAAATAAATAAATATAGAAATAAAGTTTTTCTAATTTATAAAAAATTATTAAATCAAAAGATCTTACAGTAATATAAGTGAATATCACGAATATTTCAAATTATTATTAGTTATATAATATTTATAAGTTACAATTAATGTGTCTATAGAAAATAAAAAATTGAAGGTATAATACAAAGTATTATATTCGCACTTTTTTAGAAAGTGTGGATTCAAGAATGGATGCTAAATTAAATTTGATACAATAATATACGAAAGATCTTTACCTTTTTCGATTTTTCTAGTTCCGTCGTTAAGCTGCTTAAGCTAGTGGCTTCAGTGATTGTTGGCTGCACGTTGTTACTCGGAACGGTCTGTTGCACTACGGAGCTGACTGCCATCACCACTGATCCGCTGGCTTCCGAACTGGCCGATTGATTTGAATTGTCGTTTCCTACAGTTGGTGTACGTGCCCCAGTCTTCCTCTTCTTGGTGGTGTGACTCGACGCTTTGTTGGAGGTCGACGAGTTGGATTTTCCTTGGCCCCCAACAGTCTTGTGCGCCGCGTTAGAATTACCAACGTTCGTCTTTATCGCGGAAGTGGTCGCTGTCGTGGTAACGGTGGTGATCGTGCCGCTATTGCCATCGTGTCCGAACACGCTCTCCGACTGTGTAACTACGGTCTCGACAAAATTGGAGGTCGTGAATTTGCTGGAACTTGTGCTGGAATTATCTTTGGGCGTATTGCGGCCGCTACTACCGCTCTTATCGTCCGCGATTCCGTTTATCTCTAAACTGGGACTAGCATTGGATTTACTTTTAGAATTCGCGCTAGACTTGGAACTCGAGCTTTTCCGCTTGCCGCTCGACTTTATTGGCGTCTCTGCTTCTTTTTCTGGCGACGAGTCCGACGAACCGTTGTCAACGGATATCGGCTTGTACGGCGGTATCGTCTTCACATTACCGCCCTTTTTCTGCAAATTGATCACAATAGGTAAGAAGCTTTCATACTCAGGATGGTATTCATAGTCCGTTCTTTCAAGACTATCGTAAATAATGTTATAGGCTTATTCATAGTCGGTTCTTATTTTAAGACCATCTTAAATAATATCTTAAGTCGCTAATGCGATCCTCTGATTGGTTCACCTCAGGACAGAATTCTTAAATATAAGAACTAAATATGAATACTGGTCTCAGTGTTAATTAATATTTAAGTAATATCCAATTAACACTCGTTAATTAATATTCAATATTAAATTATTCACCAATTTCGAATAGTGATGCTGGCAGTAGCCACAATATTTGACATTGTCAAGATAATTGCCAGCTTCCTCGCAAAGCAAGCCTAGAGCCTGTGCACAGGTGACATGAAATTGCTGTCTACAGCCTGTCTTGTTGCACTGCATGCAAGCTCCTACATTTGCTCTGCTACCTTTGCCTTGTTCCTCACAGATGTAACATGTCTAAAATCATTCAATTTTTATGTTACAAGACACAAAATAAAACTTATATGTAACGTTATTAAACATAACTTGCCATGCTTTTCTATTTGATGACACAAGTCGACACAAGCATCGTTCGTGTCCTTGCTGACATTCATAGAGTGACAAAGATAGAATGACATTTATGTCGACTTGTGTCATCAAATGGAAAGCACCCATAGGTACCCAATTTGTTTGCCATATCTGTAATAATAATATATCAGACTAGAGATTGAATTTGAAATCCAAACAAATTTCACTAAACTCGATATTGGTTTTCAGCTTCTGATTGATTAAATTCCAATCTCTCATCTAATCTGATCACAAGTTTAATATTCATAAGGTTCACCTTGCTAAATCTTTCTGAAGGAATGAGCTCCAATATAATTGGTTCCATCGTAGTCACGTTACCGAATCGGACTTCAGGAATATAGAGAGCACACACAACATGTGCCCATCCTGCCTGATTTGTCCTCTTAAGAGCTCCATCCCGACTCGGGCATAACTCACAGCGCTATTGGAATAACGATATACATCAATAAAAACATTACTATCTTATCATAGTAAATAAAAGAACATATATCAAATATTTATGCCTGTTTCTATCAATTTAATTTAATTTTAATCTTTAACTAACTTTTCATTTTTTCTAGTTTAAAAAATTAGAAAAAGATAAAGAATAAGTTGAAGTGAGATTAAAGTAAGTTTACATCGATAAAAACGTACATTAATCTGTTACAGAGCTATAAATACTAAGATAAGGATTCTCAAGTGCAAAAAAACAATTCTCTGTACCACTCGAGCACTGCGTTCTTGTGACTCGCATTTCCTGCAATACCATGGTCCAATTGGTACAGTAACGATGCCATAGCATGCTGCAAAACAATAATGTTCATTATTCCTCAATCAACAGAGAAAAATTATTATTTTGGATACATTCCACTTGACGCTCACAATGCTTACAGAAACATTTCATCCTTGTTGTTTATGTTGTTGTGAATGTTAAACAAGAACAAATAATGCTCGCAAGCTTTGTAAATACCAAGTGAAACGAGCATCCTTTGTGACACATGTTTGTGACACATGTGGTAGATAAATACCTTGATGCACGGCAACAGTACACCCCTGTCCATCGCAATATACCAGTGGATTCTCTGTCCAACCCCTCTCGTCAGAACACACACAGCACCCTCCGAGCATCTCCTTCATGCTGTGCCCCAAGCAATTCGGAAGACGAGACTAGCATGAGGAGCTAGGCGACAGACCGCGGGCATCGGCTACGTGGTGCGAAGAGGTTCGTATCGCGCGTGTCGCACGATCGCATTCTGGTGACGACGCGGCGTCCTCCGCGACGACCAAGAGGCTCTCGTCAGCGGCCTCTCCTCTCTCGACTCTCTTTCTCTCGGTGGGGTCCCGCCACCGCCGCGTGTCCTCGGCACCCCCGGCACGACTCCGCGGGCTACACGCGACGCGGCACGCGGTGCAGCACGTGCCTCGTGTAAACGAGAGCGAGAAGAACAGAGTAAGGAATTATTCCTCGTGGATGAGAGGATAAACGAAGCACGCTGGACGCGAGCGGACGAAGCGTGCGTGCATGCACACGCGCGCGCGCGCGCGCGTTTTTCGTACACAAGAGGCACGCGGGGAACGGTGCCGTCGGCTAAGCAAACGTCGCGGATGATCTACACGCCGACTGGGTCGCGCGAACACACGTGCGAATGTAGGCGGTCCCACGCTCGGAACGTGTTCGGACGGCTCGTGTTATTTACGACGGCGCTCTATTTGTTTCCTTGGTCGGCCATCTTATTTTTGCTCGTCGCGCGCGAGCTGCGCATGCGCACGTTCGCCGCGACTGCAAGGCGCGTTCGTATTTTTGCGATTAAATGTCTATTTCTATCAATGTTGATTAGCTATAATCTCGGTTTATTTCGGTTCTTTTATCTTTTCCTAGTTTTGAGTATTAGAATAAGATAAAGCATAAGTTAAACCGAGTTAAAGTTCATTTACTTAGTAGAAATAGACATTTAAATGTATCTCGTGTTCTTTCCGGAGCATTTGATTGGCCACAAAACGAATCCCACGTGCCTGTAAAATGCCGCCAAATACAATGCGTAATTAAGTCTCAGGCGATCTATAATTTGTCAGACTTCAAAATTTTCTAGAGTTTAATTAGAATTTTATCATGTAGTTTGATATATTGTGATGTGATTGCCTAGTTATGTTTGGTTAATATAATCAAAAATATTTTTACTTTTCTAAATATTTAGTAAGTATTATCAAATATATTAATAGATCTGTTCGCGTTGCTTGCACTTTTTGAATTTAGAATCTTCAATTTCTTTCTCGATCATTTATTAATAATTATTGAATATTTAGAAAAACAGATACAATTATTTTTTGATATATTAGTCGAACATTTAGGGGCCTATTTTGTAACTCTTGATGATTGTATCATTGAGTGCTTTCCAATATTTCTAGACACTCTCGTGCACACGCCGACACAAGTTGCGTTCCAATTGTCTGTTATCGTCAACACAACGTTACATATCTATACTTAGTCAAGAGCTGTATAAGCTTGTATTTTCTAGTGACAATTACATGTTACTAATTGCGGCGGCTATGAATAAGATTGGAGGGCCGGTTGAATGGCCAGTACTTTTACATTTTTTTATTTAATACAGGCGGAAAAAGCTGCATTTAATCTAACTCTATCCGAAACGGCTCTCAACCGTGCACATTCTGCTCCAATTGAATCGTGCACAATGTTATACTTTGTGCACTCCTGTGTATGTTGAGTTAAGAGTATTGGCAGCAGCACAGACTCTTGCATAATGCATAAATGCATAAGGAAATCAACCAATCGAAATTTTTATTTTCCACAGAATAGAAGGAAAGGAAAGATTCTGATTAGTTGATTCGCTTATGCATTATGCGTTATGCGTTATGCAAAAGTCTATGCTGTGGCCTTATCAATCATGAAACTTTTTTCCTAGGATGATAGGAGTGAAAAATGAAAAATTTCTCCATTAACTTCAATAATTAAAGTTTTCACCTTTCATTTTCCATCCTAGGGATAAAGTTTCATGATTGATATTAAAATGTATTAAGCAATTGGAAAGCATTCATTTCCAGTTTTTTGTATTACTTACTACCAATTCGAATTCTGCTGATTGGTCATTGCTTTTTCGCTTTCTGCTTTTCCGCCCAGAAGTGAAAGCTTTGTATGTATACATATATATATATATATATGTATACATAATAATATTTTAGAATAAATTTACATATACAAATTTACGTATTTAGTTCTACAAACCATACGTCGATTAAATTTTCGATTTTGAAACACAACCCGATTAACAAGTGATTTTTTACAATAAATTTTATAGTACAATCAGCAACTAAAAAATTGCAACACTTTCTTTACGACGGATTTCAAAGTATAGCCTGCTCACGATTGATTCTTATATATTTATGAATTCATAAGTAGGCTGCATTTCGAAACCCATTAAAAAAAATGTTTTAATTGCTAACTGCACATGACATCACTTTTGTCAAATTTAGGGCTGCCATACACAAAATAGCATAAGCTGCATAAACACAGCATACGACCAATGATCATCCGACAAAAAGGTGTTGTATTAATTTGCATAAGATGTTCATTGGTCCAGCAGTCTTATGCTATGTCATTTTGTGTATAATAGCCCTTAAAGATTGGTATTGATAAAATTATGTTAATATAATTCTGTAATTAATTATTATGACGTTTCTAAGATGTCAAACTAATCATAGAGCCGTATTAGCATCTTAAAACATTTATATTATACTTAAAATGATCTTAAAGTAAGGAATGCGGATGCGGGCCGAACAGATGAAAATTAATTAGGAATTATATAAAAATGATACAGAAATATTAAAATTTATCAAATATTTCAGGTAAGTAATTTAAAATTTACGAATCAAAAACACGATAATGCCCGTATTCATAGTCACACTTGTACTCAAGGCTTCCTTAAATTTATCTTTAGATGCTCAGCAGCCAATGAAATAATTCGTAGAGTATCTAAGATAAATTTAAGGAAGCCTTAAATATAGGCCTGACTATAAATACGAGTATTAATCAGATAGAGTTTTTTCCTATCTAATTCTATTAAATTCTTTAAACACAGAATCAAAAATTGAAGATCGAATATAAATATAAATAAAATAAATAAATAAATTTTAAGTATAAATGTTTTAAGATGCTAATACGGCTCTATTATTATTATTAGATTAGTTTATGATATATTAGAAACGTCATAATAATCAATTGCAGAGCTATATTGACATAATTTTATCAATACCAATCTTTAAAGGCTATCACAAATTATTTGTATATCTTGTTTTTCAAATGTGAAAAACTTTATCTGTTTTAACATCGCATTATTCGTCGAGCGTTGAACTCTTAACATCGTTTACAATAGACATATCTCATACATAATTATATGTTTATAAATATTTATATATACTCGTATGTGTTTATACATATTTATATATATTAATACATAAAAATTTTTTTATCGGATTAATATTAGAAATATTTATTTTATCTAAATAAAGCACTTAAAATGTTTGGCTAATTGCAATCATTGGTGGAAAAGTATGAGGCAAATATAAATAAAAAAGAATTCGATGTGCTTTATCTTTCCAAGACCTATGACCTAAGAAAATGATAATTTATCAAGTAATTGAGAAATCAATATCACTAATAGAGTGGTCGAATTCAAATTCACTGTTAAAGTTAAATCTAAAATAAAGAATTAGAAATAAAATACATTTCGTTGTTTCATTTGCGAAACTTTAAATAAGAATTTTTGGTTTATGTGTACGACTACCAAAATAAATGCTTCTGTTAAGGCACAATTTTCAAAATAAATATTTTCCGCTCATGTGCTGACTCTCAATGGATTAAAATTGCATATATTTCCGGTATGTCATATGATGTTTTCGCGAAGTACGATCAAATTTGCCAATCAGATTCATCCTTGAATAATTATTATTATAACATATCAATATATTATATATACGAAAGCAAAATTTCTTCCATGTTACATTTACATTACAAGCATGCTAGAATATTACATGCGAATGCGAAACGCAGAACACTCCCAGCAAGCAAGAAACTTGGAAAAGTCCAGCAAGCAAAAAAATTGGAAAATTTCAGCAATATTGCAGCAACGGTGTAACGTTGCTTGTATATGCTAGAATAGAAATTTTCCTGTCGTATTTATAATTATGTTAATAATAACAATTATTATTATATATTAGAAAGATTAGCAAGTAACGCGTTACTTGTAACGTCGTTAGCGTTATAAGTTATTTTTTTCAGTAACGAATGGATGACGTCACATTTATTTTTAGTGTAACGTTCATGATAAAAAAAAATGTTTATCTTCTAGTTTCTGTTGAACAAGATTCCATGTCTAACAACGTCAAGTCGGAAAATATAGAAATAACTTCTTGGTTTTTAATTCCTTACACAAATACCACGGCAGATAAATTTCTAACAATTTGTAAAAAAGAAAACTTAAAACCAGCATTTTACAGTAATAACAAACTCAGTAGATTCATTAAAGTCTATCTAAAAAAATCAGAATAAAAATGTAATATACAAAATAACATGCAAAAATTGTAACGCGTCCTATGTGGGAGAAACTGGTAGAAAATTGAACTCTGAATTACTGAACACCGTAATCACATCAATTCACAATCTGTTATTATGAATCATAGAGTTGAATTGAATCATGATTTTGATTGGGAGAATGTTCAAATTCTGAGAGATCTTTAAATAAACGACTAATCTCTGAAAAAGCGCACATTCTCATGCAGAAAAATGATTTGAATTTACGGTTTGACATTGAAGGATTTTACATCACGCCTATACGACGATGCTAAATGAATTGACCAATTAAATCATTTTGTAAAGAATTTAATGTATTTTTTACGTCTTGTATACACCTAATTTATGATTTTACGGTTATATCAGGAATATTGCAATGTTAGATATGACTTAATTGTTTTGTTTTTCGGTGTGTCCTTTTTCAAGTAAACAAATTGTTCGTTAAACGCTTTTGACTACCCGGAGAGAAAGGTTTATAAATAGAGGTTAATATATATAAAACTAAGATAAATGTTTCAATAATTTATTAGTTAATATAAACTTCCAAAACTTCATGAATTTCTCGTTTGAAGTGAGTTGTTAGGATATGGTTTTTCTTATTGACTCAATTTTAATTTTATATATGTCAAATCAGAATCCACTTCAGTTGAGAACCTGTTAGTGACTCACATTTGATGAAAAGTTCAATAAATTAGGATTTGAAATATGTATTATTGAAGAGGATTTCAAAGAGAGCCGAAACGTTCAAAATAAAGAAAATTACACACGATTCATTAATAGTATAGAATTTAATCGTTGGCACCTTCATCAGTCTATGACAATTACATTTTTGGAATAATGGTAACAATTTTATTTACTTTTATCGTTACTGTATTATTAGCTACGTAAAAGTTTTTGTCGTAACTAGAGCGTATATGTATACTATAATATGTACATATAAACCGGATGTTTCAACCATTTTATATTCCATTTAAAAATGAGGGAAATGGTTATTTTGAAAAATGTTTCAGAGATAAAAGTTGTTGGGCATCAAGTAATGCATTACGTGGGTATATGTGATTGACCTTGGGTGGCATTGTAAAGATTATGACCTTCCATTAAAAAAATTCAAATCGATTTGACATGACCTTCATGACGCCATCCAAAAATCTGCATATAATTAGCGTTTTCTAATTTTTACATTCAGATTAGAGTAGTGTGCACTGAATGCGCAAGTTCTGGCAATGAAAAACGCTATAATATTTTAATATTAGTATCAAGAGAAAAAAGTAATGAAAAAGTAGTGACTCGTTACATTTTGAGTGACAGTAACGGTAACGAGTTATTTTTTAAGAAAAAGAATAGTAACGAGTTATTTTTACGAGGTAACGCTGCTAGAAATACAATTTAAGTATTATAAATTACATGTAATTTAGGTGCATTCACACAACTGCTCATTGAGCGCTCAGTGAGCTTTTTCATCTGATTGGTCTATATTTTAGGATCTAATATGTCAATCAGATGAAAGATCGAGCTCAATGAGCGGTTATCGGTTTCTGAATGCTCCCATTATATAAGTGTAATTTAATAGTGAAAAAACTAGTGACGCTGTCATTAATTTTTCCACGATTAAAATACACATTCTAGAATTTTCTAATATGTTTCTTATTTACTGGATATATAATAATTATTATGTACCCAGTAAGCAACAGACTTAATAGGACACTTTAGTAACATTGCTGCAACGTTGTAATTTTGATTGATTGTTAGACTTTAATTATATTCAAGGATAGAACTCGTGAGTATGAGATTACATGTATATTTATCAAACAAAGGTCAATGACTACGGAATGAAATAATCGAAGGCGCGATAGCAAAGGCAATTGCATAAACATATGCGGATTAAAAGACAACGGTAGCGAATGCGGTGAAGGAAAATGTAGCCTTTCAAAGAGCGAATACATATATTTATTGCATTACGCTGGAATGTGTTCACTGTATGCCATCGAAGTATATATACGTCTATTATATAATATTATCAGGATCGTGCTTATTAGCAAGTACGTGGAAAACCCGTTTATACACTGAGGAAAAATTTTTCTAAATCTGAGTAATATTTTCTTCAATAGTATTAACAATAAGTAAACATTTCCTTATTGTAAATAAATATTTATTAAACATATATTATTTAATTTAATATTACTTTCTTTTTTTGAATAAATATGTATTTATTTACAATAAAAAAAAAAACGTTTATATTTGGTATCATTTATGAAAATATTATTTAAATTTAGGAATTTTTTTTCAGTGCATGTGCCAGACACTAATAATCGAAGAAATAAATTAGTTATTCTGCAGTGCATTACATTTCTTGCTGTTTATTATAATGTTTGTTGTTATCCAAGGATAAATATCTCCAATAAATATTTTCTTATGCATTTGTTAAATATTCCAATTTGTTTCGTATCATATTTACACTCCAAGTGTCACACTTGAAACTAAGTGCAGCTCTGAAGCCGAGTCATTTGTCATTATCTATCATTAAGTATGCTTCATGCGTGCGAGAACGTTTGTACGTAATACTTCAGTTCATCACAAACAGAGAAGAAGGCATTGTGTTAAGATCTCCTTGTCAAAATGAGGTAACGTTTCTTTACGATTTAGTCACGTTGACGATTAGTGTGCTAAAAAATCAAAATTTACTTCAATTTAAATAAATTTAATAATTAGTTTAAGAGCACCGATAAGAATATATACTTATAATTTTCCAATTACAATCGTCGTGCAGTAAATACGAACTAACAGTAACATAACATCAATGTTATAATTTTATATTAAACAATGTTACGTGCAATACATATTAAGTCCGCTATGATTGTTGGTCGTCGATTTTAAAAAAATAACGGAAAGTAACGAAAAGTTACTTTCTCAAGTAAAAGTAACTGTAACGAGTTACTTTTAAAAATCGGTAACTAGCAATGGTAATTTGTTACTTTTTTTACTTGATAACAAATAATTGTAGTTTGTTATTTTTAAAAACTTTCCATTCCCTGAGTATAAGATAAATTATCATTGTATCTATTCAGGAACTATTTAACTTTTTCTGATAAATATACGATATTGCTCACGTCATAATAGAATCGTATTTTTCGAGAATAAAGATAGTACTCCTGAGAGAAGTTACGATACTTTTCATTATATATACTGTTTTCAAAATATAATAATAAATATAATATAAAATATATATTTATTTATATAAACAGTTTAGAATATATATCCCGAAATCCAAATATCATAGCAAGAAAGTTTTTGAAAAATTAAGTAAAGAAGTTATATATATATTTTTACTTCAAACAATAGTTTTTGATATAAGAGATATAAGAGTTATTAACATAAGAGATATAAGAGTTTAAATATAGCCAATTACAGATTATATTTAGACAGTCATATGTAATGCGTAGTTTAGTGCACACTTCAGCGGATAAATGTGTGTCTAAATATAATCTGTAATTGACCACGTTTGAACTCTTATATCTCGAAAACTATTGTTTCAAATAAAAACAAATAATTTTATTTTACTTTATTTTATGTATATACACGTTATCGAGATTTTTTTTACTCAACAATAAATGATGCGTGAAATAAACAGTTTGTTGAATGAATGGTGGCATTTCATAATAGAAAAACTTAATTTTTCCAAAAAAGTGTGATTAACTCTCCGTTTGTAATGTTGGGGTTCAAAGGCACAATCAATTTTTTGACTGTAAATTCTGATCAATAATTGATAAATAAATTAAAAAGTAAGATACAATTCAACTTTTATGGCTCGGAGAAAGTAATTGTTCTACTATTATATTTCTACCTATTATTATGTCTGTTATTATAAATATCTTTAATAAATATCTCTTCATGTACTTATTAAATATCCATACTCGTTCCTCCGTATTAAGAAATAAGAAATTTTCTTACTTTTCTATTTTATTTGGCTTTATTAAAATATTTCTTCTGATTGTTTTTTAATAGATTGACTAGCTTTTTTTACAATATCTTATTACACGAGTTGTATATTATTTCCTTTGGATTTAACAGGATTCTCGCCTCGAAAATTCTCGATTCTCACCGATGAATTTGTTAGCTTCGTTTTAACTATTGACGTACTATTATTTAACTTATTTATATTTTTATAATTAGCATGACATAGTCTTTTATTACACTTTTGTTCCGTTGCATTAATTTATTAGAATATTAAGTGCAATCTTTATAATAGAATATATATTTTGATCTTTTTTTATCTTTTAGATGTCTTTTACCTTTTTTAATGTCTAATTCGAAGTATAAGTTAAGTTATGATAGCGTGATTGTACATTACTTCGCGAGATCATAAATGTACTTGATAGTTTATAAGTTTTAAATTTTTTTTCGTTTAAAACAGATTAAAACAAAGAGAGGTTGTAAAATTTTAAATAATTGATTTAATGATTATGAATAAATGTGACTTATTAAAACTTTATAATCTGATGCACACTTTTTATACTGCGCCAACTTCCATAGCTCTCCTTGTTTAAAGTAATTGAAGTTCTTCTTGTTCGTATTATTTCATTTTGGACTTAGTTCTTCGAAATAATCGTAACAAAATCATGCTTGTTTTCCAGCAACACGTGCAAAAATATATCCTATTATCGACCTTGGGGTTCGATGGAGAACGGTCAGATAGAATTCGAGTCCTTGTCGGACGATACCTTGGAGGGTGCTCTCAATGTGATAAGAAAGAGCTTCTTCCTCTACGAGAAAATATGCATAGCTGTGGAACTGAATTCCGAACCGGGAGCATCCAAGGAACTCGAGGAGCTCTGTTTGTACGCGGCTAAGGACGGCGTGAGTGTGGTGGCTGTCGACGTCACCACTAGCGAAGTTGTTGGAGTCGCGTTCAATAAAATCCAAGTGAGTGAACAATTTTCCAGTACAACACCTTGTATTGATCTCTAATAAGTTGTCAAATTTTAAATTTTTTCACGGATTACTTTCAATTTATCAGATGCCCTCCAATAGTTCAGAGAAAAGTTTCTTCGAATGCTTCAGTGAAAATTGCCGATACAAATCATCAAAGGCTTTAGTGGACTTCATGATAGACGTGGATTCGCGAACAAATCTTTTCAAGCACTATTATGTCAATTGTATTCTCGAGATCATGTTTCTGGCAACTCTGCCCAATTACGGGAAACGACGAATAGGTGAAATGCTGGTCGCTTCTTCGTTGGAACTCGGTAAAGAACTGAGAAGTAGCAAAAACGTGAGGATACCTATCACGATACATGGCAGCAACAAAGTAACGAATGCCAACGCAGTGCCGACCTTGGTCTCTGCTATCATGACGTCCAATTATTCCTATCTAATTGCAATGAAATTGCACTTTGATCAGCTTTTGAAAGTTTCGTATGATGAGTATGAGTACAACGGAAAGAAATATAGCGAAAGAATAAATAGCCAGGAACATCGACAGTGTGTCTTGGTAGCTAAGAGGCTCTGAGAGAGGCCCGATGTAGACAATAATCGCGAAAGTAGTTTAGGAAATCCACTCACATTACAAAGTTTAATTAGATTTAGAAGTAATGTATAAACAATAAATGACTCTCAATAAATAAATTAAATTTTGTCCCAAAAATCAAGATAAGCATATCAAGATGCATATTAAGATTATTTATTGATTCATCCAAATTAGAAATAATAATAAATATTATAATGTAATAGACAAATTTATATGAATAGCAATTCAATTTTACTCGATAGCATTACTATAACGTGCGAGAAACAGCCTGCTGATCGAACGGCATTTTATAACTAAGAAATTTAATTTTTCAAGAAAAGTGATTAATAATCGCAATTTTTAAAGAAATAGTCCGACAAGTTTTAATAGGAAAAGATATTACAAAAGTTTTCTAAAAGTATTTTTCTTTTGAAACGAATTACAGATAAGAACTTACTGAAGAAGAAAAATAGATGATATATAGTTGGAGTTAAAGATATCAATCGTAGTTGTACGAAATTGCTTATCAATTCGCGAGATTAATTTATTTGATGGTTTGTATAATAATCTTAAAAAATTCTGTTTTGAGCTTCGCTTTATTTTTCAATATAATTACGACAGAATTATTCAAAGTTTGTAAGATCTGAATTTTATTTCTGAACGTATTTTTAATTTTTTTTCTTATTTTCACGATAATATCTTTTTAAAGTAAAAATTTTAAGATAAAAAAATATGAGTACTATGTGAATTGAAGTGAACGAAAGATTTGAAGGTTTTTATAGGAAGTTTTCAAGAGAAAAGTAATTTTGTCTGATAATTGATTTAATAATATTATATTATGTTCTAAAAAGAGAAGTTACAAAAAATGAAATTTTACACACACACATA
>NW_011626826.1:1340724-1371352 GCF_000204515.1 Acromyrmex echinatior | reverse complement strand
TATATATATATATATGTAAAATTTCATTTTTATTTATGTAATCAAAGATCTGACTCAAATATTTGAATATAAATATAAATAAATTAATACTTCGAATTTGCATATAAATGTTAAAATAATTTTCCCAATAATTCTATAGTAGTACTTCTGTTTTCTCCCTTTCTCTAATCAAATAGCAATTAAACCAGGATTGGCAAATAACGCGTTATTTATACTGTTATGAGTTACTTTCTGGTAACGCTTGAATAACGATGTTACATTTTCTTCTGAATAACGTTCATAGTAATGCAATACCATTTTTGGGATAATGGTAACGATTTTATTATCGTTATTTTATGTAATTTTATGTATGTCTTTTTAGGTAAAAGTTTTAATTGTAATTAGAGCGTATATATAATACATATATGTATACATATATATGTATATACATATTTATTAGTTTTTGAGTTTTATTTCTCTACTAAAAAACAAAATTTTAACATCTTTTTTGTAGTTACTACAAGAATCTGTATATAATAGCGTTTTTTATTCGCACTTTAAAGCTGCTGTACAATCGACATAAAGATGTATGGTTAATAAAAAATATAGAAACGAAAATTAAACCGCGAGATTCTCAATACATTTTATTATGCTATTTAATAAAATGTATTTTAGACATTATATTATCTCAGATATCTTATTTTTACATTTAGATTAGAATAGGGTACAACGGCTTTAATATGTATTAACAATAAAAAAAGTTTTGCCAATGAAAAATGCTATTATATGCATAAAATATCCTATTAATGTCAAGAAAAAAGTACTCGTTACATTTTAAGTGACGGTAACAGTAACAAGTTACTTTTGTAAATCAATAACGAATAACGATAACAAGTTATTATAATTTTATTAGATAATTCATGTAAAATTGTAATTTTGATCTGAGAATCCAATAACTCTTATGTAATATTATAATTTTTTGAATGCGTCTTAACATTGAGAATAACCCAATTGGCATCGAAATGTTTGCTATTGTATTTCTTTATATTTATTTCGTAAACAATTAAAGTTATTAAACTAACCAGTTAATTGTATTTAATAAATTAATGTTATGATATATTTATAAATTATCACATAATTGTGTCATAATTGTATCATCGAAACTTCCATTTAAAGTTCCACTTAGATAATTTATGTTACTTCAAGACAGAAATCTGTATCCTATTTTATGTGATAGAAAAAAAATTAGAAGAGTCAGAATGTAACTATATAAGATGTATATTAATACTAAGAATTGATGTTACTCACTAAAAGAATCATGCAAATAAATTACTATAATATAAAAATAAAAGAGATAAAAAATTAAATATTTTATCAATATAAATGACATAATCATTAATAAGTCAACAAATTTTAGATTTTTATCCTTTATGTAAAAAAATATATGTAATATTAATCTAAAAAAGTAGATACGATCAATAATAAATGCTCGGTACTTTTACTTTCTTGTTAAAATCGTATGTAGATAAAAATGCATAGCATATAAAATTATAGATAAAATTACAGATAAAATTTTATCCCGATATTTATATTATAGATCTAAAGCAAGCTTCAAGCACTCACGAAAATAAATTGCGCAAATATTGCAAAATTGTCACAGCCATTTATGCACAGCTAGACACACACAATTAGACATCACAGCTAGATAGTATATTGTAAGCAGTTATTAAGAGACTAAAAATCAAATCTATTTCACAGAAGTTTAATAAATTAAATCTCGTATAATCAGAACCTCATATCTCACCTTCGCAGAAAGAGACCTATCGACAAGACGCGAAATTTTCCTATGTATCCACTGTAATAAAATGATAATAAGTAAGATAATGATAATAAGGAAGCGCTTTCCAGCGGCTTAGATAGATAGTCCGGCTTACGTGAGATTGTTGATTATTAATCGTGTTGCGTGGGTACGAGTATAGTGTCTGTAATTAAACGGGATGTATACAATTAGGCTATTCGCGATATAATTTTTATCTCCTGGTGATATCTCAGCGTCCCGTCAACAGCAGACACCGTTCGTGAATTTCGACTCGGTAAGATCGCTTTCGTTGTGCTTCAAAGTGAAGTTTTTTCCTATTTGCCGTTTCTTCTTGTTTCAGCCTTCGATGACATTTTTCTCCGTAGCTCCAGAATTAATATAAAAAAATTTGTATCAGATACAAAGAACGCGAGTGTTTGTATCATCTATCGTGAAATAGTTGAAATCGAAAATGTGAATAGAACAGTGAAATACTGAATTCGCAGATATTTTTCTATAATTTTTTCGAATATTATTCTTGTAACTTCTAATTTGGGTTGCTTGTAATTAGTATTTAAAATATTTTGGATATAAGACTTCGTTCTATTCAAGTTTTTGCAATAATTTATACTTCGAGTCTCGCTTGATAAAATATTTAAGATTTAAGAATTCGCCTCTTTCTTAATCATGATTACAGTAGCCACAAGTCGATCGCAAGTTTGTTGCGACAGTTAATATAAAGCATTAATTTTAAAATTTATACTTTACATTACTAACGTATGAATTGGAACAAAAGTTCAAAGCTACAAATTTCAAAATTTAAGCAGCGATAACTTCATTAAAATTGAACAAAATTAAAATTTAAAAAAACGGTTTTAAAGCTTAAAATCTACTTTCGAAAGGTTACTAGGCCATTTGAGTTTTTGATAATGTGAGTTTGATCATTTTTACACAAAGAAAAAAATGAACTGAAAAACGAGAAATTTTCATCTCACTTTATGGACCTGTCTCGTGCCCAAAAAAACTCAAAAAAAAAAAAAGAATATATTTAGACTCTCAAGATTTAAAAGTGTAAATGTTTAAAAATATTGGATTAATACGGAGTTACTCTCATTTGCCTGATATTTTTAAACATTTACTTTTAAACTTGCACAAATTTTCAATTTTTTAACGTAAAACTTAAACCGAAAGTTTTCCCTATAAAATCGTTTGTTAAAAATATGTATATTCCTTTTAAGATTTTTTGTTACTATATTATATCGCGGATTAAATAAAAGGAGCATTTTGATTTTGATTGCTTATAACTTTGTTAAAAATTATCGTATCGCAATTTAAAAAATACATTCTTAAAGCTAAAACTTTGCTCTATCAAATAATATATTTATCAATATTTTTAAAAACATGTAGATATGACACAAATAAACACGAATAGGACTACGAACTTTCGTTCCGATTCAATCAGAATCAGGATAAAAAACACCAGGAAACAATAAGGATCTCCCTCTCTTGCTTTCTTGAATTGGATACGGCGCTTAATTAAAAAAAATAGAACGGGATGCGCAAGACAAGTGTGATAAACTTGCGCGTGTATCGATTAGTTATAGTGAAGCCGTAGTGTTTCTTCTAGGCGAATCTCTGCAACGTGTAACGTATCATGCCGGTCTGCCTCGGTACTGATCGCTCAGGCGCTATCGAATTCAGGATGCTCAGTAAGGACAGAATCGAGGATGCTCTGATCGTACAGCAGCATTCCATGCGACAGGAGTGCATCGCGATCGGCACGGGTATGTACGAGGATCCCGGAGCTGCCGAAGAGATGCAGTTGGTCTTCAGGGAGGTCATTAAAGACGGATGCACGGTGATTGCTGTCGACCAATCGGATCGCGTTGTCGCCGTGGCATTCAACAAGTTACATGCAAGTATAAAATGCGCGGTTTTAAATATTGGCATATATAATTGACTCGATAAATATGATTTTATTTCTGGCACATTGTAGATTTTATCGTCGACCGCTGTCTGATAAACAGTTAATTCGTCGCGACTCGTACGACTTTAGCGATTTAGCCATCTGCGCTGGATTGATTTGACAATAAATTGACACTTTTTTCAGTATCACGATCGCAATATTGGCAGAGAAAAGCGATTTTAAAAATAATTTATAGATAAAGAAGATATTTTTCCATCATGTTTGTGTACGACGCGTATTGAAATAAAGATAATTTGACAAAATGAAGAAAAATTAATTTTGTTATTTTTTGTAGTTATTTATGTTAATTTTTATTTCGCCAATTTTTTCAGATGTCTCTCCAGCAAGAAGAGGATTCCTTTGCATTTTTTGTAGAAAATAACATCAAGCATCGCTCGTGTCGGGATTTGATTGAGTTCATCGACGGCGTAAGTCTATGATTTATATCATATTTTACACACGCTGCAATCAACAATGTCAATACAAGTGTTCCAGTTACCTCTTGTAATTTTTTGATAAATAATGATAAGCTTCGTAGATCATATCTGTGCATATTATTAATTAATCTTCAGAAGCCTATCTATATATATATATACATAATATACTGTCTAGCTTTAAAAAATGTTATTTGCGCATATAATTTCCAATGTTTAGTTAATTTCTTATCTTCATCAATTAAATTTAGCATTATCAGCAAGATCTATTTCTAGTCAAAATAGTTTTCTAATCAAAATATATCCTTACAATTTTATATTATAAAAAAAATAATGAAGACGATTTCGTCCAAAAGATATTGAAAAAGGAGCCAATTTCTGTTAAAAAGGGCAATTTTTATAAAAAAAAAGAGAAACAAAAAAAAAGTTTTTTTGTAAATTTTAACTTTCTGAATTCGATAAAGTTATTAAAAAAGTGTGAGATATTCGAAGAATACCTTGAATATTAAACAAGAATATTGAAATTTGAATAAATAATCATGTTTGTGCTCAATTTCGATGTGTTTTTCAAATGCTACGAACCTTTTAATAATTTTATCATATCCAAGAAGTCAAAATGTAAAAAATAAATCTATTTCTTTTATTTATATAATACTTTTTTGGGCAAAAATCTGCTCTTTTTAACATCTTCCTTTCGCGAAAAATTACATAATATATAAAGCATGTTAAAAGAGATTGAATTGACCTTTTTTTAAACTCAAATTTTCACACAGAAAAATATCATTATTGTATTGTTAAGGAACGTGATTACTTGGTTTACTTTTTCGTTTAAGTAACGTTATCTTTAACAAAGAATATTTTCTTGATATAGTTTTAAAATGTAATTGTTATAAATTTTAGAGAAAATTCATTATCACGTACTTGAAACAATAACTTTTTTTTTTGGAGAATATTATAAAATTTTCAAATCAAATCAAAAAAGCAACTTAATATAATAAGCAAATTGAATTTGTTTTAATTTAGTAATCTTGATTTAATATTCTCGAAATATTGAACACATTAGGATTTAGAATATATTTTAAATAAATTTTTGATGTAATGAATTTATATTATAATAGATTTGCGCAGGGAATGGAAAATTACTTTTCAAAAATAATAAGTTACAGTTGCTCGTAATCAAGTATAGAAAAAGTAACAAGTTATCATTATACTAAATATCAATTTTTAAAAGTAACTCGTTACAGTTACCGTTATTTGAAAAAAAGTTACAGTTGCCGTTACTTTTCATTACTTTTCTATTACATTTTTTAAATAGACGACCACTAATCACAGAACGAGTATCTATAGGGGTTGACTTTCTAGTCTCAAGCCCTATGAGTGGCTTATGTTCAATCGTATGCAAAGCAACGATAAAAGTAACTAAAAGTAAATAAAGATAACTGTAAAATTCGTTACCAAAAAAATGTAACTACGTTGCTATTACAGTTATCAAAACAGTAACTTGTAACTGTAACTTCGTTACAGGTAATGAGTTACTTCCATTCCCTGGATTTGCGGATATATGAACTTTCGAAATACTTAGGAACAAAAGTAATTAATAATTGAACACAGTATATGTATATATTTTCTATATGTAATCACCTAATTTAAGAAACACACATGCAGCAGATTCCATTAAGCTTATCTCTCTACTAAGAGTGCTGAATCAGTTATTTACGTTATTTACGTTATCGATTATAGATAGAATCGCAAGTAGACGTTTTCGAGAAGTACAATGCGCGGGGTGTCATGGAAATCTTCTACATAGGCACGGATTCAAAATGTCAAGAGCGCGGTATCGGCTGGCAGATCACAGAGAAAAGTCTCGAGGTCGCGCGGGGTTTGCGCACCAGAAAACTGAAGCAGATCTGTATAGCCGACAAAATCGTTAACGAGCACGTACGACCGGAAGTGGCTTTTGCCGTCGCCGCCTCAACGTTCAGTCAACGAATCATGGAGAAGTTGAACTTTGAGACACTTGCCGAAGTACGATACGAAGATTACGTACGCGGTGGCAAAAAGATGTCCGATAGGATAGGCAACGTGCACAAAACAGCCAGATTAACCGCCCGCAAGCTCTGACGACGTCGGCTTTAATCCTGGATTTGCATAAATATTTTATGCAAAGTCATTTATTTTTATATCAAATTAAAAGCATTAGTAATCTAAAATTTATTCAAAAGAGCGAGAAAAATTGTATTTTAAATATTAGATTACATGTTGCGGAAGAATAATTCGCAGCATGCTCTAATATCGTTCATATATTATATTAATGTTATGTAAAATAATATAAATAGTAAAGTTAGTTACACGAGATGTGATAATCAAATTATTATTGTGAAAGTTAAGTTTGTGTAGTTATTAAATTAATTAAAAAGATGTAGTTGTTAATAAATTAATATTGTAGATTATAAAATATTTATACATACAAAGAAACTGGTGAAAATGAATATTGTAGATTATAAAACATGTATATACACAAAGAAATCGGTGAAAATAAAACTAATTGGGGTTACATGTTCACTACTAAGGGGTGCGTTCGTAATGCTTATATCATTTCTAGCCTTGTCGTCACCAAATGTTAAACAAAGATAAAATGATGCATGCGAAAATGAGCAATAAAGGCATTAAGTGAAACGCATCCCAAGATATCTTCGTAAATTGTTAAAAGCTGTTAAAAATTATCTTTACTAGTTCCAAACAATATTTTTAAGAACAACTCTTTGCTCATTTTATCTATACGATGAAAAATTTGTAAAATTGCACGTGCAAAAACAATTATTGTATACATTTCATTGTAAATTACTATATAATTTTCACACTTAGAAATTTTACAGTGCGCTAATTATAAAGCCGACAGGAAAAGATTTGAAGGTAATAAATTTATTGTTAGCTGACGTTGACAAAATTAATCGTAACTAATGTATTTTTCGGATAGGAGAAAGATATAACATGACTTTTTATATAAGTATATATATGTATATTAGCACACATTTAATATGTCATATCCACGGCCGGAAATGCTTACAATGGCGATACCGCGGAGACAGCATCACAATTTTGAGCGAAGCTTCTCATTTATATTATATATATTATATATATTATATCTTTCACAAAATTATGCGACTTGACGCCTCATGCGTCAAGTCATTAACAAATCCCAAGCAAAATATCGGACGACTAGGATATTATCCATAATTCACAATGGCACGATTGAATTATCGCAATTACAACGATTACGTCTAGGGGGATTACGATTACGTCTTCGACAAAGCCATAGAAGACGATAACAGTCATATATGAATAACGCAATGTTAGCTTTCCGTGTTTTCCGCGGATATTAAAGTGTTCACAATAGCTAACGACGGAATCATTGTGTAGAAATGATTATCTATTGCTTACAATATTCGTTTCCGTGTTTAAGAAATTATTAATTTAATTAATATTAATGGCCACATTTTCTTTTCTAAAACTGACACATGTGTCTTTTCCCTGAAGGCTTTATGATCAAAACTTTACGCGATGTTATCAGGAAAACACCGACAGTGTATGTAAGATTATCAATAAAATCGCATTAAAGCGTTGAGATCTGAAGAGAATGCAGTACAAGACACAGTCGTCTATTATCTACTATTCTGACATCGTCGAAAAACTTGCTATTCCATTTCTTACTTTTTATTTAGTAACGCTTTGTGTAACATTTTATATTATTGATCATGAAAATCTTTGTATTATCTATAAGTCATAAAAAGTATCGCTAATAATTATAATTTAATAAAATGTCATAATAATAATAAAAATAATACATAATCACTGTTATAAAAATGTTATAAAAATTATAATTATATATCAATGTTATAAAAATTAATAAACATTTCATCAAAGGTTATTTCATATAACAAATATTCGAACTCTTTGCCTTTATAAGAAAAAAGTTTCTTTCTCGTATAAAAAAATTGAAGATATTGAAGATAAGACACAAGAATTTATGTAGCACATAGAAATTCGCAAGAAATATTAATCAAAAGTGTTACGATTTACGTACAAAATAAACAAGTACGCGTTATCAAAGAGATTAACAACTTGCGAAATAATTCACAATTGTTTAAAATTGTTTACATCTAGGCGATTTTACTTAACACGACATACATCGAAAGACGGAGGCGAAACTGACGCGAAATATTGCATCACAATGGAATACATCAAAATAGAAAGTAATATTTATCGCAAAACCGACTAAGTGCGCGGAGTCTTGACAAGAGGAAGTTAATATGACTTAATTATTGCATTTCTATGTTTAATTATATAATTAAAATAGCGCAATGCAAATTTTGCACCTTCGTTTCAGTCTCGTACCGGAATCGAATAGGGACGAACGGGGGAAATATTGAGTCAAGCAATTTTTAAAATTGCACTTCAATTCCTTCATCTGAACTCTTGTACGTATACAGAGTAATTGTGCGACGTATATATATATATATATATATTTATATATATATTGGCATCTATAAATAAATTGTATCTCTATATGCTACACGCCATATTCGTTCAGGAATTAACAAATATATGTGTATATATGTGTATATATGTGTGTATAAAGTACAGAAATTGTTCTTGTACATGTTTAAAATTGAGGACTTTGGCGCAGTAAGGAATTGTTTGAAATTTCGTGAAAAATAACTGAATCTGGGAGAATAGAAAATTAATTAGGAATGAAGCAAAAACTTTGTTGGAAATTAAATGATGTAACTAGCAGGCCTTTGATATACAATAAAAAGAGATGCTACAGTTTTTTTTCTGTTAAAGAAAAAGTTCATAAATCGGTCTTTTTTTCCTACACCAAAGCCTCTGATTAATTATATTTATGTTAGACACAGCACAAGAGAGTATATTCAACTTCATTACGAAGGCTACTACTATGACATTTAGTCGATTTATCGACGAAGCTACTGATTGCAACAAGGAGAGTGGCGTACTAACTTTATTATCGTTGCACTCAGTCAGCGCCGTTAGTTAGTTATTTACTTTCCCTTAAAACGCCATTACTGCTACTGTAAAAAATGTGGACGTATAGCTGCTTTCATTTCCATAGAATACGATACTTCGACACACTTCCAACAAAGTTAATATCTTCCTCTCTCTGACTTACTATCTTACTATTTAATTTACAGCCTGAATTCAATAATCGCTGTCAACGAGCTACGCCGCGTGTCGCGATCCGACACCTGACATAAATAACGACACTTACAAATTATTATTACTATTGTTATTATCTCATTATCGTTATTATTATATCGAAATATTGTAATAATGCAACCACTATGCAAACGCGCGATAATACTTACAATTAGCTTAAGTCGAGTCACACGAGACTCGAATGAGTTTTTGGCACGAATATTCTTTTTCTTTTCATTCTGTAAGATCGCTCTGAGCCGCTTTTGAACTTTTGATTTTCCTTTTTGTTCTTTCAGAGAAGTTTGATTATTTAGTAATTTCACTCGGAGGAGAAGGAGTTACGAAGACAGGGAGTAGAGAGAACTTTTCATAAAAGTTTGGAATGACCGACAGATGTTTCGTGGTTATAAGGAATAAAAATAAATAAAAGAGGGAAAAAGTAAAGTAAAAAATTATAAAAATAATTTTTTACAAAATCTAATAACTTTCATTTTTCATTTAATTTTAATTTTTTATAAACTTTAAAAATTATTAGAATAATTTTTTAATAAAAAGAAACACTTAATACACTAATTAATAAAGTGGAAATTATCTGATAGCCAAAAAGATACAAATATAAAACGTTTATATTTATATCGTGAATGTATTTCAAGAAAAATGTCATATAAAATATATTATTTGTTGCTGTAAAAACAATTTTGTAAAAGATAATATACATAAAGAAAACTTGAAATATTGAAAGAGAATGAAATTTAAAACAAAAGTCAACATTGATATTTATTGCAATCTAATAGAGAAATAAGAACGTAACAAATTTATAAATATTAAGGAGATAGTTATGTGTAATTGGCACTCTCTTCAGTGAAGAGGAAGATACATAGAAGAAATTTTTGCTAACAGCGCATAAACGGGTAGTTAACGTTATTTGGAAACTTCCATGGATGCGTGACGAGTTTTACAAGTTGACAGCAGGGAAAACGCAAGTTAAACGTGCACGATCAGGACCCAACTAGTTCGTAACAGTTTGTGCGCTCAAGTTATTGATACAGTAACTGTCTAATGTTAGTGGAAACATAGTAGAGAGAAAATACACACTCATACACACACGTGCGAACGTATTTCAGTCGCTCGCTTCTTTATTTTATAATTTTATTCCCAATGTAAAAGTTGAAAACTGCGACTTTAGCCGTAAGTGAACCGTTCTTTCGCAAGTTTTTCTACCTTTGGCGAGATGCAGTGTCGTCTACATCCGTATACAGAGTTACAAATGTTGCTTAATGTGTGAATTGAAGCTAAGCTTCTCGCACAGCACGCTTTATTCGAAAGATAAGATATAATAAAGATATCCAGGAGACATCCTTATAAGATGTCTTCTGGATATCTTTAAAACGTCTCTTGGAGATTTGGGTTCCAACATAACTCGGTTTCCCAAGATTCAACTCGTCGAGAGAATGTCTGTATCTATTTCCCTATTTGATGATATCTCCGTAATATCATTTAGCCGATATCCATAGGACATTTAACAGAGTTTAACTATCTGATTGGCACTAATTGGACTGCAGTAATATCATTAATTAAGTGAAATTAAATTAACGTCTGATTTAGGCAAATGTCATTAATTAAATGAAATTAAGTTAAGGTTTCTAATTTAGACCCATTTCTATCAATGCAGTTTAATTTTGATCTCGATTCAACTAACTCATCTTTTTTTAGTTATAAGAATCAGAGAAAAATGAAGAGTAAGTTGAACCCAGACTAAAATTAATCTACATGATAGAAACAAGCATTAGACAAATATTTACGGTATGTAGATTCATTGTTATAACAAGATCATTGAAAAATGATTGTTATTTGAAAATGGTCCATTTCCAGAGAAACATATACGTATATTTTGGCATCTAAGAAAGAATGCTCCCAAATATTTTAAGAATTGAGTGATTATTAAAATTAATCAATATTATCTCGAAATTGGTCGTCGTATATTTCATTTTCTGATTTCAAAAACACTCGAGTTCGAGAGTGACGACATTGAAGTTCGGAAGTCAAGTAAGATTGGAAGACTCTTAACTCTTGTGCATGCAAGTTTGTAGTTAGAAACATACTTTCTTTGGCCTTTTGCCTCGTCCACTCACTACTCCGGTAATTCATGTTCTCAACATGTGTAATTTTAACTTCTTCCAAAATATATAAAACATCTCGTTATCAAAATAAAATATAAATTGGCTATAACGTTGTCGCGCTCGCATGATAGCGCGAACGTTCGCGTTTGGCAAATATGTAGGAAACGATCGCTTTCTTTCTCCTTTCTTCCCTGCGCAACTACCATATCCTTCTTTTTTTTTTGCATAGGGATAATTACCAATATAATTAGAGTTTTTTCTTATCACAAATGCTCGCGCGCTATTCCTCCGCGTTCGGAGAAATGAATTTTGCGAGAGCACGCACGTAAAGTGCATATTTAAAACACTAAATACCGTCCAGAAAATCTTCGGCTGACTTTTTGTTAACAATGTCAACTAATTCTGGCACTAGTTTAATTTTCACGATAAGAATTTTAGTCTCAACTAAATTATATTGACATTAAATTTATATCTACAATAAATATTATTTAATAAAATAAAATAATTTAATAAAATAAAAATATTATTTAATAAAATAAAAAAGCGGTAAATAGATCGTTTTACAATAAATTAAGGTAACCGGATCCAATATGGGGCGTGTATTCAAAACGCCCTATTCACTATAAATATACAATTATACAATTATACAATTAATTCAACAGATAGCAGTAGTAGTTTGTCTCTCTGACTTGATTACATCAGTTTATTGTTCAATTTATTCATTTAATTATCAGTAAAGAAAATCCAGAATATCAGTCGTGATGTAATATTTCGCAAGAAAGTAATTGCTTCCCATAATTACAAAAAAATGATTATTCATTTCAGTAGGTCATGTTGTAACTCTGTATTCATACTTTACAACATCAGATAATTAATTTATTATTTTTATCACAAGCTTTCATTATAATCAAAGAGAAAAACTTCTTTGTAAGGTAGAATATGACCAATTATAGACAACTGAGTGTACATATATCGATTGTGTAACTTTTTTTTTATATTTTTATTATTTCAGATCATGAATTCTAATTTATTCATTAAACATCGTGGAAATAAATAAATAAGTAGATAAGTCCAATTTGGAAACGTTTTTTGTGTATTTTTATATATTAATAAACATGTCGATAATAACTTACAGTCTTATAAAAAACATTTATCACTTTATTTTTCATTTTTCTTATTTTTTTTTTTACGAAAAAGAGGGAAATATATTTAGGTCATATTGGATGTCACGTGTACTCAGTATGCGCAGAATGATACTTTTTTACTGCACCAAAGTATATAAATGTTTCAAAATGTCTCATAATTTTTATTAACATTCAGAAATGTTTCCTCTTTTAAACGTGATCATTAATTTTTAAATTTTGGAGTCAGCAATAAATGAAAAAAAATTGTAAAGCCTAATAGGGACATACAGAATATTATAGAGTCCGGTTACCTTATTCTCTTTAATAGAATTAAATTAATTCTTTTCTAATCCTTTATTTCTAAAGAGAAAACATTATAGCCAGAATTAACTGACGCCGAATCAGCCGTCTGTCGATATATTTTTGCATGTAAATCGACATAATGATATACAATCGAATCGCAGATCATTTTATGATTCATTTTACCTTGATGACCTCGTGGTCGAAGGGAGAGCATCAATGCATCTGGGAACAGTTGACAAAATATATCTGTCAAGTGTACAACAATAACATTATTCCGGCTCGGTGAAATTTGTCTTGTTAATATCGTTTGTTCCGATCAATTCGACGTGAGAGCAATGGTTTATCATTGTACCCGTCGAATCGATCAGAATTCATTTTCGTGGATCACCGCACGTGATGTCGACCTCGTCGCGAGGCCAGGCTAGGTGCTACAGAGAAATTCATCTGTGACAGGCCTCGTGCGGCTGGA
This sequence comes from Acromyrmex echinatior, assembly GCF_000204515.1. Next base: position 1,357,945 of record NW_011626826.1, on the reverse strand, counting down.
TGTCAGGCGGCTGAATAGTTTGGTAAGGAAGCTGTGTATCTCTGAAGTGCGATCTGACCAGCAGGCCCAGACCGAGCAGCACGACAGGAAGACCGAGCAAGGCGCAGATCAGCTCGCCCGTTACTCCCGGTGACCAGGAGATGAAACCTGTTCAATTTGTTCATTTAGTTATCAGGAGATAAATCTTTTAAAGCCTCAGTACTTCGGTTTTTGTGCAATTACGTGATCAAATGCCTAGGTAAAATACAGAGTCCTAATTAAGTTAATGATATGATGTAGGACGTCACTATTTGATATTTAAAAATAAACTTATAAGTGACAAATAAATAATGATGATGTTCTTATGATATTATTATTAGATACAATTAAAAAAGTAAGACAACCTTAAATAGTAATTTAAAATTGTACGTACTTACGAAATTGTCAAAAAATTGAAAGTAAAGCGGGCTAATGAGAGTGAAGCTATGTAAACATTGCACAAATTTATATGTGTAAATCTTCAATTTATTTAATTTGGACGTTTCGACTGACGTTCGAGTCACCTTTAGCAATAATCACACAATAAAAATGAGTTGAATCTTTAGCGAGAGAACTCTACTCTCATTAGCCCATTCTTTACCTTCAATTTTTGATATTATTATGATTTCTATGTTCTACTTAGGCAATTTACGGAAAGCAGGTCTGAGAAAATGACACGTGATTATAAGGAATTCATAAACGAATTCGTGATAATGTAACTGTAAGAGGGAATATGTTAATTCTTAATTGAAATTGAGAATTCGTAATCCGGATATCTAATCTATAAATAGAACGTCTAATATGTAATTGTTTGTATTTTTATAAAAAGGAATAAGTTAAAATAAATTGTGAAAGAAATTTATCTCAACTCAATTAAGAGAGAGTATCCTGCTTTAGAAGATTATATTCGTAAGTCCAGGAAGTAAATTTTTACGAACCATACTTGATTCACGTATCTCTCTACGGGATTAGCTTTTGCTTTAATATCTGTTATCCGTTTTAATATTTAACACAAGGCAAATCGTTGCAAAATTCAAGCTAAAGCTACAACATTTCATGCACCATGCATTTAGATATTTACCCCCGTGTAAACCAACGTCCATCCTGTAAATGCTCCACCAGATACCAGATAGCGGAAGCGAAACGGTAGCGGTGGCCACGCTGAACACTGAGCTTTCGCATAACGACAGGAAGTTGAGACTCGAGATCGCGAAGATAACATACGCGAATAGGAAAGTCCACCCGTGACTGGAAACGTTCGCGCATAGATTGTCGCCTTTAAAGTGACATATTAGTCCACGTTCAACAGTACGATAGAGTTCAACGGGCGATAGACCCTGAAACGCCATTTAAAAAATTATTTTTTAAATAAAGCATGTTTAATTAATATTCTCTCATAAAGCCGCCAACTCATTTTATGTATATTATCAAAATCATAACATTATGCGTAATAGTTTCATTTGAAATACATTTCTAAAAATCTTGAAGAATTTATATTTGAAAATGTAATTTATATTTCACAAATAAATGATATGTTTTTAAAGTATTTAACTTTCGTAAGTTATCGTAATTTTTTATTTTCATGATTGATGAAATAAAGTTAATTATTCTAGTTATTTTTACACAGTCGTGTAAAAATGTCATAAAAATCCAAATTAAAAATAAAACGAAAACACATTATATCAATTTTGAAACCTGTGCGCCAGAATACTCATGGTGTGCGTCCTACTCTCCAAAATATATGCGGACATCAATTACAACATTTTTCGAGCTAATTATGAGCTGCAAACACTACAAATCCCAAAAAATTAACTAAAATGGTTTAAAGTTCTTCTTTCTTTAAAGGGCCTTCGGTCCTCCAAAGGTTAAAAGCTTTCTCCCCTGATATAGGTTTTTATTGATTAAATTTAAGATAAGTTGTGATGTAAAAAATTGAAAATTTTTATTGTTAAAGATTTGGCCTAAGAAAAATCTCCTGAAAACTGTCGTTGTTGATAATGATAGATAAATGATGCGTTTCTTTTTATGCCACTCACCCTGCCAACACCGGGCAAAGTATCGAGCCAGCAGAACGTCAGGATGGCGAAGAAAGTAATGACGTGTATGTAAAAAAGGGTTTGCATCACCGGTGGCTTGGGGTAGCTTTTTGGCTTTATCGTGGGATCCGGATCGGTCACGTGCAACAATCGACCACCCTCCTCCTCGGAGCCACGACGACGAATATCGCGCGAAGACACTAGACGGGATACCGTGTATAGGAAAGAATTGTGCTGCGTTGTCATCATCTGGCACACGTTCTGTTGCTAGAAACGTAAGATCAAGAATGTCACGTCATTGAAATCAGTTGTTCGGAAGATGTAAATGAAAATCCGACGACCAAAAACCTAATCCGTCAAATAAGAAACCGGCTTATCCACAAATATCCAAGAAAAAAAAAGACGTACGTATAAAAATGTTCTGCGATAAATATGGCGCTCCTTTTAATAAATTACATAATTAACGAATAAAAGAAAAATCTCAAAACATTTTTCTTATTCTTTTTACCCAAGACACACAAAAAATCAAAGATGACTTTATTTTGGTTCTTAATATCGAAAAACAGTTAAATTTTGTACCTATATATAATTATTAATATATATAATTTTGTACTATAAAAAAAATCACTTTGACTTTCATAACATTATAATATCATTTAGACTTTCTCCTGATTTGATGTGTTCCTTAGGTACTTAATAAAAATCCAATTTCTTCAATCTTTTCTGATAAGGGTTAAAATTAGAAGTTCTTTCGAAACTGAGTTTAATAAAAATCGTGCCGATATATCATCGAAGATCCCACGGGTGTTGTGAGAGAATAAACTACGATTTGCGCAAAAATGTCGATGATAAATTACCCCGGTAGTGTAATGGCGTTCAAGCATAGTGAAGAACATGGCGAAGGCGGCGAGAGAGCCCACGTAAACGAACGTCCAAACCGCCCGGGCACCCCAGGATCCTCTCATGGCGGCTGTGTGCGAAGAAACTTCTCTTCCTCGACAACGAAACTCGTCGCAGAGACCGTAATCGACGCTTATAAACAAACCCACTATTATAGTTGTGCTCGAGAATATTCGCTGCAGACTCATCACTGAAAACATTCGAGGGGGATGAAATTTAAATTTGCATCCAATTAGAAAAAAATTATATTTCGAGAAATAACAAGAATTATTATTTCAAAAAAATATCTTCGAAGTTTGATACAACTAACTCTAAAATGTTAATTCTATTGAGTTTTAGTATTGCTATTGATACGTGTATAGATAATTTTACATACAAGAAAATAGGTCACTTTAATTAACTTCCGGAGCTTGATACAATTAACTCTAGAATGCTATCACTATTGAATAATACAGTATTGTTATCGATACATAAATGTTACGTACAAAAAAATAGATCACCTTTAATTAATGTAATTTAAGTTTTTTATATAGTTCATGCTTTTAATAACAAAATATAAAACGTAGAGTTTTATAAACATAAATAACTTCATCATTAACTTAAAAGAAAAAAAAGAACAAACACTGTCAGAAATCTTGAAATGATATGGAATATAATTCAATCGTATATTTTTTCATAACACAGTATATAATAATAAAATAACACAAAATTGCTTAAATATTGAAACCACGCTCTCTGTCATAATCCTTCTCTACTAATCATCAAGGAGTCTAAATTGATATATAACGGACAGAATTTTTAAAAGTTTGTTTCCAATTATCTTAATATGACAAATGGGATTTCCTAATGATTATTGAAGGCATAGCTGTATTCATTAGTATTCAATAACCTCGTTTCATTTGTACGTAAAATTTATCATTGTAGGATTAAAAAAATTAATTTCAAAAATAGTTTCTCATTATTTCTAAAGCTGTACTGCAGAGAATTATTCTCAATAAATTCTTCATTTTTTTGAATTAATACTTTTTAAATATTTAAATATAAAACAATAATACGTACCATAAATATACTAAGTCTAAAATTTTACATCCATTTAATACACGCTTCGCCGAAAAAACATTTTAGCTTATCATAATAAACAAAATAATTTGGCATTTGTGTAACGCAATTACATGAATGGTAAATTATTTTGCTTATTATGATAAAACGTTGATAAAATAACAATACCAACATGACATGCAATTCTAAAGCACTCACTTTTTTGACAAAAAAAGAAGTAATAGACGAGAGAGAAGACGAGGGTAATGCCCTTTATCGGATCTTGTAAGTGGCACAACACCCTATTCCGATCGAGAGACAGAGTGATTAGGATTCCTGAGAGGGCGTACAGAGTGCTTATTTTGATCAGGCCGCAGCGGGGGATCTTAATCCGCATGCTGTTCGGTATTAACGGCGGTGGTGGTGACACTCTGTCCACGGCGAAGTACACCACCCCCAAAATAAAGGCGGAGCACAGGGCAGTGAAAAGGAGTCCTGCAAGAGAGTCATAAAGACCGATTTGGAAACATATTAAATTGCCGCGAATAAAGCGAAAGAGTCAAAATGACAGCGGCATGAAATTAATTAAAGCGTCAATATTAATGAATTTACCGTATAATTGAAGTGGCATCCAATTTTAGCTCTGCTCTAATCGAATAAATATTTCTACTCGGTATTAATCAATAATGTTTTTTAATCAATAACGTTAAAAAATAAACGATTAATAAAACCATAAGTAGAGAACTATCCAAAATGAAAAAGTCTAATTGAAGTCTAATTTAAATTTCGTTTTTTTTTGTAACTTTTAGCAAATATATATATATCGTGAATATTTTTTAAAGATTAGATACTATCAGTAACATATTTTATTTTACGTGATTCGGTTGCTTTTCTTGTGTTATTATATCAGCCAGAGCGAGCTATAATTTTGGAAATGACGAGAATCCGAGAGATATGCGCGTACATCTCGCAGCACATGGTGAACGTTCGCGGATATAAATAAATTGTTTGCAGTAATTGCAATCCCGAGAAATTGATCCCCGAGATATTTAACTCCGAAATCCCGAAATTGCGAGATCCATCGGTCGAGCTTGGCCACTCAATTTGGCGTTACACATTAATTTAGACATCATGTGTACCTCCGTATATTGGTGCAATCCGTAAAGATGTGTGAGTGTGTATGTGTGCATAAATAGGTGTACGTATGTCTCTGTCTACCTGTGTAAGCGCTGGAGACAGCGGCGACGCTCTCGAGATAAAGCGGATAGCTGATAACGAGAACGGTAACTGATATTGCAACCGACACGAGAGTGGCTAGGAAACGGAGCTTCTGCCAATTTTCGCGATCGGTATCGAACAGCTTATCGCCACCCGCTTGATAAGGGACATATGGCGACTCCTCGGTGTCGGTGTATTCCTCGATCTCGACGTCGCTGCCAGTGCAACGAAGCTCTTCCTGTTCCTCGTCATCCATCATCGTCGACACACAGCTCGTTAGACTCGCCAGCTTGGCGGCTTTCTCGTTACTCTATCGAAACAAGAATTCTTTGGCTTCTAGTACATTCCGTTTCAAGATGACGAATTAGCAATATAGTTAAATTTAATATCAAAATGTACTTTCATACACACTGAAAGCCATCTCGTTAATTTTACGTATTTTTAATAATCTCTATATTTTCTGTTTGTAATTGCATATTTATGTCATGTAAATTATGCGAGCTAAAAAACATTTGTTTTGATTTAAAGCGCTACATTTAGTAATAAAAAAAATAATAATAAGATAATTCTTGTACGTATTTTTATTTTAAGATCTGCTTTAATAAATTGAATTGAATTTTAATTTGTATATTGAGTTATATATAAATAAATATTGAATGTAGAAAGCGATTAATTATTTTTCCCTTAATTCAGAATGAGTTTAATAATTTTTCTTATTATGTGAATATTTGATATTTATAATTGTCATATATCTAAATCATAAACGGAGAATTAGACGGTTATATTTAAATCTAGCTGCATTCATGGCATTTGAATGCAAAACCCTGCCTTACTAGTTTGAAATATATGATCAGAAACCATTGAAAATGAATATATGATATATGTGGGTACTGAAAGGATTAATTTCTGCGATTCTATGGCTTTAAATGTGCTTGATATAAAGCGTAAGAATAATATAAATTTTTAAATTTAAAAATACCTAATAAATACTTATTTATAATGGTGTATATTTGTTATTTTCAAATGGAACAATATTTGTTCAAAAGGACGATTATTATAGACATCGTCCTTATTATTATTATTTTATAAAATAATGCTCCAATTATTTTATTAAATTATTCTTCAAATAATTCATATCAGATTTCAAAATAGGATTTCGATTATAATATCATATGTTGTGTATTTCGATATATGTGTGTAATTTAATATTTTTATATGAATATATTTCTAATTCTTTAAATTTTGGTACATAAAATTATAAATAAAATTCTATCGTAAATTTTGAATACATGAAAAGCAGATCATCTAAAGTGAACTCAAAGTGAAACTTTCATGCGTTGGAATTAATTTCAAGCTACGGTTCTGAAACGTATCACGAACCTCGCCCTTTTCACAGGTACAAAGCGGTCCAGATGCATGCGAGAATAGAACGAGCAAAATTGCGGATTAGATTGCGTGTCGCTTGCTATCGTGCGTAACCAAACCGTGCGAGGCTTAGAAACGAGAGAATAAAAAATTCCTTTTAATTTATTTAAAATTATATATTTTAAACGCATCATGTTTCCAATATAACAGAAAGCATTTAAGTAAAAAATGTATTTTATAAAAAAAACATTTACTTTAATTATTTAATTTGCTGTGGATTTATCAAAATTTTGAAACTGAATTTATGGAATTACGGAATTGTTGAAAATTTAAATAATTATTATATTCGTTCTTAAGTCTATTTTATATTCATCTCAGAATTCAAGAGTAAATTCTATTTATAACTTTATGCGCCCTTTTAATATATAAGGAAAAAATATTAAAATATCAGGAGTACAGACACGCAGAGATATAAAACACATCACGAAAGATATAACATATAAAGCTATGAATAGAATTCTATTATATCTCGAATTCCAAGCAAATTATAGATTGTTTAAAATGGACTTAATAAACTACTAAAATATTAAAACATCTTATTTTAATAGAAATAGTAGAAGGTTTAAAAGTAGCAAAGTAGTAAAGACGTAATATATAGAATTATTAGTAAGCATAAAAGTTATTATTAGACATAAAATCCTGCGCAACGATCGAAGATAATATTTAACATTTAACATAATTTTATCTGCTTTACATTAATCACTAATTATTTATTAAAATAAACGATTAGTATTAATCTGTTCGACATTATTTAAATTATATAATGCAAACGTGAAATATTAATTAATTGTAGCTGTATAGTGTAATCTTTTTTAGAAATATACTATAATATTAACTATGTCGATAAACGAGTAGTAAATGTCACTTTATTATCAGATAACGTGAAAAGCAAATAAATTCAATCTTATATACGATTATCTAATTTTATCTTATTAACTTAAAAACAACTAATAAAAAAATTTAGGATTTTTTCTGACAACTAGAAAATTCAAATTTTTTACAAAAAGAAAGATAAAGATGCAAAAAGTAAGACAAAGCGCAGACTGCTCCGGGAAAAGCATAACGTAAACAAAGCAATGCTTGTTATCGGAAAAGACGCAGAATCGTTCTATTAGCGTCACTCATTGTTGATCAGACTTGGATAGCCATAATTGTTTGTATAATGTCTCTAATTTCTAAATTATACAGCGAGAATTGGCAAATCAATTAAACAAAGAGACGCAAACTAATTATATATGGAAATCGGCATTAATGCTCTGAAATTGTCAGACTCACCCTTGGACGGGAACCTAACCTGACACCGCCCACCCTCGAGAAAAGGTCTGATACCCCGGGTATCCCCTGTGAACCGTCGTGTCGCTGACGCTAGACGAGTTCACGATGCGGTCGACGGTGACGACGATAGACAGCGACGGCGGCGATGACGATGACGCGCAGCGCGCTTTAATCGCGAGTGCTGCGTCGCGCGATAAGCTAAGCGAAACAGCAAAACCGCGACTTCAGCCCATCGTGGATGACGACGAGAGGTGCCTCTTTGTGTCGCGGCTTCCGCCACCAACCTACCTCGTCAGGACCGTACCCGGCGACTCGATAAGCGAAGTCGAAGCCCATCCACGTGCGGATTCCGTATAACGATATCGATTGCAGAATGGAAATGAGTGATATCCTGCTCAGTATTAGTAAAAATCATGTTTTAAACATGTTTTAAACATGTTTTAAATTGTTTAAAATATATTTAATTGATGATTTTTACATGTGATAAAACATGTTTTTTTATATAATACTATTTAAAACATGTATGAATTAAAAAATGTATATAAAATATATTTTCTTTTAAAAAAAATATTATCTTTGTCAACTATGATCCTGCTGGATTCTACTATGTACTTAGGATAAATTTTTCACAATAGTTTACTGCATTTGTTTCTATATTATACATGCGTTATATATAATTAAATTTTGAATAATAAAATTAAAATTGTTTAAGTATCAATTTCTCTGATAAATTTAATTATCAAGATAGGCATGAATATAATATGCAAAAGTTTAAATCTTGAATTCTCTCTCATTAAATGATCGCAAAAAATTTACTCTAAATAGTCTAAATATATGATGAAGTTCAGGAAAATTTTCGTTTTATCATGCACGTTTCTATACAGAATTATGTAACATGAGAAATTAATACATTCGAAGAAATTTACCTAAATTTTTTTGAAATATCTGTGATGTCATTTATTTCAGAAAATAAATTTATGAGACAACCAGATTTTTTCCTAGATGATAAAGAATATGAGAAAAATATCCGAGAATGAGACAATTTCGAAACGATGGTACTTTTCGCGATGTATACGGTCTTGATTTGGCGCATGAGCGCAAGATATGCGCGATGCAAGTCACGCTTTATGCGCGTTCTCGGGAATTAATTCCAAAAATTCTGAGTTATACGCCGCGGAATATTGAGAGTAACGCGGACTGTCAGGAATAGAGTACGTTACATCATTTCCCTAATCAGATCCTAATGGATGTCTCGTGCGCAGGCATTAATCATTATTATCCACGAAACAAGGTACAGTATCAGTAACAGAAAATTGAGATCTGCAATAAGTAAGACTATAGTTACTTTACTAATCTTAATTATGATAGAGAAGTTTTTAAGAATTCAGAGCTATTTTACGTAAGCTTTTATTTTACAAAGTCCGAAATAATAAAGCACAAGTGTTTCACCTGTTTATCTTCAAAATTGCACATCTTGTATATGGTAGAATATAATTTCCATCTCTCTCTCTCTCTCGCAATACTTAATAATTATAAGTAAATTTCAATGCATTTTTGACAGTAAAATTAAAAAATTGAAACATTAATAAATGTAAGACACACTTTTTGAATTTTAGTCTTTTAAATGAAAAAATGAAATTTTTTTTAGTACTGTTCCATACGTTTATAGTCGCGCTATAGTTTCAAAACATTAAATATATCTATTCTATTTTAAGTTATTAATATAGCAGTATTATTTGCCTCAAAATCTTTCAATTTTCGTTATTAAAACTTCACAATTATGAATACTTATTAAATATCTTAGATAACAAATCACACACAATTTACAATAAAATAAATTTTATGTAAAGTATAATAAAATAGTTCTCTTTACTGTAGAACTAGAAATTTGGTATGCAAAAAGTATTTTAAAAGTATTAAAAAAAACTTACTTCAAAGTTTTATTTTAAATTAATTATATTACACTGAAAGAAAAGATTGGTTGCTGCAATAATTTAGATAGTATATAATTTAGATAGAAAATATGGCATAGCATTTTTATATGGCTGTAGCAGCAAATTTTCAGTTGCATTACTCTATGAAAATCATATACTAATATTGCGGATAGGCAACACAACTAAAAACTAGTTACTGCAGCCATATAAAAAAATGCTCTGCCATAAGTTACAACTTTAAGTTAACTTTTACATTATTTACTTTCTGATTGTCGAAATATAACTTTTATTGCTTTATTAAAGTTTTACAATCACAAATATTAAATACATATTGAGATGCAAATCGTGATTTTTTTAATAATATATATCATTTACATGTATCTATAAACTTGAATAAAATATTTGAAATTATGACGGTAGTAAAAATTGATACGCAAAGTTTTTATTTTAAGAAAAAAATTACATCCAAATAATTATATAGCCAATATATTAATAGCCAATAACATAAAAAATAAAACATAAAAGTATAATATAGATTACTAAACAGACGTTAATTTTCGTGCTACATGCTTTCTGCATTTAGAAGACTGTACCAGGTCTGTCGCAGAGAGGTGTAACAAGCGGCGTTGTATACGCGTGGCTACTTGCGGACCATCGATACAAATGCAAAACTGAACTTGATTAACTGGCTGAGTTAGCTTCCCTAGGTTCTGAAAACTTGTCAGGAAATGTCCGTTAGGGAATTGCGAGATCGAAGTCAAGTGATCGCGGGAGCTATGTATTCAGTCGTCCAACACGGAAACGGAAAGACCAGGAATCTGCATGCAATAGACGTTCCGAGTTCGAATCACGTATCGCGTGCAAACACTCAACTTCTGATTTTCGGTTACGACCAACATTCGCGTCTGAGAGGTGTTAATTGCAAGGAAACATTGGCGATTTTAGATTCGCGTCTTTGCGCGAGAGAAATTGCGAGAGAGAAATTTGAATGTTTCACAAACTGATTTTGGACTCTAATGCGACTCTAATGAAAATTTTTACAAAATTATCAATAATATAGTATCTAACATATAATAATATAGTATCTAAGTCTTCTTTGATTATCTGTTTGTTATCTAGATAAATTTTTTATTCATTCAAATATTGCGAAATTGATTTGTTAATCTGTTTTTATTAGTGACGTAATTATTACAATAATAGGTGTAAGAAATCTTCAAAAGAAATTAAAGCCATTTCATATACAGTGAGTAAGTAAATGTGTGTTACACAATTCTGCACCGTTAAATCCATAGAATCAAATTTAATCTAATGTTAATCGCCACTGTTCCTACTAAATATATTGTTATTTTTTACCAAAACGATAATTAAATTTGATATTATATCGTAACACTGTCAAGTTGATACTATATATGTCAAATACATATAACCATTGTTTAGTATAAAATAATGAGATAAGATTGAATAGGAGCAATGGCAACTCACATTAAATTAAATTGCCTCTATAGATTTAAGTGTGTAATACAATTTACGTTTGTTTTTTATTATATTGCTCAAAATAATTACGTAAAACGCTAAAATTGCTGGAATATCAAAATATTTTGCAATATTTCTCATCATGCTTAAGATTCTTACAAAATTATTTTAATGGTCCAACGAAATTATTTTTAGATTTATATCTATATTGCTAAATTTTTAGATACTTTAGCAAAATTATTCTTTCCGTATAGACATTTTCAAAAGAAATCAGATGAGCGATTTCATATGCAATTAGTAAATGAGCGAGTGTGTTACATAACTCTATAATATAATTTATGTTTATTTTGATTTATGTGGAGGACAATTTTCAAATCCCACTTTCAAAAATTCATTTTCGAAAGAATCAAATAAAAATTTTTTTATGCTTTAGTTTCCATTTCTATGTCTAATTATAAGTCATTGTTTGTATTTTTGAATACGAGATATTATTTATGTTTAACTCCATCTAAAAAATAAAAACACAGTAGGAGATAACACATATATAGAGAAAACACAGTAGGAGATAATATACATATAGAGAAAACTAGGGCTTGTTGACATTACGTTACGTTTATGTATTTATGATGAAAGAAACAATGGAAGTTATGGCAAAATATCTCTTTTATAACATAAGCATTTTTGTCTAAGATTCATTTAAATTAAACAAGTATTATAAGAAGAAAAGAGAAAAATCTTATTTAGGAGAAGGCAAAATTATTTTTAATTATAATTAATTATGATTAATATGATAGAAAGAACCTTTCTCTATATTTTTATGCCAGGAATGGTTCTGTACAGTTTTTTGTATAAATACGAATATGCTGCATTGTAGTCAATTTGTTGATAGTTCTGTACATTCTATATAGGTTTTTTATAGTAAATATGAGCATGTTGCATTGTACTCAATTATTTAGTTTAAAATCTAAAAACAAATAATAATTAATTGTTTAAAGTCTGACAAAATTATCAAAACTGTCAAGGTGCCCCAGTTTCTCCTAATAGTACATAAAATATTATATTTATTATTATTATTATATATATATATATATAAATAATTAAATAATTAAAATAATTAAAAGTCTTGCTTTTTTATTGCGTAACAAATTAGCTAAGCTCTTTAAAATTTGCCAGTTAACGCCGCGTCAATTTTATTATTGGATTTAATTTTTGCGTGAGAGGATCAATGCGATCATGCATAAAATTGTTGATGGAAGTAATTAATAGATACTATATCGTACAAGGATTACGGTTGGTCCATCACGACGGCAATTACACCAGAATGCGTTCTACATATCGATGAGATTACTGGATTCGCTTTGGGATGAAAACCAGACTTAATCAGTTCTACATTGTACGGTGTCGATTTCATTACGAAATCTGAACGATTCACCGGAATTCCGATTACAAATCCACGTCTCACACGATCAACTTGAATTTTCCGTGGAATTCACGCATCGTTATTCATATCTCAATCCCACAACTTTTGGGGATTCATTCATTAATGAAAGTTTATCCAAAGCACTTTCGTTTTCTTTTTGTTTCGCACTCGATATGGAGCTAGCAAGAAAAACAATTTGAACAAAAAATGCAAAGTTAGTTAAACTCACGCGAAAGTTGATAAAAGTCTGCTTCGTGATAATTACTGTTATAATGTTATAAATCTAGCCATTATCCCATTATGCGGTTTATTACACACATATTTCCGGATTTAGAAACTCTGCCTGTAATGACCTACGTATTGACGTAAGTAAACTACGTAACATTAATAATTCTTCGTCAAGCAGTTTTACGTCGATATTGTAAGCGTGATATATTTTTTCACTTCAAAGGGGAGCCCCAAGAGTTATAATGAAAAGCTTAAATAAAGCATGATAAATTCTATTTCTAATTCTTATTTATGTATGCACAAAACCTGCCCTACAATTCGAAACTTTAATTTTATTTACTTTACCTTCAAGTAAATTTTTTTTCAAAATAGTTTTTTCAAGTAAATTTTTTTCAAAATAGAAAACTTTTCTCGAGTTCCTAATTATCATAATTACCATCACTTGTAAAACGCTACGAATTAATTCCAACACCTAATATAAAGAAATTTTATTTTGTTACATTATAAAATTAATTTTATTATAATTTTAAAAGTTGTTATATTTATTTAATTTTAAATATAAATAATATTCATAATTACTATTTATGATTTTATTATAAAAGAAAGATTTAATAAACAATAAATTTATTAAAAGGCAATATATTGAAAGATTATACTCATTAATATATTTTAATAAAACTTAAAATCTCTCTCTTTTTCTCTTTCGAACAGAAATATATTTACGTATATTTGGTTTTATAACTGCAGCACGATCGCCCGGAATAGCAACGCGCAAAACAATTCTCGTTGCATCTCGTTGCATTTAAGAATTTATAGTCACACTTCTAGCTTAGAGAGCTCGAGAGGTACCACTTTTATTTCTTAGCAGGATCAAGCTAAAAGAAAGGGCGAATCCCAATATTGAAATTGTCGGTAAAATGGATCTTCTAACAAAGAGTTAGCGAAACACCTTGTACATTTATCCGCTATACCCGTATTTACTCGCTGCCCTTTTTTAATTAAAACGTAGTCCGTAGTCAACTGTCTCGACTTTTGCTCCGTTCAACTCGCTATATCTGTGGCGTCTTTGTGATCCACTTTGTGGTCTCGCGCGATGTCGTCTGTCACTGGCGTTTAATACGGATATATCGGATATTATATCGAGGTCGATTGATAGGCTTCCGTTATTTGCTAACCGGACTTCGATTATCCACCAACTGTCAGCTCAATCAGCCAATTCTGTTGACCAATTCCGTTGACCAATTCCGTTGGTCACAGACAATGGCGATACCTAACGAATCGCATACACCTATCGCCAGCTATTGTAATCGTATTACACAGTGTTACATCTATTACTTCTCGTTAGATCTGAATACAATGCCAAATATAATTATATTACACAATAATAAACGTTTTATATTTATGTTGAAAACGTCTATTTAAGTCTTTGTTAAAATTTTGTGTTAAATTTTTAATATATTCGAGTGTTAATTTCACATAATGTGATTACGTTATTTAAATAATTTGTGTTAAATTGATATTCAACATTTCTTAGTGTCAAAGTAACACAGTTTAAAAAATAAATGAATAAAAATAACATAAAAATAATGTATCTCAAAATATAAATTCTAAGATCAATGAATAAAATGTATTAATTTAATATGTCATAAATATTAATTTTACTAAAAAAAATATTTTCATGATTTGTTTATAGACCGCGTCAGTATTATTCTTTTATGTTTATTTTTCTAAATACGTTACCTTCTGAAATATTCATTTTCGTTAATCTAACACATAAATTTGAGTGAATCGTTTGGAACACATGAAATGTTAAATTTAACACACATTTTCAAACGATGTATATATATTATTTTTAAATTTTATTAGATATTCATGGAATTTGTTATTATTTACTTCTCACTGTACCATTTTGTCCATTCTGCATATAAATAGATTTATCTCTTTTGTGTAGATTTAAAAGTACTGAACCAATTCACGTGATTATATTTCTTCTGAAACTCACGAAATCATATAATTTTCTCGGAACAATAATTCTTATTTTTCCTCCGTTTTTTTTCTCTCTCGCATTGCCGGTGCGCTCCAACAATTCTTTTAATATCACATTTCTTTTCCATTCACGACTCCTAAACTCGATTCTTATAAGACTTGGGCTTAAATTGCGCTATTGAAAAACGCATAACGCGGTAGTTATAAATGAAATAAAAGCCAGCTTTCCTTAGAATTCGCCTTCAATCTTAGTGATTATCCCGTCTCTGACCTACTTCTACATAAATTTAGTTATTTATTATTCGTACAATTAAACGTAAACAAATGAAGGAAAAAAAGATTTTCTTATTCTTCTTTTCATCAAGACGTTAGATGCAAGCACGGATATAGATCTTTTTATTTCTCTCTCGCAAGTCCATTGCAAAAGATATCGGGGAGTAAGCTTCTACTTACTTTAAGCGGACACACCCCCGAGAGCAGTGGATTCATTCTGCCTTCAACAGTTTACCGACATCAGTCGAAGGCCTGTCAATACTTAACATCGACAATAAATATATCGATCGATGTGTTAGGACTGGCTCCTCGAGGTCGGCGAGCGACGGAGGACTGTCTTGTGCGCGGCGCGTCGCGACGTCGACGGAGCAGCCGCGTCACGTGACGCCGGAAATCGGCGTGAAACACGGAGCCGCGCGCGCGGCATCGTCAGTCAACCTCAGTTGGCGCGCGGCATCCGTGTGAGACGTATCGTGCACGTTATGCACCGGAAGACCGGTCGATCAAACCGGTCGACGAATCCTTGACACGAACACTTTGCGAAATCGCTTACCCCATCGTTCCAAGATTGAGAGTCGAGTGATCAAGTCCCATTCTGTTGATGCTAGTCTTCGAAGAAGCGTAACGTGAACGATCATCGATCGAACAAAGTGTGATTCGTTCCTCTCGGATCGAAGTGCATCCCATGATCAAGTGATAAGAGTGAAGTCTGAAATCTACGGGGGAGAAGGAAGAAGAAGACGAAGATAAGAGCACACCGACGAGTGATCGACTCTCGGAAGAGTCCTCTTGAAGGAAAGATCTTGCGTGAGAGATCAATGGAGATGATCGCTCGATTCCTATCGGAAATTCGTACGAAAGTAACCATTTGAAGTCTCGATTAATCATAACATTCGGTCAAAGAGAAAGATTGAAGAGGAAAGTGGAAAGGAATCTGAGAAAGACGTCGACTGTAATGTAATGTTTCGAAGATCGGCAGCCATCGCGCCCTTAGGACGATAATCGTGGCATACACATCCGTGACTACACGTGTTAGGGACATTAAGGGAACGCGTGTTGCGAGCATTAAGAGCCGAGCATCGAGAACACTTCGCGAGAAAGGGAACCGAGCGCCGATAATCGAGATCGATCTCGCGTCGATTAAATTCAAAATCGGGCCAAAGGGAATGTCGGAACGGAGTCGAGTAGCTGCATCGAATTGCACGCGAGTTTCAAATTGCGTACGATATAGTCTAGAAAAATAGAACAAAAATAATCAAATAATAGAAGAGAACTGGGAGTAAAATTGTAGAATCCTGGATATATAAGAAGCAACGCTGTGAATGATCTTCAGCAGCTGGCAAATTGAATAAAAGTTTCAAAACATGATATCTCGATATTGCAAATAACATAAATTTCAAATAAAATTAAAGCGCGTAAGAACATAAAAAGGGGAAAATAGAGGGTAAATGCTGCAGAGATATGAAACGGTCTCATGTGGTTGGTATCGTTCAAATTAAAATTTCCAGTTATGTGTTAGACGTTATTTAATTCCGTGAAAAAACAAATGGAAACTGGAAGATCCTGAAAACGGTTGATAATTTCAAGAGTACTTCTCGAGATAGTATTATCCTCAAGTTCGTACATGTGAACCGTTCCTTCGCAAACGGTGTTCCCTTCGGTGTTCCCGAGATTATCGACCAAAAGTATTTCTGCTTCTTTTGAGAAATTTATAATAACAATACTCGCGGGAGAAAAGAGCGAGGCACCGCTTCTTCACTGCTTTCGTGGGATTTATAAGTAAGGAGAACGCTAAATGTAGCAGTAATAAGCGGAAAGATAAAAAAAACATTTAATCCTGGTCGGAGGAAAACCATTTCGCGAAGAAATAATTTCTTTTCTGATATCGCACACACTGAATTTGTTGCATCTCGCTGGATCGCGATCCGGATGATCTTCAACTAAGGACGATCCGGTCAACGACGAGCTTCGAGAACCCGACTTATAATTCGACGCTC
>NW_011626826.1:1231610-1340598 GCF_000204515.1 Acromyrmex echinatior | reverse complement strand
AAATGCCACTATCTCGACGCGTGCATCAACGTTGCACTCAAAATCCTTCTGTCCGAGACACTTGGCACGCAACGCTTCAACACTTGAGAGATAAAGACGACGATTTTTGCGCGCCGCTTCGCGTTTGCGGATTCGAGGGAGCCTGCTATCAGTTGCTGTGCTTGAAAAAGCTCAACGCGTCTCGTAAAGAGCCGATTCGCGATAATCGTGAGATGTTGCGAGAAGAATCTGAAGACTGAGAAAAAAAGAATCAGAAAAGCACAGAATATCCTATAATGATGGAAGACGCATTAATGTTCAGCGCATGATGCCAGGTGAGCGTCTTTTCATGTTTTTCATATCGAAAATTGTTGGAATTACAGAAAATAAAATGTGAAAAAATTTTTTCAGATATAACGTACATAAAAAAGGAGATAAAAATTTTTTTGAAATGCAACGCGCATGAAAAAATATAAAAAATAATATATATATATATATACAATAAAAAAATACATAGAAAATATATTACGCGTGTATGGTTTTAGAGTTGATTTTTTTGTTCAATGGAATTTCAATCTGTCGTAGCGTTTACTTCTCGAAATCGAATAATCTTATAGTTAATATTACATCGAATAATTCTTCATGTCAAAATTATTCAGAACAGAGTGATTTGTCTTTTCGGACAAGAATTTGTTATTACTGCAAGAAGAATATTGAATTTCTGGGCTTGAATTTTTCGTTACGCAACGATGATTTTCAATTATTTTTATACAATCCGCCGATCCTGACGAGAGTCAGTGGCGTTAGTGTACGTTTGTCACTTTATCGTGAAGGCAAAGGCGCGCAGGGTGCTGAATTCCATTAAAGTTTCCATTACTTCCAGAACTTACGACGAGAATGAAAACTGTGTTTCACCCCGAGAGTAACGGTAGATAGTCCGTGCTTGCATTATAAAGTATTTAATGATCCGATATCGTACTTCTTATATCACAAAAACGCACTGACTCGGAAGTGTTAAAAAAAATTGAAAAATGTAGAAAGTGGCATTCAATTAAGAAAATAATTAAGGGATTAATTCCATCGCTCAATAATCGATACGTAAAATTGTAGATAATTCTACGAATCCTGAATAAATTTATTTCATTACTCGAGCATTAAAATTGTTCTATTATTTCCGACTTTTCTGAATTTTCAAATCTACGCAGGATTAAATAAGATAGTAAGACATTTTCTCGTTAATCAAATTGATGATAATCGAATGAATTAATAATAGAAACTATGACATATGCAAACGTGTCAAGATTGAACGTCGAAGCGAAATAAAAATGCGCGAGTTTTATCATCAATTAGTATATCGAGCTTGCTAATCATGTTCGCGAAGATACACGAAAGTCCATGAACGCGCAGTGACGAACGACGGCAGTAAAGCAGATTTCTCGCTGATAGTCTTACAAAGAAACAATTTATCTTACAATAACTGGACTGTTTATCTTACAACACAGCAATTGTGTCTGAAGTTGCTTTGCTCGTCTCGAGAGTAAAGAGATGTAATGTGCAATTTTTAAAACAGATAGATTATTTTAAGATAGATTAAGGTATCTGAATCGAATAAGACCCAGCACTGAATAAGGCTCACTTTTAAATTTATGATTTAAAAACGCGCTTTACGCGGAAAAAATATATTTAAAAAGATGTGTAGGAAGTGGATATAAAGGAATCAGAGAATTAAAGTCGACAGTAACACGTTTGTTTAATGCAACAAAAATCTTATAACGAAGTGCATGTATGAGCCACTTTTATAACAATTACTGCAAAGTTTACCAAGTAAATACTATTCTAGCTTACTATAATATATTATAATATTATTTTTAACTCCTAGCTATGAAAAAATAACAAATAATTCGAGTTTTTTAAATAAATATATTTTCTTAGAAATAATGAACTCTTATTAAATAAGGCCCATTTATATGATTATTATGTATATTGTTATTTATTTGTTATTTGTGAGGTGCTTACGCAAAGGATAACAATTTTCAATACTGCTAACTTTTAAGAAGTTAAAATTGTATTCAAACTGCTACAAATTACTAAAGATCAAAAGAATAATTATAAAATAAATTAAAGATAATGATGTTTAAGAGTAAAGTAAATCCTAAAGGATTTCCTGTTTATTATTAACAGTTAATTTTAAAACGGATTTAAATAATGTTTAGTTTCTTTGTTACTTTTATTTTATTTTGATCCGGATTTTATATTGATATAATAAGATCTAATATACAGATTTCTATTATTATAAGTAGACTGCTAACTTCGCCTCCGTGTTTGAAGACAGTTTGGGCAGCGTCATATTTCAGTTCCCTCACTCACACATGTATAAATTACATGGATAATCACTGCGTAAGTCAAAATTAAAATTTACAGGACTTATATTCAGGATCTATTTACAGGATCTATATTCATATTACTTTCTATTTTATATCGACTTTTGCAGTTTATCACACTACAAATTATCATTTTTTGTATTTTTGTTTTTCAGAATATAATAGAATGAAAGGCCACCATGAATTTGACATTTATAATAATTTCTGTTATGACTAAAATAGTGTTTTCACATAAATTCACGCGATATTCACCGACAGGGCGCATACATACGCATATGGGAAACAAAGACAGCTTGGAATCAGGTTCATCTCTTTCTATCGCATCGAGTCAACAGTCTATTCATATAAGTCTGTGGTCTAATTTCAAAGTTTAAGAAAAAAATGTTTTTTTTTATTTATATACAAATGTTCTATATAAAACATATGTTTTATTTTTGTAAATGAGTGAAAAAAAATTTTATTCTCACTTTATTTCAATATTTTAATATATCAAATAAATAGAATTTAAAAAATAAAATAAATTAGATGAACCTTATTTGGCTCAAGTACATTCCTGATATCTTATAATTTGATTTTGCATTAATTTGATCTTATTATATCTATTATAAATCATATAGCAGTTTTAGATATTTGCATTTAAATTTGAATTCCTATTTTTCGCCGGAATATTTCGTTAGCGCATTATAAAACGTTCAGTTTAATTTAATAGACAATTAAAATCTCCAAACTGGAAACTTTTTCTTATTAAAAAATTTATGATGTTTAACTCATTTTAAATGCGTAAAAATATGAGAGCAAAACGCGACTTCGCAGTATGCTGTAAAATTAAATAATTATCGCATATTAAAAGCTCACTGTTTGTTGAATTTGATTGTTATGCTCTTATTTTTCGAAAACCTAGGTTTCATTAGATCTCGCCACAAAAATTCAATTTCCTGTCAAATCGGGAAAATTAAATTTTCCTATATATAGGGATGTGCCTGTACGCGCAAAACGAAATATCAGACTACGTTAGCAATCCAAACTTCTTCTCGAACGCGATACGGAATTTCGACGTCGAGAATCGAGGCGACGATCGTGTCGGAAGTGGTCCTTCGCTACCGTGTCGCTAACTTCCTTCTATCGCGTGTATCAGGATCGTGTCACCCGATCCTGTCATCAGACGTTACTTCTTCGAGACGGAATATCGAGTTGGAGCTTGGAACTGATCTCTCGGGCTCTGGTCACTTGGACCAATTGCGATTCGACATGCTGACATAGTTACGCGGTGCCTTGAAACGCAAAAATTGCATTGTGAATTCGGCTACATTGTTTACGCAATTTTCCAACGTGAAACAGCGTAATTATTTTTCAACGAACGCTATTGTTTTAACTTTATTACTTGCAGCACGGTTATTAATTCCTCCCAATTTCACAGCTCGAACTAAAGGCTCTTAAAGAACTGAAAGAAAATAATCTCCAGCCTTGATGAATATTTATTGGATATTTGCGAGCAAACTTGACTTTACCATCATACACACCGTGCTTTCGCCCGATTACGTCCGAACCGCGCGTGTGTAATTAATTAATATTAATTGCAATATCGGAACATTCGCGGTGCGCCACGCCGGAGGTTGGTTGGCTCGGATTTATTTCTAACATATCGATAATGCGGTACGTCCGCACTCACGCTGTTTCGTTGTATCTTCCTCTTCGTGGGGCAGATTACATTACCGCTAACCGAATTCTGAGCAGTATGAGAGCACACAATTCGGAATGGAGCTCGAGATTGAGTGCGGAACTCCATCTTGGTCATTTTCGCCTTCTACATTGTCAGGTATTTGCGCGCGCATGATTTAATGCCCTGTTTCGTTGCCGCCTTCTTGGCAAACGCTTCAATCCCCCGATATTTGTTCTCATAATATTTTCCTCTCGTGCATTAAATTTATTTAATTTCCACGCACGTGCGTGTACACACACCATACACACACACATACACACGATATTCATGACGGTAATATCAATATATCCTATACTTGTTTTACGCACCTCGATCATTGCACGTGCATTATTGATAATCTTCATGTGAAAATGCAATTTTAATCATCGCCCCTAATTGAATCCTGGTTTATTATTACAGGCAAACTCTGTAAGATAATAATACAGGCGGACTGGAAGTTTCCACTTTACAATAATTCAAGCTCCGGCATTCGTAGTTATATCGTTGTTACATTCTATTATAAACTATCACCGTTAAACGTATTATCGCATTTGTTGTAACACGCTATTATTGCAAACACAGATTATTGTAACTGAACTATATATCGGAATTTATTACTGTAGATCTTTGTTTTAAAATCGATGACGCGATAACACTTTGTCTAGTATAATTCTATTGTAATGTTCACTCCAATGTAGCTTTCCATAAACAATCAAGGTTCAATTATAAAATAGTGTACAAAGTAAGTACACACATAGTTGGAACTCTGATTATTAAATTGATAATTATCCTTCCGACATGTTATTAGTTTCCTATTAGTAACAACTTAATGTAACGGTAAGTTAAGTAACAGTCTAGTTAAGTTTTAATTGGGGAAATCTATACAATATTGTTAATTGAGTATAAAAAGCAAAATAATTATACATACGTATATTAATACATTCATTACTAACCAAAGTCAACATCAATTTGTTATAATATATAATTTTATTACATATTATATCCCAATTAATATATATTTCGTTGGTATGATTAAATCTTAAATGACGCAAATTAAAAAATAAGTTATACATACAAAGTCAAATCGATAAGTTAATATGAATAAAGAAGGATCTATGATCCTTTTATGAATGTCAATAATGAAAATGTCAACTTAACTGATAAAAACTTTTGCAAAACAACAATTCCTTATGAATTATGCAATAACTCACTGTCAAGTACGCTCCTATAATTATAATGCAAGTCGATTTAGCGCACATAGTTTTTCACGATAAATATCGCCCATTGTGAATTTGTCAGTAGTATAGTCAGGCCTTGATCGGACGAGGCTACGCGCGCTGGCCATGAGGGTACCTGCTTTCGCAATCGTTGAACGAACGTTTAAGCGCGACGCGAAGATAAAAGGAACATTAAAATCGAATCGATAAAAGAGAACGATGGCCTCGGTTCGTGACTTGTCAAATCGAGCTGAAGAAGACGTCTGAGTAATGCGATCGTGTCAGTTCGATATATACCGACAATATCAATACATACTTGTTTCTAATGTCGTATGCAGATTACTTATTCAATAGTAGGATATATCGCGAGATGCCGACGATATTTCGAATATCGTCGACATTACTTTGTTTGCAAATCATGATAGAAACGAATTTTTACGTTGCAGGTAATTGTTAAAATATTAGCTTCACTCCTTTTCAACACAAAACTGCGTCAAAACATAAACCTGTATTTTGTTTCAAAGAGAAAATAAAACACCTACTACAATTTTATCCGATATAGTGCGATTTTTTTACTCAATGTTTCACGTGGTCATTTGATATGAAAATTCCATAGATGAACACTCATATTATGATATATTATTTCAGTTTGAAAAAAATATATATGTATTAATATATAGAATGTCTGATAATTGTTCTGACAGAGTTCGTGAACATGTAGAGCGGACTAAACTGAGACGGAAAATCCTCTACTATTTTGCAATTTTCGCAATATTTAACAAGATAATAATTGCTAAAAATTGCCAAAAATTAGTTTTCAATAATTTTTTATTCAAATACTATCAACTTTACAGAAAAACTACAAGAGACAAAAATTGTTTATTTTCTTCTCATAGAGCTCTAAGAATTTTTTTGGAATTTTTTCAGAATTTTTTAATACAATATTTTCTCCTGTTAAAAATAAGAAAAATACTAAAATGTTAGAAAAAAATTCTGAAAAAATTTGTTGAGTTCTATGAGAAGAAAATAAATAATTTTCGTCTTTTGCAGTTCTTCTGAAAAATTGATAGTATTTGAGTAAAAAATTATTGAAGATCAATTTTCGACAATTTTTAGCAATTAATATCTTGTTAACTATTGCGAAAATTGCAAAATGGTAGAGGTACTTCCCATCTCAATTTAATCTGCTCTACATGTCCACAAAGTCAGAAAAATTATTAGACATCCTATATACTCTGCATTGAAAGAAAAGATTGGTTGCTGCAATTAAAAATACTATGCCATATTCAGTCAATCTTTTCTTTCAATGTGGTAAAAATTTCATGCATTTTTTTTTGAGCAGTTACTAAACAGACAGTTTATAAATTTCTGTCTAGTAACTGAAAAGTAGAAGTATTTAGGATCCTAATCAAGATGTAATTGAAAACAAAAAAGCAGGATAAGTGAATAATGGACAATGTATAGACTGCACAGTACTTTAAAGATGATTCGAGGAGCGCACTATTAGTGCCATTTGTGTAATACTATTTTTGTCTCACGTCTAATAGACGACAAACGAGAATGACACAAATAGCATTAATAACGAATAGCATTCTCCCCGAATGTGGCCTAACTAAATTTTAAAATAATTTATTAATACTAGACAATAACTGGGCGTGTCTATACAACTTGCATATATTTTTATTAGAGAAATTGCTTCATCCACGAATAAAACTCTATTAAGACACAATATTGCTGCAACTAATGAAAATATAGTAATACTAGATAATAACTAAATGGATCTAAGAAAATTGTATATATTTCTACTAAATACTACTTGGAATGCATTTGGAAAGTCGCTATTAACGTTATTTATACTATTCTATCTTTATTAGACATAAAACAAAGATAGAATGACATAAATAGCGCTAATAGCGCCTCCCTCGAATGTAATTGATAATAAATGAAATGACAAAACGACAATGTTCCTGTTTTATGAAACCGTAAATGAACATTCGAATGCAGTAAAAGGCACAGAAGGTAACTGAATAATACAAATTGCTAATTATTTCATCGTTTTAACAAAACAATGAGCGTTCCCGGTGGACATTATGACACTTCAGTGGCATATCGGCATTTTCTTGCGATTTTGTCGCTATTCAACAATGTGCAAAAATACCACCAATTCTGTCGGGTTAACCGACATGTCCGTATTGAGAGAAAATCGCGACCTGCTGCAAACGTTAATTAATCGTAGTTTCGCCCGATTGAATTTCACAACGAGATAGCGACAGGCGCAAACGCGTTGCCACCGATATAATTAAATATCGTTATCGGTTTATCACCATCGTGGAGCGTAGTTCAGGTATCTTGCATTACGTTAATTGAGCTCGCGTTCGCCAAGTGAAGATATTCTTGGGCGGTAATAGCGCCATCGATGATTCCTTCGCGAAATTTCGTTCGATAAATCTATGTAACGCATTACGGTCTAAGTAGCGCATACCACCCGTTACTAAACGGGGCGTAAAACGCTAAGCAACCTCGCGATCGAAAACACGATAATGGCTTGAAGCTGGCTCGTTAATCTTCCTTAGAGCGGACAACCTTATCGCGTATCGACTTCCGCGTTTAAAGAATAGTCACGTCTACCTAAACGAGGGATGGAAGTGTGCGCGATGTAGGCACACTCGCGCTGTTTGACAGCCATCGAGATTCCGCATGCCAGATACCAGCGTCCGGCCGCTGCGTGTTTGCACTACGTGTGTGATTTCAGATCGGAACACTACAATTAATCCTAGAATACGTAATGTATGTCAAACCTGCTATATTTACTTTACTGTATAGTATGTGTGTATATATATATATATATATATATATATATATATATATATATATATATATATATATATATATATATATATATATATATATATATATATATATATAATATATTATATTATTATATATTAATCAATTAATATATGTAATTCTCTTTAAACTATTACTTTAAAAAAGCCGGCAAATTTTTTCCGTAAAGAGTTAGATAATAAATATTTTAGACTTTTGCAGGCTAAGAGAAAAAATAAAAGTTTTTATACACATTTATATTTATGGCGAACAAGACAGAATTTTTTTATTTACAAAATTCAGAATATAATAATAATATATAATACGGGCTGTAGTTTGCCAACTACTGTTCGAAAATTGAATCTGGATGTTTATTTTCACTCTGAAATACTTCTTTCGCAGAGACTACGTATCGAGACTTACGTGATCGAGTCTTTTGAGTAGTGATTTTAATTTTCCCTATTTTTCTTTCTTATCGAAAAAATTAATTTTCTATGTCCAAGGAATGGCTATGTTTCACCCTCTGGGGGTTCGTTCAATAAACAGGATCGGGGTGGCAAACACGAATCAAGATGAGGAGATCACGCATGTTGTGCCATCCTGCACTATATTAGTGTACGTTGGATGGAACCCTCATCGGATCCGTATATATCGGCAAACAAATAGACAGAGCATGAGGCGTAATAATTCTCTTATCGCCGATCATCGCATAATCGTTCTTGCGTGACTCGTTTGAATCGCTTAGGTAATCCAGACTTCGCCCGAAACGTTTCGTACACGCACGAATGTTTCTTTTAATTCTATGCAAAGTTTTTTTAATCGCGAAGGATGCATTAGTAGTGTACGGAAATAATAAGTTTGTTGAAATATCTAAATATTTATATAGATATAAAATTGTTAATTATTTCACTTTAATAAAACAAGCTAAATAATTAAATATAGATATAAAAACAATTTTATTTCAAGTTGAAGTAAGTACTGATTGCTGGCTCACTTGACGCCTCAATAAAAACTTTCTAAGATCACAGAAGAAGATTATAGAAATAGCATTCAAAATATGTATCTCGTATTGATGATGGCACAAAAGTTGCCGAAACATCTCTTATTAATGAACTATTCAAAGAGTATATTATAATTTATTAAAAAAAAATTTAGCGTACTGATAACTGCAATGATTTTTTTATTGCCCATTTTTCAATCACCTTTTTTGTTTGAAAATAATTTTATTCAACCACCAAAATAATTACATAGGAATATCAAGCGTGATGAGGAATGCTGCAAAAAGTTTTGACATTTTAGCTAGTTTAGAGTGTCCTACATTGGATATAATTATTATATCCTATAATTATTTTATACTATAATTATTTTGATGATGATGAAGTTATTTTCGCATCCGTATCTAGCTAAATTTTTAGATGCTTCAGCAAAACTGTCTTTACCGTGTGAAATAAGTTCGTATTCACAATCTGAATCGCACTTTATTGATAAATGAGCGCATTTATTTCTGAGATTCTACAGAGGGATAAAGCAGATAATAAAGAAAAATACCTTATCTTTTTAAATTAATATTAATCTGCAAAAATTTATATTAAAATTCTTTAATTTATGTAGGAGCAACATAATTAATTGCAAGGTATAATTAATGAATATCTTCGCAATTTAAATTCAATTTCAGTATTAACAAAAAAGTAAGAAGTGTAAAAATGAGGACAATTTAAAAATGAGATATAAAATATAGGCTAAATTTCAAGAATGTTTCCTGAAATTTAGGAATAATAATTCTAATAAATAAAAATTACAAACTGATCAAAATACAGTTATTACATAAATAGTTTATTGTACAATGGCACATAGAAAATAAAATAATATTATTGCGCACAATAGGCAACGACACGTAGTTAAACTATTATTAAATTTTTTATAAAAAATAAAAATAATATATTCCATAATTTCTATTCTTAAAGTATTTCATATTATCTGCACATCTTGATACGACAAACAAAATCTTCTCAATAAAGAAGAGTCAAGAATCACAAGTAAATAGCATAACACTATTCATGCAACATTATTGAAAGTGTTTATGGAATATAAATATTAAAGGATTTACGTTGAGCTTGTAGGGACACGGTTGAGATAATACTGTAGTATCTCCAGAAACAATAAAAATAAATGTATGTATTAAAGCAAATCGTTGTTGTATCGTGTTCGTTTTATTACAACACATACGAAATAATTACGAAAACTCCGTAGTAATTGCTACCAGAGAATGCAGTGTTTTATTTAAAAAAATAAGCTTCTATTCCATATTACAGTACTTCTATTCCATATTATTTGTTTTTATTTTATATGTAAATTACATGCTAAAGGCATATTTATCAATGAAACTGAGGCTGAAATGAATACAGACCATGTAATGTATAATGCAGAAGAGGTGAAAATTGTGTACTCAATAAACAAAATTATGTTCGAAATTAAAAACAGTATACAAACAACAACACCGTTAAATTTAGGCGAAATTAGTAGCGCTATGCAGCTAATCTATCTGCGCTTTATTAAGCTTAATTAAATTTTAACTAAGTAACTGTTTATCATTTAAAAAAATATTTAATTTTTTTACTAAGCTGCGCTGTAGACCATAGCGCGCTTGTTTATCAAATATAATTTTCATTAAATTTTTACGAATTAACTTAATGATAAAATATTATGAAAAATACGCAGGCGACTAAATTAACAGATCATTCCATTAATTCACATTATTTTCTGTAAAATATGACAACGCAAAAGGGATCGCACTTCAATTGCATTCATATCAATTAAATACAAAATTATGCGAAGGTACGAATGACATTATTTCGCGCATCAATCTCCAATGGACCTCGTCACACAATTTTCGTACGAATGCGATTGCAAATCATGATCCGACCTTCCGTGTCAATTAATTAGCTAATTATGATGTGGAGATCGAGACTTTAATTAGCATTATACAATGCCGCAATCAAGTACGCGTGTGCATATATATATATATATATATATATGACACGTAGTACACGTAATGTATATCGCCTAATAAATCACCGTGTCGTAAAACCGATGACGTTCGGTGCATCGTAAAACACGCTCCGGTCTTGCATCCTGTTGCATTTCATCGTTAATTTATTTACCATAAAAAAAAATGTTTTTTCGATGCAACCATCCATTTCACCGTCAAATTTCCATTATAAAAATGCGTCGTGCAGCATAGTAAAGTACATTTACATTTGTTACATTAGTTACATCCCATCGCGAGTTTAATTTCGGCATCAACTATTTTCACGTCTTTTTTAAATTTAGCTTTTAATTCTTTTTGTGTGAAGATAAATCTGATTCTGATAAAATAGGAACTATGCTCAGAATTTATATCAATTTACTTCTTAAACTGAATTTTTGTCTTACAATTAATCGTCCAGTGATATTTAATTTTATCGTTTCAAAAATAGATTCTCTTTTCACTACTTTATAAAATTTCACTCAAATCTTTACTACATTCAGGAGTTCATCGCGTTGAACATTTATGATATTAGTGTCACTGATATGATGGTGAAAACTGCACCACTGACTTGCTCTCTAAATTCAGTTCATATTCGTCTTCGCGTCGTCGTCAAGAATATACTAGATTTAGTACTTAAATAATAGAATTTTGAAGATATTTTAGCAGAAGTAGGTCGCGCTAATATATATCTGAATCTTCTTTTAGATTTTGTAATATTCATTTTTCTGTTACTTTTTCTAGTAAATTATTCGGTTATCTGCACGCTCAGCGAATTTCTGACGTGAACACAATATTGTACAGTAAATGAAGATATACAAAAGAATATAAGATTTTCCCTAGTCGCGTCTTCTCACATTTCACTTGTATGAAACAGTATAGGCAAACCGTCTTAGGTAAATAAAGGTGCTCCGAGAGCCATAAAGCCATTATGTCATTATTTATAACGTTTAAACACGGAGTACGAGTTATTGGGATGGAACGTGATAGATGAATACACAAGAAATAATTACTATATTCCGTAAGAGCGAAACTCCCTCTTATCCTCGACCGACGACCTTGCTGGCATTAATCACCGCTTGTCTTGACCTCTCGATTTCCATACCAATCGCGAAAAATGAGCGTTATCGAAGCGACGCGTGGCAATCGACAGCCCCATTAAAACGCTTGTTCCTTTTTTGCTCCCTTTTTTCCCTCTAAAGCTGCCGTTGCGGAACGGATCGAGTGATATCCGCGCGAGCAATCAGACGGAACGAGTGATTTCTGCGGGCTGCGCGATTCCGATTTATCGACCAACAAATCACACGTCGACGCTCGCCGCAATTACAGTCGAGTGAGGTTGAAATTTTTGCAAGTCGGTCGGTCGACTTTGCAATAGCAAAAGCGAGATTAAAATAGCGTCGCGTGAGCAAGCCGGCGTCGGAAAGACGGCAAGCCCCGGGGCTCAGTTTCAGTTAATTCTACGTAGATAATTCGTCTGTTGCATGTCCCGAGTGCACCCGCGTGCTACTGTTATGCAAGCTGCAAATTTCGATCGCAGATTATTATTTAAATTATTACGTGTAATAATGTTCGGCTTATTTTATCGAAAGATAAAGGATCACCTGGAAAGTTCTTGAACTTCTCATTAAAAAGTAATCAATTAAAAATTTCTTCGAATTATTCAATGACGATTATTATTGTAATATGTGGGGGAAAAAAAAACAAGAACATATATGATATCTTTTACTGAGGAAAAATAATTTTAACGAAAAAAATAATTTTTACTGAAAGATAAGGGGCCATCCGGTAAGTCCTTCAACTTCTCATTAAAAAAGTAATCAATTGAAAATCTCTTCATATCTCATTCAGTGACAATTATTACTTCAGTATATGGAAAAAAAAGGAAATATATGATATTTTTTACCGAGGATAAGTAATTTTAAACTGAGGAAAAATAATTTTTACTGAGGCAAAGTCAATAACTAATTTTACTCAATAATTCGAATATGTACTATGCACAGATGTTTCCTTTTTTTTTTTATAATATTAATGACTATTTTCCACGAAACCATTTGAAAATGAATTTAATTAACATGTATACAGCACACATTGATACAAGCATTGGGAACATAACGAGAACGTTCATTTCGATTAATCAAGCCCCAATTATTAATAACGCCTCATCCGGCGCGGTTCTCTCGCACTGGTTGATCCCGAATAAGGTCACGAGAACGGAATACGAAATAAAGAGCCCTCTTCTCTCTTTATTATCCGATCGTGTGTGTGTGCGTGTGTGTGCGTCCGCAGGTATATGTACGTGTTGCGCGCGATAAGCTCGCTCACTCTCGATTGGCCGATTACCTAGTGGTCTCGCATGTGCAATGGGCCTTAAACTCGCGATCTCGTGTACGACAAAAGCGTATCGTGGGTTCTCGACCGCGTCGACCGCGCTAGAAAGGCGGGAACCCGTATCTTCGGGTCGTATTTAGTGGCGTTAAGTGCAATGCTCTCCAGCAAATTCTAAAACCCCGAGAATCCGAGTTGAACAACCTTCATTGTGTTTCATACAATAGCCCGCTTTTCGGTGTACTCAGAGAAAGAATGTTCAACTTGTTTTCTACTTTTTTATTCCGTATAATCATAAGTTTAAAGTTCACTTTTAATGATCTGTCAGTGATAATTCAGAAATCAAGATAGAATTTTATTCTAAATTTTATGCTGCATAATATAAATTATTAAATGCTAGGTATATAAAATTATATGAACAAAATTTTATTTATTTTTATTAAATGGTATACAAAATAGGGAAAAATTTCTATTTAAATATTAATTCTGTTGAACTTCATTAAATGTTAAATATTAACATAAATTTTGAAAAAATTAGACATGTAGGGGAAGCCCGGGTAAAATGGACGTCCTGAATAAAGCGAATATCTTTTATTTTCACTTATCTATCTGAGATGCGCTATGAGTCTCTAGCAGTTGAAGGAATGACCGAGCAGCGACGCTTTGAAAGTACGAAACGACATATGATTGCATTCGTTTGTGTTTAATAAAAACATATAGAAAATTAAGTGTTTTCTTGCGATTTTTCCTTAGGTACGTAGCTTAATTATTATCTGTAATTCCTATTATTATCTTAATTTCCTTAATCAGTGGGAATGATTTTTTATAAGAATTCTGTGTCTTTAAACGTGAATTCAAGGTTAAAATTTTTCACTTGTTTCAATTTATTCTAATCTCTCCAAATTCACACCAGGTAGGTCCTTTGAGCAAAGTGGATGGGGGCAAAGAGGATGATCCATCCTCCTTACTATGATTATAATAAAAATATTGGGAATACGGAGGGACAGACGATCTTTCGAGCGTACGAAAGACACGTATTTGTTTACATCTTTGTTTATTTTTTGCCACATGTAGTATGATAATTTGTTTATGACTGATCCAGTGCAGTCATTGCACCAAATGGGCTCATGAAAGCTGCACTACAGAGGATTTGGTAGCTACTTTTGTGATGATTGCCAAGACTGATTTTAATTTTTTAAATTTCATTTGCATTGCTCGAACGATCCATTCGCTTTATCCAAGAGGATCGGATGGTTTCTCTTTTTTTACTAAAACGTCATATTAATGTTCAAGTTTTTTTTTATTTTTTTTTATTTTATTTCAAAATTAAGTCCTTTAAGAGATTTATGAGAATAAAAATGGTTTCTGATCTCAATTTTAATTGTGTCATTTTTTCTTCTCAACCTTAACATGTCCGCGCTACCTACCTACATATTAAAATTAATATTAAAGTAGTATACCTCATGATACGTCAAAATACATAGTGGTCTTTAAATTTGACGCGACTTATAAATCGTTTGAGAAAAAGTGAGTGTTTATTTTTATAATTTAACTTTACCTAAAAAAATATTATGCCTCTTCAAGTAATCAAGTTTTCAGAGCTAAGAAAAATACATCAATTTCTATCATTTTATGCAAATAAAAAATACACTGCTAATCTATCTATTAGGTATACAAGTAATCCACTAGTTTAATTATGAAAGTAGTCCCTATTATTTTTCAACATTTTCTTTCATCTTTTAAACAAGTTAAAGATACCGACTTGACAGAAAAATTTATTATATTTTTTCTTCCGCACTTCTAAATTTGTTATTGGACGAAGCGTGTTGCATTGACCGGAACAAATGATAAAATCTAAAAGCGCTATGTGTACTGAGTACGCCAAGTGTGGTAAAATATCTCAACCAAGTTGCAATAGTGTGTCTTTGACCAATTTCACTACATGAGATCGAGCCTCATAGCCACGTCTCATGTAGTCAAAGACATACTATTGCAACTTGGCCAGGATATTTTATCACACCCGATGTACTCGCTAGACATAGCGTCTTTAAATTTTATCATTTATTCCAGTCGATGCACGCTTCTGATAAGAAATTTAGAAATGTCCAAGAAATAAGAAACGATGAAAGTAATTCCCTTGATGAAAGTAATCCCTCTTGATAAATTAATCGCAAGAAAAACTAGGTTTTCAAATCGGAATCAATAATTTGCTTGAAAGGTGAAGAAAAGTATAAAAAAAAATTAATTTCATAATTAAACTATGTCGGTATATTTTGAAAATAAATATTGAATTTGTGTAAAAAATAGTGAATTATTTATTTGTATACCTAACAAGTGTACATTTAAAACGAATTTCGTATGCTCGAGAGTCGCATGTGGAAATATCCTGGACCTTCCAGTTAGCTTCCTATTTCGAGACTTAATGTCACCCTTGGCGAAAATTTACGATCGCATCAGTCCTTATGTGTTAATGTTGTTTACAGGTCCATCGATCTTCTTAAATCCGAAAGTGGTAGAGCGCCTGTCACCATGCGTCCGTCGAACCGAGTTATAACGCGATTTTCCGATTTAACGAGCAGAAATCCGATTAGCGCCAAGTCGCCAATTTTTTGAACCGTTCGTTTTGCGCGCAGCTGATTATGGCGGAAGTTCGCGGAACTTCCTACGCGAATTTCCGGCCAGGTCCATTCGATTCCGCTCGTCTCTATCACTGATTGTGAGTAATCTCATACATTAGCATTATTGTAAAACTTTTTCGTAAATATCAGTTTTGATTGGAGAGTTTGATAAAATTATAACTTACTGATGTAAATTGAAAATATGCATTTTATTTAATATGAAGAAAACCAAGATCGGTCACATTTTTGGATGTTACAAATGATACATAATATATTCTTTTATTAAATCAATTTATTCCATAATTGCGAGCCGATAATTCGGATTCAACCCAATCATTCTGAAACGCTAATAATCCCCTCTAGATTAATTTAGAAAGAAAGAAAGAAAGTAAGAAATTTATTGCGAAAAGTATTACCTCAGTCAGGATTATTTTCTTTCTTTCTTTCTAATTTAATCTAGGAGGGATTATTAGCGTTTCAGAATGATTGAATTGAATTCGAATGTCATCGAAATTATAACTGGAAAAAATTGGTTTAATAAAAGAATATATTATTAAGAATGTATTATTTGCAACATCCAAAAATGTGACCGATCTTGGCTTTCTTTATCATATATATGTGCTTAAAATTCTTAATACATTTTATTTAATATTAAATATAATTGTATAGTTAAATGTAAAATTAAGTTAATATAATTATATATAGTTAAATGTAATTAAGTTAATTAGAATAAATAATTTAATATGCATAATTATACTACATGTAGCCACGAAATAATTACAAATAAATTACCTAAATATTTAAATTTGTATATCATTCATAATTCACTTGATTTTTATTAAATTATTAATTTATGAAAATTGACATAACGTAAAATTTTCTCATGATTCTGCAAGTAACCTTTTAATAGTAGTTATTTTCATTTTAGTACATTTTATTCTCGACAAAAAAGCAACGTAATGTATAATAATATTACATAAATATATATGTTATAAATATTGTATATACATAAATGTATATATTAACATAAATGTATTATAATTTCA
The DNA here is from genome assembly GCF_000204515.1 of Acromyrmex echinatior. Next base: position 1,323,479 of record NW_011626826.1, on the reverse strand, counting down.
TAAATTACTTCACATGACTTGTTACAAAGCATGGTTTAGCTGAAGCCAGTTATTGGATTAGAAACCTCGAATAATGATGGAATCAGTAATGATACAAACTGTTGTATCAGTAATAACAGATAACAGGTATGAAGCATTGGAAGACTAATTAGCAATGAGAAATTCTATTTCAATAACTGGATTAGAATCCCCAAAAGTGAATGTTAACTAGATATGCATTCGAATATTTGAACGATGTGTGAGTAATAACACAGACAATACATGGAACATTTAAAGAATAATTAGCAACGAAAAAAATCACCTCGATTTAGAATAGATTAAATTTGATAGATTAGAATCTTCAAAAGTGAATGTTACAAATGAATGTCATGTGGCATATTTGAATAAATAAACAAAACTTTTAATTTCCCAATATAAAAAATTCAGTAAAATTTTTAAATTTAATAAATTCATTCCAAATTATTTAGGTACTAAAGATCCAGCATGACTGTTTAAAACTTCCATTTCCTATGTCCGTTGTGTATTCACATTACGGTCTTAAAAGATACTTTTTTCAAGATTTTTTTAGATTACATCTTTTCTGAATGCGTCACAAAAAATTCTAGGACTGAAACCAGGAGAATTTTGCGGACTAATCGAATATTCGAAACTCACAGATAAAAATATTTCGCTGATGCGCTGCCAATCAAATAGTATCGGATAGTCAATCCCCACGAGCTTTCGATTGCAAGCGATAGCCATTTCCCATGAACGTACGGTCGTACGCACATATGTCGTAAATAACGCGAAGAGACACGCAACTGATATAATATCGATGTTGATATGAACGGACGATGATAACTTGACGTATCGATTGAACGACACGCGAATTGGAGCTCGCGAGTTTTTTAATATTTCATTTTCGCCATTATTTCTTTACACCTGAGAAATCCGCGGCAATGAACTCGCATGTCAACGGTAGGACCAGGCATTCAAGTCGCTTAAGTTACGAAGAGATCGATTCGGGACGTATACACATGGCATTTATTTATAACTCCAGATACTTGGTGTCCCAGCTGAGGGTCGTTCACTCGTAAGTGTGTTATCGACTATGCACGAAAGTTCAAATTGTTCATTTAAAGCTCGTCCAAACTTTCACCCTTGCCCAATATAATTGCCCTTGACGACAAGCTGGAAAGTCCGGAGTGAAACTTAATCGAAGACATTAGGCTGCCCCAGTCAAAAATTAATCGTTATATCAATACTTCAATTAAATTGCCAGAAAATGTTAATTAATCAAAGTACGTTAATTACTTTTTTCTTAAGGTTACATAAAGTATAGATTAACTTCGGGAATTAATAGTCGTTACATCAATACTTCGATTAATTCGCCAGAATAGCGCTAATTAAAGAAAATTAATTAACTTTTTCTTATGGTAATATAACGTATATATCAGAAAATATGTAATATATAAGAGTAATAAATCTTTAAAAACAGAGAAGGAAAGAGAGAAAAAGGAATTAATACAATGTGTGGTATAAAATTTATTTTAGTAGTGTGTGTGTGTGTGTGTGTGTGTGTGTGTGTGTGTATGTGTGTGTATGTGTGTGCGTGCGGTATTATATTTTATACGAAATATTATATAACTCAAATAAATGGGGAATTAATTTCACAGATGCGGTAACTCAATTGACTTTTATTAATCGGCAGTTATCTCTTGAAAAGGAGCTAACAAAAATAAATGATACAATTAGAAATTACGAGATTAAAGGGCAAACGAGTTTACAAAGTTTTAAAACTAGGCAATTCCATTAAAACGTTCAAGGAGAATTGATTTCATTGTAACGGATCATACAGAAGTTGGAAGTTTTAATCGACTTTAATAGATACTTTCGTTAATTAATTATTCCGCGCTTCCGCGAGGAAATTGTTTGCATCACACATTCTTCTTTTGCGGCTTTTATTTTATTCTTATGTAACAAATGAATCGTATATACATATACAGCACACAACGCTGAATTAGGAAATAAAAAAATCCTTAACTTTTAATCAAACGGATCCGAATGGAAATCCGGTTGGCGTAGATAAATGACAGAGTACCGTGAATCCTCAGAGTTCACGAACTTCTTGCATTACATCGGAATTACGAAGACAATATTATGTCACGCGCACTTCGTGTAATGTATGTTTGTCTAATGGAAACTCAACATTTTCACCGAGAAATATGTATATGCAAAGCTGCTCGCGTATTTAAAAGCTTCGCTCATCTATAGAAAAACTTTTCAGCGATACGCACTTATTCGACTGATAAAATCACAACTGACGAATAAAAAATATGATGTTTTAAAAAATAATTCGCAAATTTGTGATATATCTAATCAAGTATACTTAATCGAATCAGTATCGCTGGATAAAAGCTGTTATAGAGATCAAGTTTTGATCTAGAAACCCAAAGGGATATCTTCAATACTCGAGGAACTTAGAGCGGAAGCGGAAGAGAGACGAAGCGAGAAGTGGTTGAATCAATATCGTTAAAATTAATACTGTTAAATTAATCGCGTGCCGCTAGAGAATTTCTGAATTTCGTTAGACATTACGATAGCTGCCAACGGAGAATTCTAACGGACAGAACTCATTTGGGAACTGTCAAAGTCGAATCATTCTATGCTATTACCGATAATGATATTTATCATTTATCTTCGACTGCTATAATGAAATTGAGAAAGTTTAACAGCTTTAAAAGCAACATTGACGTGTCCCATGTTACTCTTTATCTTAATTGTGAAAAAGAAATAAATTTAAAAATTCATTTTGAGTTTTCAACAAAATTCAATTGCAATACAAAATTCTATATATCGTTATATACGTTACTTTCTAAATCGTAAGTGTGAATACTCACTGATTATCCAGTGGAGCACGTGGCATTGAATAATCAGTGAAATTCAACAAAAAAAGAAAGTTTGAGCATTATATAATTAAAATACCGATATTCGCACGTTAATTTCAATCTTCCAATATCAAATGTATTGAATTTATGCACTAAAACAAGGTTAGTTAGAGTACATAATAAAGATTAGCTAGATTAGGGATTTCACATTTCATTCATTGATTACTAGTAGCATAATTAGCACTGATAATTAGTAGTGATTATTCACTGATTCAGATTTAGAGAATATATAAATTCTTTACAATGTTTTAAAATGCTAATAGTATTATTATCAAATCGATGATTAATTTTATTTGTGAGATTAATCAATTTATGATTGCAATGCAAATTCGACAGTAATCGTGCAGTTTATATAATTGAAAAATGTATTTTAAATTTATACAGAAATATTAAGCACAAATTATCAGGCATCAATATTTAATCTCGATCGTATTTAACGGTTTCTTACTTATTTAATTTATTCATATAGCGATTGTTTAACTTAGGGCTGATTGATCCACTTTCGGATATATACTATATGATAATTTACCTTTAAGCAAAAAAAATGAGAGAGAGAGAGAGAGAGAAGACAAAGCAAGACAAGAAATTGAGTAAATTAAAATTGATCAAAAAATAGAACAATTCAATCTCAATATTGTTAATATTTTTTGATTTATAGTTCTCTCTCTTAATTAAAAAAATATGTTTGTATATGCTATATAGTTATACATATGATTTTTACGTGTATAATATACAATATAATATACATTCAATATTTATACATATACATTTGCATATGAATTTTTATACGGATATGAATTTTGATACAAGTACTTTTCGACATTTAATTTATCGCTATCTTGAAAATCCTGAAAGTTATCGATTCTGATGATGTAACAAAAAATAGAATCTATATATATATATATAACAAATTCCAACAAACTGTTCAAATCGATGATAAAATACGTAATACGATCTTTTGTAATATTCAGAGAGAATGTTTTTTTTCTACCGCAACCCAGAGATTATGGACAGTAATCTGTAAATGTAACGTTACGCGTGTTAAACGTGCGCCGAGATGTTATCATTAAGCATAATCGCGGCGCGTCGCCGTTCTGATACGATGTCAAAGGTCAACAACCGTTCCTGTTAGACGATGTTAATCCTCAATCGAGACATGGGTTCGTGCTCGCAGGGCGTATTCGTCCGGACACGTCAGGTCCACTCCACTTAACCCTCGCCCCCACAGATAAAGGCGTCACGATTATGATAAATGCGAGTTCCGAGCACGCGGGAGTTAGGTAGCGCTTAGCACATGTAACGGGCGAAGCGGCGAATTTTATCTCGCCGCGTGTACACGAGGCCGAACGTACACGATTTAAACGTTTTCCCTTCGCCTCCTCCTCCCCCCGTATCCATCTGTAACGTGGTAACCCGCCAAATTACAAGTTACACGAAGCTCGAGCCGAGATGTTAAATGCTGCTGCAAGTTCTTACCCCGATACGCACGCGATCGCGCAACGGTTACAGTTTTTGCGTTCTAATTCAGTCGCGATTCCACCCCGTTCGGGGTTGATTTCTAGATCAATTGGAGCTCTTCGGAGCGCAAAACGTCGGAAGAAATTTACTTCGCGTCGGGGACATTTTCGGAATTCTCTCGCACGAGGGAACGTTTGCGTAAAAGGAAGCCGATTATTAAACGAGAACGCTATTATTAAACGAGAACGTAAGATCCATCGATAAGATACCGGGAAACAAATGTGTCGTATACGTGTTATTAACATCGGGATTCCGGAAGGTACGTCGACGCGAAATGTTTCACGTATCCGCACGCTTGTTAGTCATTATTTGATTAGGAGCCAATTAGTACGCACACATACACGGGTGTTCCACTTTCACAGCGACCGTACATCCACGTGCAAATTACTAATTACGCATGTAATATAATGTCTCTCGTAGCAGTAAATTGTTTCTTGGGGGACACGTAGAATGCTGTAACAGCGTACAGGGTAAGAATACATGTACGTTGCTCATAGTGATCACCCATCCTTATTTTTACTCGGATCCGTGTCATGGTTTTTATTTATGAAAGAATCTGAATTTTTCACGAAATATTTCTACGTGATAATTTTCGTCAATATTTTCGAAAATATTATTAGATAAACTAATTTCGAAATTTGCATCAGTTTTTGTTTTTTGATTGTTGCAACTGCTTTTCGTTTTAGTAATTCGAATCCGCTTTGGACCATCTACTATATTATGTCAAATTTCGAGACGAAATTTTACTTGTAATTTTATATCGTGCATTTTGATATTTGTGTATTTCAGAGTATACTTGATGTGTGTGTGTGTGAAAACACGGATATTCTGTCTTCCAATCTTTTTCACATTACACGTTAAAATTATGAACAAAATTCTATTCTAACATAAATTATAGTTCGCCGAGAAAATCTAAATTACACCGAATTTCATATAATATGCTCATTTACTAGACGAGTACTCGCGTGAAGAATATTGCAAATAATTTATAAATAATTTGTTACGCCGTCCGAAAATATCATGCGGACATATAGTAGCTAAATTTTAATTTTCGCACTCCGGAATAAATCCGCGAAGCTGTATACGAAATATTACAGTGAATTTCGAAATGTGCATCCACGTATTACGAATAAAGAGGAATTACCGTGTCGTAACGGACATATAATGTAGTCGAAAGCGTTGATGTCACGAGGCGGAACAACACAACACGTATCTCGCGTTTGGAGAAGCTGCGCCATCGGTATCGGTCTCTCGGTCAGTATAATGATAATTTATGCGTAGGATAAAGTGCGCGGCATCTCGGCGACGTAATAATTTATTCCTCGAAGAGATTTCACGGTCTGGCAGATTAAAGATGAAGGGAACGATAAGACGACCAGACATTTGCGACACAACGACAATGCAACATCGACGATGTGAGCGGACACGTCTCCTCAACGCGACCAATCATAATTATTATTCACGAGCTCAATTAGTATGTCACGTCGTTAACGAGGTTGGCCGCGACGGCAACGGCCAGCCATCCTGGAGCTGCAAGCCTCGATTTAACAATGTCGCGCCGTCGATCCCGGCGATGGTAACAGCGCCTTTGAAAGTTAATTAATTTATTGTTGAGCTGTGTTCGGTCTAACAAACTATCGCCGGCACTTTTGTTCCTCGCGACCGACACGCCGCGACAGCGAAGCCTTAATTCCGCTTCATTCATCATAACATCCTAGCATATGCGATTAATCCAGTGGAAGCTGAAACAAGCGCTCTGATTTCGCTCTGTGCATAATAAATAATAAAGAGTATCCACGTTCTCGAGCTCGATACGGTGGTGCGAATTTGTGGAGATTTATTGTCAGGATAAACTGAAATTTATCAATAATTTGCGCGACGTTAAAGAAATCTCGACATAACATTTAAAAAGTTTAACGACAATAATAATAATTAACATTTCAGTAAAATAATAAAGTTGGATAAAAAATATATAGAATGAAAATGAAATATACTTTTAAATATTAATTACTGTTGCCACACAAATTCCTTGTCCTAAAATTTCAAACTTTTTCCCTGATTTCCAGACAAAATTTCATGATTTTCCCTGATGTTTCAATAATATCTTAAAAAATTTTTTTCTAATTTCATCTTGATTTGGAAACCATCAAATATAATATTTTGTTGAGAGAGCAACTTAAATTAACGTTGCTATTTATATTTAATTGTTAAGTTGATAATATTCTAAAATTGCGTAAGTGTGATGTACGTATATATTTCTTTAAAGTAAAGAATTTTAATTTTTCAGAAAATTTTGGAAAATTCCTTGATTTTTCTTCGGTTTCCAATTTTATGGCAACCTTATTATATGTAACAGTAGAATATTATTTGAATATAAATTAATATTTAAGTCATATTTCATGTTTCATTTTGAAAATCTTCCACGTTTCTGTGGTCTACCCCATTATTAATATTAACCTTTAAATAAGTAGATGGGATAACCACAAATTCCAGGCATAGTTTGCTAAATATCCTTATTCTAAAAAAGAGAAATGAAAAGTCCAAATGTCTTAGAGTCTTAAAGTTCATTATTTTTGCATTCCTCTAACTCATAAAAGTATATAATGTATTGTAATGTATTGTAATGTAAATTTAACTATAACATGATATATGTACTACATTGAAAAAAAAGATTGGTTGAATATGGCATAGCATTTTTAATTGGTTGCAACAGCCAATTTTTGGTTGCGTTAGCCTATCGTTAATCCTATACTGACATTGCGGATAGACTAACACAACTAAAAATTGGTTCCTACAACCAAAAATTGACTATTGCAGCTAATTAAAAATGTTACGCTACATTTTATCATCTAATTTGCTGCACCAACTAATCTTTTCTTTCAGTGTAGTGAAAAATATAACCATAAAAATAAAATTATTCGTGGGACATTTTGAGCACTCTATCAACTTGCGTATCTTTATACGACTTTTTTACTTGAAGGTTAAATAAGTAATTATAAATCATTTTTGCAAACGCATATGATTATAAAATTACAGTGGGAATTGCAATAAAGTTCGCTATGACAATTGGGATCAGAAAAAGGAGTTACTCCGGATAAGAGAGAGTTCCGCATTCGAACAATGGAAAGTCAAAGGAATAATGGAGTAGGTGGAATAAATTATGTCCGCGATTCAGCGTCCGCAACTTTGTGAGCCACGCGGCAAATTACTTTCGTCTATCGATCCCGTATGATGTTCCCGCTACGCTCGCGCTATAATATAATATACTTCGGCTATCGTTGGTATTAATAATTGCTCCGCCGCAATATCACACATGCGCGCATCCCAATCAACGTTCTCGCGGACTTCGCAGTATGTCGTGCGCTCCGACGACAGTGGAAATGATTATATTTGTCGTGTGGCTCTAATGTCGGTGATGGAAGTGCAGTGTTATGAACAACAAGCCGTGAGATTAATGTGTATTGATTGCTGCAAACGCCACGCCACGCCACGCCACGCCACGCATATCCATCATTACGACTAACAAAAATAACGATGTCATTAAATATTTTTCCGCAACGCATGACAATTTTGTTTCCAGCGCGTATCAAATATAATTTTAAAACAAATTTTAAATCGAATATTTTATTGATTAAACACGATCTTAACCCTTTGGTGCGCTACACTACGTTTCTGTTACGAATCGAATACATTGAGTAAAAATATTGTATAAAAATAAACATATTATAATATAATATCTTATAGGACTGCGTATACATGATAACAAACTATAGAAATCAATGCCTTAAATGGTCTATTGTAATTTTTTTTTTTCAACGAAACGTCAGACATTAAGGAATAAAACGGTAAGAAAAATGTATATGTATTTTTATTAATAAAGAATAGCATATAAAATAAAAGAAACAATCGGACATGCTATTTCGAGAATAGTACCAAAAGGTTAAATATTTAATTGACTTTTGTCTCGATCTTCTTTCTCTTTTTTTTTCTCTCTATAACTGCATTCGATAAAAATATAATTTATATGAAATCTCAGAAGAGTGTAATTTTGAAAAATAAATCTGTCACAGATAAAAACAATTCGAAATATAATATTTATAGAGTCGTAAATTATACATGGCATATCAAGAAACTGCTCTTTCATACGAAACAACTGTGAATTTGATTTGAATTTCTCTCTCGGACCAACGTAAATAGTAGAGACCATTGGAAATTATTTGTCTAGACACGCGATATAAACATTGTAAACGCTCGTTACAGGTCAGACGAAATTTCTCACCAAGTCGTCCTGAAATTTTACCTGTCTGACGATTACATTGTCTGTGAGAAATTAGATTTCTTCAAGGTTCATACATACATGACTGCTTAGATTATCTTTGTCAAGACGCATTTATATTAACTATTTCAAAGCACATAAGTATATGTAACTGATCTTTAATTAAAAATTGAATTAAGTAAATTACACACTAAAAACATTTCGTATTCAGAAACGGTCTACTTACGTTCTTATTAAAATTTTGTGTTGATTTTTTTAATATATTTGAATGTTAATTTAACACAATGTAATTGTTATTTAAATAGTTTGTGTTAGTTAAATTAATATTTAACATTTCTTAGTGTCAAAATAATACAATTTATGAGTATAAGTAGACAAATGATATAAAAATAATGTGTTTTAGACCGTAAATTTTAAAACGAATGAATAAGTGTGTTAATTCAACATATAAATGTTAATTTTATTGAAAGAATACATTAAGAAAAAAATGCTGTTGATTCAATTAAAGTCTACATTACGGGCTCACTAACATAAGTGATTAATTCATGTATATTTTTATTGACATAAAGGCTTTAATTATTGAAATAATAATTTATGTTTTTATGTCAATAAAAATATATGAATTAATCACTTATGTTAGTGACAGCCCGTAATATAGACTTTAATTGAATCAACAGCATTTTTTTCTCAGTGTACGCTTTCACGGTTTCTTTACAAATTGAGTCACTTTTTCTGAGTTTCTTCTTAAATAATATTTGTGTTACTTCAATACAAGATAAATATGTTATAATACTTTCTAATATATCTTGATATTAAATTAACATATCAACTAGAATAGATTATTTGGGACACGCGAATTGTGTTAAATTTAACACAAATTTCCAACGGTATACTTATTAAAATTGGAAATTTAGACTTTTAACTATTAATTAATTCTGCAATGGACGAGTATTTATCTTTTTAAGATATCTATTTTAAGTTATTCTTCGAAATAATATTAGCATTATAATATCTACTATTAAAGATGAATGAAAGAAGACTTAAGAGACTGGAAACAAACATAAAGATAATTCGCGTAAATGTTAAAAAGAAATATATTGTTACCCAGTGCTTGTTGCCAGTTCATTAGACTTAATGAAAATAAGCTAGCATTCCATATTGCATTTTCATAATTTGCCTGAAGACTCATTTCGTCGTCTTAAATATCCATTACTTTTTCATTAAGCTAGACGCTTGAATACTATTAATAAAGAATATGTTATAAAGTGAAATGATTCATGTGAATATTTCGTTGTAACATTGCGCACACAACGTAAAGCTTAACAGGACCCACTATCTAAAAGCTCTTCGCGGCGGTACACAAATTATTAACGACATTACCTCGAACGTTAAGTTGCGCATCGAGTATTAATTAATTTGAAGCACGATCGAAGCAGACGTGAAAAGCGATGGCAGAATAGGAAGAGAATTATGATGTAGCGAATTTTTTTTGCGCAGGAGAAACATGAAGTAACGGATAGCGACGCATCTCGTTGCCCCGGAGGGCTCGCCAGTGTCTGGAAGCAAAAGATCGGTGGACACGGAGAAATACGGCATGGATTTCCCGAAGCGAGAATGGAGCCACAGGCTCAGTCTTCGTGGCAGCCGTAGGACTCATGAGGTAACCATTTCGTCGAAAATTTTCACAGATTTTTTTTTTTAAGCGACCGAACTTCACGAAACGAACCGTGCTCTATAGAGAAATTAATGTATTAAATCGAAAATACATGTCGATATCTCGTATCCTTCGTAACATTTCGTCGTTTAAAATGTCAGCGATGTCGAAATTAAATTGCTACGAGAAAATCATACCTAAATTTATTAACGAGATATTTTTTTTCTCCTTGTTACTTTTCGTATAATTGAACGCGTCAGTAATTAAACGCGTTAGGTATAATCGGTCTAGTTCTTGGAAATTGCAATTTCTGAAAGTTTATAATTTCTGGAAAAATTATTGAACCACTAACTCTTTGTATCATAGTTATACAGTTGCTTTCTACTTGACTGCATGTTATGCCGCCATATGCTGGCGATTACGCATAAAAGAGAAAAGGAAAGACTGCGAGTTTCATGCAAGGGATGCATGCTCTTGCATACATTATTCATAAACGGATTTCTCGGTAAGATTGAACGTTGTTCGCGTTGCTGCCCGATATCGTATAACGTTGCTTAGGCATACAAAAATTATGTTTTTATATATCGTCACGAAATATCGTAGTTGCAAAAAGGTAAATTAAACGAATGCATCTGTATGCATTATTTCGACGTAATTGCGTAAGTGTGTTACGTTATATATTTTCCAACATCGATATATGGATTGACAACACATAATTTAATCATTGCACATATGCACATTTATAATAAAATTTATATTGTTATTACTTTACGAATCGATATTAATACCGGCAACAGTTATTCAGAAGCGCAAAATTATTTTATATACGATGATGTAGCATAATAAATGTACATTCGCATTAAGGATGTATTATAAACACGTTTTTTTTTTTCTGAAATGAGAAAAATTATGAGAAGTTACAGACATTTTCTATATTATATATTTAAGTGTAATACAAAAATTTGCCAAAGTTTAGAACCTGGATTAAAAATTGTTTTAATAAAAGTAAACATGTTTTTAAAAAACAATTAATATAAAATTTTCATTTAAACTATAAAATTATATTATTGAATATTTTAAATGTTGACCTTATTGAATTGCTTCATATGTACATAGAACATTCATTTTTCAAGGAAAATATAAATTTCCAATTTCAGTCACTTTTTGCAGAAACTATATACACCTGACGCCTACCTTAAAATGAGGTGTGTTGCAATGACAACCAGATACAGATCTCTATACGGAATTGGAAATCCGATATTTTGTTAGTTTACTAAGCGAGGAGGAGATATGTATGTTCATTTTGATTGAAGAAGCATTATTTTCCTATCAAATCGAAATTAGATTGCGCACGTTGCAGTGATATTTTCAATTGTTATCGAAAGCGTCATTATCGAAGCGAAATTTCATTCTAAAGTGATCTCCATCAAAGTCACGAAATTTCTCCACGACAATATAAAATTATGAAGGCAATTATCGATTTCTGACTGACATAACTCTCTCATTACAAGCTACAGTGATATATTTGGTGGTATAACAATGTGCCAGGTGGCGTGTTATCAACCCTTCGCGGAACACACATTGCACGCATATGTTAGGAACACGTCGATGGAGAATGGAGGTAAACGGTGCCAACTAAATACCGCGAGTGTTTAGAATTAGATTCGGTTTCGTCAGGAGACAACGAACGCCCATTAGATCGCGAAGCAATTCAGTCAATTTTATCGTTGCGTACACAAGTTAAGTGGCATCCACATTTCAAGAGGTGTCATCTCGGTAAATTTTCATTTCACAGCATTTCGAAGCGCTTGAAGCGATCCGTGCCAGCAGCAACTCTCGCTCGTAAAAAGATGACATCGTAATATTGTAATATTATGATAAAATAAACATTATGATCGACAAACTTAATAATTTAAGAGCGATTTTAATTCAAAACCGTACACTGTTAAATATATAGTGTTAATTTGACGCTATATAGTTTCAAATTTAATTATTGTTTTAGTATAAAATAACGATATATTAAATGGGAGCTGTGGTGACTTAAATTAGGTTAAATTTCATACTCTTTAGATTTAACAGTGTACACTAATCATTATAATTCAAAATTGTCACGAATTTTCTTTACCTAAAATTCTATGACTTTTTCTTTGACTTTCAATAATAGATTCCTATTTCAAAATTTTATGTATTTTTGTTTTTAACATAGCATAGTAAATTACTATCAATATTGCCGACACTGCGTTTTTAATTTAATTTTTTATATAGTTTTGTAAAATTGCCTGACTTTTTCTATAATTTCTCTGACCGTTTCCAATTTCTCTGACAATTTTTTAATTTTCGTGATTTTCAATTTTGTGGCAACCTTGTAATTGTTATCCTAAATTGCAAGCTGCGGAATCCTTTAATTCTTTGTCAAAGAGAATGAAATACCGTAAAAAAGCTCATTTCACATATTCATGGTTTGACCAGGTAGAGATCAAATAAAATGCACGGCAGAACAGAGTGCTATAGCGAATTCGAATGCAACAGTACGAACCGATGCACATTAAAAGCTGTCGTACGCAAATTGACATAAAGGCGTATGCATAGTAATACTGTATTATCATACATAAACAGTTGGCTCAGCAAAATATATATATGCACTCGGCGTAACTTATCGCATTGTCTGATAGAGAGAATACATCCTGAGTATTTCATCAATCAAGACATTTATGCTTTTACATCCAGATGAATTAGCATGCAACAAGCTATTATATAACTGGTGCGTATTACTCAACTAAATGTGCTATTAGGACCAAAAGTTTGTATACAGTCTGACAATCGAGAAGTTATCGAAACTAAAGCTACATGTTTCAAAATTTACCAGTATTAAAACTTTATAGTCACGTAACATAAATTTTCAGCACTGGTGGTGAATTTTGAAACATAGTCCAATTGTTATTCCATAACGAGCAAACAGAATAAAATAAATTGAATATGATATGTAGGAAAAAATTTGTAATTTTTATCATATTGCAAAAGCAATATATAATATAAAATACTTGAAAAAAATTAATGTTATAAATACGAGCTAACTCAGCTAACAATTCGAGTGGTTGCATGACTTAGTAATAATATATTTTTGAAATGATGACCGTGATGATCTGAGAGTGCTTTGCACCAAGAGATACAAGTGACATAATATAACACAGTAAATCATTTGATCTTTGTTTAACATTGGCAAACAATAACATGATAATGATTCATTATATTACACTGTGTCATCCCTTGATAGAAAGCACTTTAAATTGGCACACTAATCGTGACGTGTGAAAATCATTAACTCTTCGTTTGCAATCATATTACTCCCATTATCTGCAATCTGGGTGTTTCTTGTCCAAATACATATTTTTTATACTGTTCTAGGTTTTCGAAAAATGTGAAAAAATTTAGGGTTACTTTATAACATCTCTATTACTAGTTTTTTAATTCAAATATTGAAATCTTTAAAAATTAAAATCTGAACAAAATTAAGTAAAATTTAAGAGTAAAATTTCGCTTGTACTAAAAAGTTAGTTTACAGATGGAATATTATATATAATTTCTAATATTAATCTGCGTCTTCAAAGAACTTCAGGAAAATTTCTTTCATGAAAAATAACACCGTCTATAAGATTTTCTAAACATATTGAATCTAATGTAACCAGGTAACCAATTAAATGTTAGACTTTTCTATGTACTTCTTTTTACAAGTCTGTAAATGTATTTGTTAACGTTAATTTTCTTTTTCTTATGTTAATAAAATTAAAATAGATTTTTCTGTAGAGTATAGTTACAACTTGTTTCATTCTATTTATTATTACTCTTTAAATTCTTTGGAGTGAAAAAACCAGTCTTGAAAAGAGAGGCTCAATATGTTTAATCTTTAAGAGTGAAATTTCACTCTTCAGAGTGAGATTTCCTTTTAAAGTTTTAGAGAGTAAATAATAGCTATTTAATTTCAGCATTTCCTGATTTTTATCCAATATATTTTAATAAAAGACGTTAAGATAAAATCGTCTAACAATTATAGTGAATTTAGATAGAACGCGACGGTGTATAGCGGTGTTAAAATATTAATCCTGCCGTCGGAAATAAAATGCGCCAAAAATGGAGCTCGATAGACTGATTAAATGGACAACTGACGTTAAACGGGACGTTTTATGGACCACTTACAAACGCGAATCACCTTCCCAGTAATCGCGTGCCGTTCTCGCAACGAGATGGCATTATCGTTTTAATGTTTTGCTCTTTGTAGGTCCGTATTCCACATTGCATTAGCGATTTACTGCACCTTCGCGGTTATAATGCGGTTGAGGAATGCACGTGATGCCTTAATACTCATATGAGTTAATATTATCTAGTTGAAAGATGCAGTTCAGAACAAAAGGAATTTCACCCCTGATGCGTGTAATCCATCGCCATGTGTAACTAAACTGTCGCACGCACAATGCGTGCGATGCGAGGCATACGTGGAATACCACGAGACGTATGCACGTGTACATGTTCGAGCGAAATCTCCTCTTAAATGCATTTCACGCCGCGCAATTCCATTTAGCGTCACGATCCCATTTGTCGATGAGGAAAAAAATCGATTACGTTTCGTAACTCATTACTGGACTGATATTCATTGCAGTGAACAATAATGAACGCAATCGATTCGAAATATAGGTACCTATAACTATACGTGTACGTAAAATAAATTGTAAGCATCATAAATAACAGTGTATAAAGAGAATTACTACGCGAAGAATTAATTAAATTAATATATAAGCGTATATATGTATAAAATAAATTCTAAATTAAATATGTAATACAGTGCAAAAAATTAACAATGCGAAAAAAGAAAATTACATTTAGAGATTAATAGAAGCGATCTAGAATGTAATAAAATGGTCAACAGAGAATTAAAGAAGAAACGTTAAGATAAGATAACAAGCGAGGAACATGGTATTTAATTATCCCTTGTACAATTAAAGTAGCATGTTCGAGCGAAATATCATTGCTCAAATAGCATTTATATTTTGCAACGCTCGTTATGTTTAATTATCTTATTGTTAATAGGAGAATGTAAAACTGCAAATAATTAAATTTAGTATTTATGCACCATTGTTGATGAAGTAGTTGACAATAAATGATACTTGTAGATGTAATTATGCTTTTTCCATTGCTTCTACGTTTCTTTTTCGGATATTGTTCGGATACAGAATATCGGGAACACATAGTTCTACAGAAGGGGTCTTTGTAATTTTGTGTATTCTCTGATCACATAGGACATTTATTGACGGAGTGACAAATGCGTGCTTCATCTGGAAAATAATGTGGATAACGCAAGGTCGATCTATTTTCTTCGCCTTTTCGTCTAACGTTTTGGTTCAAATAACGTATACTCGATTTATGCAATTTCAGATGTTCTATAAGCAAATATTTTCTAGAAATATTTTTCATTCAACTATATATTTCGAAAATGTACGCACATATTCATATATTTTTATATACACATTTTTCATTAATAAAAATTACGTGTTATTATTGATCTTAAAAATATTTTTTGCCTCACAGTAGAAATTAAAATTATACATAACCTGTAATTATATTAATTTCTTCTCTAAATAATTATAATTATATAGTTACAAACACTATTCCATTTTCTAACCACACATGGACATGCGTGCTGCATTCACCAACGTTACCATTGTAATTGATACTTTCCTAGCGAATTCAGGATGCGTAGTAGCAATGCAAACGAAGCTACTCATGGACTAAAATTTGAAACTTAGAAATGGCAAATATAAGAAAATAATTTGCATAATTATAATATATAATTATCATACGAGGTCTCTGTAATAACAAAACTCTAATCATATTTAAAAAAAAAGTTTATTTTTAAGTTTCATAAATTCTTATAACTTCTTAACCTCTTTTTACTGACATTTTAGAATATGGTTCCCAAATTATTAAAGTAATTATGATGTAACTTTTTTTAAATAGAAACATTCGACTTTATATTATTAATTTAACAAAAAATAAATAAAGTGTTATTTGCTGTGGAAAATATCTCTTTTATTTAGTTCAATACTTGACCGTTACAAATGAGGTGAGCGGCGTGAAAAAGCGCATGTACGTCATTAGAGAATTAGAATAGAGGAAAAGAAACGCTTCGAATTAGACACGTCAAGAAACACGAAGCACACGGCTCCGGTAACATGCAATGAAATATAGCAAGCGCGCTTGCAGGGTCTGTCACATTTCTTGGATCCTCGTGCGAGTTTTCCTAACTAATCAGCACGAACGAAGTATTCACAGAAAAGTTGTTGTTGAATAATTTAAAAGCAGTACTCGCTGACAATTTTCACTCACAATTTTTCACGTGAATGATGCGAACAAGTCGCACGTAATAAATAATAAATCGATTATGAACCATCGACTCTCTTTGCAAGGAAAGCGAATCTAACAAGAATTGGTTAAATTATTTCTAGAAAAGCATTGCAAAATGTGAAGATATTTTGCAGATGTATCATTCAAAACGAAGATATTAAACAAAAAATGTGAATACGAATTGAAATTTAGAAATTTTTGCGCTTTTGATTTGGTCGCTAAATTTCTCTACCGAATTTCATTTTTTATTCGATTTTCATTATATAGTGTGTATAAAATATCTTTTATATAATATGGATAATTTGTTATATAATTAATATTATGCGATAATGATATGTCAAATGCAATCTTTTTATTCAATAAAGAATTCAATACAGAATTAATGCTCTTCGATGTACTCATGATTAAAGTTCAATGATGGGAAAATTCGGAATAAAGTATAATCTAGAATAATCAGTTGTTTGTGTAAGTAATTACACTATCTTTTCGTTTAATCAACAGAGTGCAAATGTGAATAGAAAAAATATCTGCTCGATACAATTACGAAAGTAATTATACGAGTAATTTTTAGAAAAGAAAATATATTATATTTTTTTATTTCAGTCTTCCATCACGTCATACTTCATTGTTCATATAGAAATCATGATTAAAAGGATTAATGTAAGAAATGTTAATTAATCTCCTTCCTCGTAACTATATTTCTGAGATTTCATTTCAGTAATTCCATTAAAACTAAACGTATAATTTCGCACTGTACCTTCACATTTACGGTAAACCCGAAAAGAAGATTTAATTACCAAATGCACGTTGTATGTGAACGTTTAAGTGAAAGATTCATCAAATATTGTACGTTCTATAAATTTCTTGGAGTAAAATCTTATTCCAAAAAAGTGAAAATACAGCAATTTTTGGAAAGAAATGAAAATATTTTACTTCTTGAAAAAGATTGACAATTTTCACTCTTTTTAAAAAATGGGGCTATATTTTCACTCTTTTGAAATAAAAATTCGCTCCAAAAAATTTAGAATGTATAATGATGCAAAAGCTTAGTCGAATATGAGTTTTATATCCTCCTTAAGATTAGTCTAATCCACAACCTTACTTTAAGAGGCTGTAAGCCATAAGTTGCAAGTGATATATCGGTCACGGAATTTATGCTTTTCGTAAGAATTAGGTTTTGTTCAATTCACTGAAGTCTAACAGTTAAAACCTACACAAAGAGAATTTTTTCTTAGAATTTACTCCGAAAATATGATAGTCATGGGACAACATTGTAACATTTCGAAGAATTTTAATGTAAATCTCTCTCATTCGTCAATAAAACTACAATAAAATATAAAATAAGTTCGATCAATTTTACTGAAGTGCATGGTAAAAATCTTTAAAATATTGTATTGTACCACAATTATCATATTTTCAGGGTAAATTTTAAAAGAAAATTCTCTCCGCGTAAAGACTGTGCAAAAACAGTTTAGACAGAAATTATTGTCATTAACCTCTTTCGGCTTATGACTTAAAGGGATCCTAAAGCTGTCTGTATGAAGGTAGTTCGAAAAGTTCTCAGCCTGCCAAAAAAGCATATAATTTGTGGCAAAATTTTTTTTTATTTTTCGACATAGTCCCCTTGTAAATCAATATACTTAGATCAATATCACGAATTAAATTGACAAGCAATTTAATAATTTGATGCTACCATCAAGCATGATATTATAAAAATGTTAATATGTTAAAATTGTTAATAAATTTATTGCGAAAAATATCACCTCGGCCCGGATCTCTTATATTCCGTACGAGCGTCCTAAGTCATTAGACCACCGAGGCTTTAATAATATTCTTCGTAATAATCGGTACAATAAAGAAACATCTTTCTTTCAGGCGACGTAATTTTGAATTATTTAAAGAAGAATGATGAAGATCCAGTTTTGATCATAATAGGCATTTTTCTAATATTGATTGTGTTTCTCACATATGCGGGCATTTGTCTCAGCGATAACGTCCGCATTTGTGACCAAGAACTAAACTAATAAAATGCGCAGAACATTACACGAAGATCAGCGACACTAGTGGTTCGTGTCAGTGTACTCTCCGACATTCGCTCGTCTCACGAAAAAGTAGAACGATATCGGAGTCTCTACGCCCTGGGAATACCGTCAGTCATAATAAAACGATTTTCACAACACGCGATATCAAAGAGTACACTGTATGAAATATCGATGAGCTTATATGGCGGGAAAGATTATAAAACGCCAATCATGTATCTTATAGAAATACTTCTTTTATTCATTTGAAGAAAGACGGACGAAAGAAAAAGTCGGATTATCTCTAATAAGTAATACGAATGTTTATAACTTAGGAACGTTTAATAACTTTGTTACGAATCTTTATTTTAGACCGCATATGTGAGAAACACAATCAATACTAGAAAAATGCCTATTACGATCAAAGCTGGATCTTCATTGCTTTAAATAATTCAAAATTACGTCGCCTGAAAGAAAGACCTTGTTTCCTTATTATATTGATTCCTTACTAATTATTGCGAAGAATATTATTAAAGCCTCGGTGGAATGACTTAGGACGATCATATGGAATATAAGAGATCTGGATTCAAGTCTCGGCTGAAGTGATATTTTTCGCAATAAATTTTTCAACATATTAACATCTTTATAATATGATGCTTGATGGGAGCATCAAATTATTAAATTGCTTGTCAATTTAATTCGTGATTACTAAAGTTTTAATTGTGTTAGTCCGGAAAAACAATTCGGTGCGCAGTTCTAAAAGACTACACTATGGTATATAAGTATATATATAGTGTATATTAGTAATTCAAGATTGAATTATTTAAAGTAATGAAGATCCAGCTTTGACTGTGATAGGCATTTTTCTAGTATTGATTGTGTTAGGAACTTTGATCACGTCAAGAAAAGTATAGGACCTAAAATTAAAGATGCTACAGAAATTAAATAAGAGAAGAACCTTGTACAGAAAAATTTTCTCAATATGTTCTTTGCAATTTTTTAAGATGCTAGAGGCATCATTATTAAATCAACGATTAATTTAATTGTGAATGTGTATTATTATTTCAGCTTTAATTTATAATTTTAAGAACTTGCATATATAAAAATATTATTAGGCACTAAAATCTACACTTAACCGTCCTTAGTCCTCTATCGCTTTATTTATTTAATTTATTCATGTAACCATTATTAATGTTACAAAAAATTATGATGTTCATAGACTTTTTAAATTAGAAATTTGGAATGGTACAAATGGTATAGAATCGTTATTTATCATATAATAAACTAGATATCGTATATCGCGATACCGAAGCGTTAAGAAATGCATTACATCGACCTGCGCCTCGTTATCGCGAAAAGTGCATGAGTCTGCAGCGACACAATGAAAGTTTCCATCGTTGAAATGTTCGCCGAGCTGAAAACTGCTTGGTGAACACCAAGACGATACACGGACGATGTACGAGAAAGAGCGTGAAATCGAGAGAAGTCATGACCGTTTGCGAACGCGTTCAGGGGACGTATACTGTGTGAAAATAAGAATGGAGAATACGCGCACTAGGATTGTCGCGACACGTAGGTGTAGACATGAAGAGAGTCAGATCTCACATTTCACTCTCAAAGAGGGACGGATTTAGTTACTTCAAAGTAACGCCTTTCCAAAAATAGCGAAATGACTTTCGTGTCAAGAATTGCTTCAATTCTTTCATTCCCATTTTTGTTTTTTATTTTTATTGTACTATTTCATATCTTTTTACGATAAAGTAACACTTTTAATTATCTTAATTTAAACTAATACAATATTCTGAATTAATTTTGTATAAATCTTCGAAATTTAACGTTAGGGATAATTAAATCCCGCTCAGACTTAATTTTATATAAATAATAAAATTTCCAATGAAGAAACATTCCTATTTATAAAGTCGTTCCTTTTGATTAACTTGTGTATAACGTACATGCGACATACAGTTCTCGCTAGACATTGAAAATTTCGAAGAAATCTTTACAGAATGTTCGAACATGCGTAATACCTACATGAATAGATAAGAAAAGGAGCATTATACTCGCGACTGGTTCTTAATCCGACCCTGGCCCGAAGAAAGCATACATGGGGATGTCTTCAACGAAATTCCCTCACGAATCCCTCAACATGAGAGGATTCGCAAAGGACGTCAACATCATATTAGTTTGTTTTTCCATGAAAAGAAAAGCCTGAGCCTCTATTTCATTCTTTCCTTTCATTTTTTCCCCTTCTTTCTGTTTCAATATTTTAGAATTGCTCTGCAGAATGTGATTTATAAAGCAATAAAAATAATTGATTGATAAAAAATGTGACATTAATTTGTGATGAAAAAAGAGAAAAGAAAGAATTTTTTCTAGCAATGAATATTTTTTATTCTTATTAAATATATATAATTTTTTTCATTTCTTGGATTTCAAATTTCTATTAACTAAACTTAAGAAATATTAAATTCTCTCCAGATTAATAAAAGTTGTATTATAATGCGAAACATGATCATATTAAATATTAAATACAAATAGAGACATAATTTACATTGCAGACCTTAAACTGTTTCAAATATTAAAAACCCACAACATCATGTATGATAAAAAGTTTCACTAACACAACCAAGTGAATCCCTCCGATTTAAATTAGCTTTTAATAAGTTGTTCTATGAACAAAAATAGGGGACACATATTTTTTTTTTATACATGCTGAGTCGCACGTTAAGGGGGTGAAATCCTTTCTTGAAAAAAATCGGTTTTTTTCTTTCAGATTGAATATCGTCGAAACTGTAAGAGAAAAAAATTTGCAAAATGAAAATTGAATGGCATTAAGAGTACTTTAGAACTACAATAAAAAAAATTTTGTACATAAATAATTCTTTATACATAAATAATTTTATTATTAATAAATAATTTAAAAAAATATTTTTTGTAGTTCTATAATACTCTTAAAGCCATTCAATTTTCATTCTGAAAATTTTTGTCTATTTCTTACAGTTTCAGCGATAATCTGCTCTGAAAAAAAAATCAATTTTTTTTCAAGGGAGGATTTCACTCCCTTAACGTGCGACTTAGCACGTACAAAAAATACGTATCTCCTATTTTTGTCCATAGAACAACATACTCGTACTAAAAGCTCATTTAAACCGAAGAGATTCACTTGGTTGTGTTCCCTTGTAAAATCAGGGTTGAAAAAAACATGTTTAAAACAGTTTAAAACATATTTAATTGATGTTTTTAATATGTTTTAAACACGTTTTTTTATAATACTATTTAAAGCATAAAAAACACATTTAAGAAGAAACAATGATTTATAAAAAAAAAAACATTATCTTTGTCAACCCTAAGATTAATACTCGAGTTTTTACTTTTGTACGCCCACAAAATTTAATGGAGCGATCAAATTCTAATTTAATGTTTAGCACATAGAATATTAACTAAATTAGAAGTACCTGCAGAGTCACCTCCCTGTCGTACTAGTGTCATTAAATATGCTACGAATAATTTAACGCGAATCTACTCTCGGTCGTTTATGCGCCGTAATAAGGCGACAATCATGCGTATTTACGCAAGACTGCGCACAATAGTGTCTGCACACGACATACGAGGACTCTCTCGCGTGCTCTTGTTCCCGGCTGCATGCACAGATATATGGATGGCTGCGCAAAATGTGGCATCGAGAGGCCACATTGAAAACGGGGTGAAGTGCTTCGTTCCGCGAGAGAAAGACACGGTAAGCACGCGAAACGAGAGCAATGCGGCTTATTTACTACGGTCGCAGTTCCAGTTTCAATTCCCATTCCCGATCCATTTCGGGGTTGTCACGTTCATCGATCCTGAAAAAAGCAAGCTCCGCTTTGCGAGTTTTACCGCCTGCCGTTTTCCGCATCGACGACTCGCGTCGCGTTTTCACGGCGGACTACGACGACACGACGACACGACGACACGACGGAGCAAATGCGTGTATATTGGACGATAACTAGAACGAAATTTCTGACAGCTGACGTGTGGTTTACGCTATCACGTAACAAGTCACTTGCCGACAATGTCACTTCTGAGCCTTCCGGTTTAGAATATGTACCACCGTCCGGTTCTGTCGTATTTCCGTTTTAAGAACATGAGTTTCTCGAGAAACTTCAAGTTTACTCGACTTCTTTTTTTCGCAAATTTTGCTTCAAGGGAAGTCGTATCTCGTTGCAACTTTCTTTAATGCTTACGCAGTACGTATATTATTATATTTATTACGTCCTGAGTAGCTTGTATGTTGAAGATATTTTGTAATCCTGGATGCAGAAAGATCTTAGGTATAAGGTGGAATTTATGTTCTAAGTATATGTTTTAAAGATATATTTTTGTAATCTCGCGGATACATGAAGACGAGACAAGCGACGTGCTCAAGTTAGAAGATTTTGAGGTAGTTTTCATGTATTGTAGTGCAAAAACGTGGCTTACACGTTCTCTTCGTACTGCAATTTCCCTGCAAAATTACGAAAATTTACGTAACGGGTGTCGACTTTCTTTTGACATTGCTTGGGATGTTTTACCTTTGAACAGAACCAAGTAGATACTTTCGACGCCTAAGGCGACATAAATAATAGCGTCTCTGTGATACAACACTCCTGATCCGAAGTTAAAAATGTCTTAAAATATCTTTCCAGGCAAAACAGAGAAATTATATCTAAATTAAATGGCATCGGAATAATTATTTTTCTATCAGTTTTTCATTAAATTTTTCAAGCTTATTATTAGATATTAAGTAAAGTGTGATAAATATAGTTGATCATATTTTAAATAAGGTACATAAAAATATTTCATGTATTTAAAAAAATGTCAATAATAAGTGTTATTTAGATATAAATTCATATGCAAATTATTTATATAGGCTACAGTCATTACAACAAATTAATTATGCACTATGTTTTCATCTATTTTTTTTTTTAAAACGTCTATATTATAGCTGCTGTATAAAAATAATTCGTAAGTTAATAGATAATTGTTTCTTCAAGAAAATGAAGTATTATAAAAATCATTTTGATTATAAGTAAAATAAGTTTAGAATTCTTTGTTCGTTATTTTTAAATAAAAGAAGATATATAAAATTACAAATATAGTTTTTAGAGAAATTTCGTGATTAATTAATCATGGAGAGCATAATTTTGTCAACTGAATGACTGTCATCTTTTCCGCCAGGGCGAAATTGGGCACAGAATAAGCGGAGCCCCCAGGTCCACCAGGAGATGGGCAAGCCTCAGGCAACATGTGAGCAGTAGTCACGATGGCGGTAAACCTCGCGTTGAGTTGCTATTTAATACGTCGGGTTCCAAAGCCTCTACACCATCCTCTCAACCACACACCCCTAATACACCGAGAACGCCGCACACCCCGCCTATCAAGAAATCCAATTGGGAGGTCATCGAGCACTTCACCGGCGCGCCGCGTCCCTCCATTATCACGGTGAGTCTTAGTGTTTTATAAAATGTATTACCATGGAATAAATGTCCGATTATGGCCACCGAATAAATTTTATTCTTCAAGTTTAATGTAAAATAATATATTAGGTGTTGGAATTAATTCGTAGCGTTTTACAAGTGATGGGAAGTACTTTCATTAATGTATTTTTTAATGCTCATGTGAAATAAATAACATTCTTTCATTAAAAACGCTATGAATTAATTCCAACACCTAATAGCTACATAAAATGTTAGAAATGAAGAATATTTTTAAACGTCAGAAATGTCAGAAGACAAAAATTACTTTATACTATTTAATGCTATAATTTTGACGATTTAATCGCTAAATAATAATTAACATAGACATAAAATAAAATTATAAATTATATTATTAAATTGATAAGAATTGCAGTATACACTTTTTAAAAAACTACTGGAATTTTGTAGTGTACACTTTTTAGAAAACTACTTGAATTTTGTGAGAAATAAATGATTAATTTTATAATTTTATGCACTTTACGTTATTCATTAAATAGCAAATTTCATAGCGTTAATTAATTTTTTTTAATTATTGAATAATGTCAAATGAATATTTATAATTAGCAAGCAACGATAGCTAATAGATATTAATATGCTAATAGATATAAATATAGATAATTATTTATGATTAACTTTCTAGAAACATCATCATTTTGTCATAAAAAAAATCATTTTTTTTATTGATTTTGCTCAAAAATGTTTTGCAAGTAAAGAATCTATTATTATTCTATATCAATGTACATCGATGTATAACTTTTTCAGCGGTTTTTTATTTCATTGTTCGATATTACATACATTTCCATCTTCAGTAATGTAACTAATTTGCACAGATCTTAAATCATTAATCTTCCATTAACCTCGAATTTATCCCAAATTTAATTTTAAAGTGAATGTCGTAAAAATGTATTACTCTTACAGGGTTTATACAAATATGTATTCACATCTACTTTCTCGACATTCATTAAATTTTATTTGCTATACGCAGATTTATATTACATTTAAAAAAATGTAATATAAATTTTCTGTTTTAAGATAGAATATTTTCTCGAAGCTCATACAAAATGATTAATTTCAATAAAATTAATTGAATTGAAGAAAAAGAGATGATATTCGCAATTTGCGTAAGATTAATAATTTAATTAACTATAAGTGATGAACTTAAATTGAAAAAGTAGAGTTATATGTTACAATTTCGGTATTTCAGTAAATTCTCCGACTAGTTATTATTATCCATGGATAATATAACTTTCGACATTGGAGAACGTTGCGTCGTTATCGGATGACCGGGTAAAATGTCGAAACATCTGCGAGAAAGAGTACATTCTATTAACAACTGCCCGTATACGTGACCGTATATGAGTGATACGTCCATGTGATGCACACGCGCATCACGTTTCTCCATTACCGCGACCGAGTCTCTCCGAGCAGAAGATGTACGAATCACTGAGTAAAACGAAGAAACGGGAAACTGTGCGGAAAGACGAAACCACTTTGTCAGATCTCTTTCTCTTTGATGCAGCCGCTCAATTTTCAAGGTGGAGGCGCGACTTCGTGTATTCCGGTATTGAACTTTATCAATAAAGTCTGACTCTCTGTCGATATGAAACTCATTTGACTTTTTAGTCACATTAGATCTGTCCGCGTAGCTTTTTGCGCTTATGTTAGCATTTTTTTTCCTTCCTCTTCAGCACTCGAATATTAAATGTTTATCTCGTTTTAAATGCAATAATTTTTGATGATTTCAACGCGAACAAATCTTTTTCTACATTCGCGTTGCTATATTGAATTTGCGGACGAAATTTTTGTTATTCATCATGCCGTAATTCACGAACTGACCGAGTTGTCTTTATCAAAATTATGATTTTGCACGACGAACCGTGACGAAAATGAACGGTGCAATCCTCGTAAGTACATTATGGAGTCTGACAGAAAAAAATCGCGATATCATAGAAAACAGGACGAATAAACAAATCGTAATAATTTTCTGCTCACGGTTACACGTTTCATGTGTATTTCGCATGTTTCATGATCTCTCTCGGAACAGGAATTATTGCTACGGAAACTGCTCGCGGCCGACGTATGTACAAACAATCGCACTGGGGTAGGCAGCGATTATCGTATTACGGACAAACACCAGCAAACACGTCCGTCGACTGTAGTGTGTGCCTTTCGTTAAATCACATTTATGCACCATGTACTGTACGGTTTGCGCGACGAATCGTGACGTAACGATACTACCGGGTATCCTGAAATTAACCGAAACATGAACGAAAAAACGAAACGTAACGTGATAATATTTGCGTCATCATTTTTTATTAGCTTTAAATATACTCATTTTCGATATATTTGCAAATAAAAGCCCGTGATTAACATTCACCGACGCATATTTTGTACTTGTAAAATGACATACAAATATTTTTCTATTTTTAGAGTTTAATTCCTAATAAAAAAAACCTTACTTTTAATGATTAATAGTTTAAGAATTATTTGTGTCTTGTTTAGAAGAATAATATTTTATTCAAGAATTTGAAATTGACAGAATCACGATATCACTCCCTTACTTCAAAAGTAACACAACTAAAAAACGCGAAGTTCTTATCATGAAAGAGTTAAATAAACATTATACTATTAATTTTCAAAATAAATTAATTTTATAAAAAGTCATTGACAAACATTACAATACAAGCAAGATGATTTTAAAAAATATTAAAATTGTCATAATCTCAAATGTGAATATACAACTATAACTAAAGTCTTAAGTCTAAGCTAAACCTTTAGTGCCTAAATAATATTGCGGTATAAATTTATATACACGTTATTGTAAATATATGTTTCTAATTTATTATATAAAATTAAAGATAATTTTTATTGTAATCTGCGTCTCGAAAATGAATACATTTTATGACGCAATATTCTATACGATATTCTTCAAAGAATCTCATCGGTTCGCAGATGGCTAGAGGATCGGAGATCGGTGTAGCACCGATAACCGGAAGAGAGTCTGTGACGGAAGCTGCAACGAACGTAGGGATCACTCAACACACGCGGAAATGCGCTCTGAGCAGATTCCTGAGCTCGCTTTGCGGTTCTCATCATTTCAAGAACCTGCAGGTAGGAGTGGCAACCATTTTCTGCTGAATTCATCTTTTTCTTTCCCTTTTATTCCGTAATTAGTCGAATATCACGCTTGAGAGTGTCGGATACGTAATTGCATCGATCGCAGATAGTGCACCTAGCAGCAAATATTGGCTGAATCCACTAGTAGATATACGATGTAGATTTCTACTTTTTGAAGTGCACACGTGGCTGAATCTTATGCATACCTTTTGCGGATGGTTCTGTTTGAAGTCAAATCTGACGTTTAATAGCGCATTGTAATTAAGAATTAATTAAATTAAAACTACGCCAATGTGATTCTTATTAAAGAATTATAATAAGTATCTACATTTTTTTAATTAACTAATTGGAATTGTTAAATAAAATGGTTAAATTTGCTGATATCTTGTTACCTTGGTACATTGGTCTATTATAAATATAGCTCGATTTTTTAATTATAATTTATATAATTTTTTGTGTATTTTTATTAAAAGTATCAAAATTAATAACGTGTTGATAATAAAGATTGACATATATGTTTTTAATAATCATCTTTGCAAGTTTTTTCTCGTATCTCTCTCCAATAATCTTTATGACTTATAAAAATAAATAAACTATTCTTTCGCGCGCGCGATTCATATTAAAAATATATGAAATTAATATCTTTGTTCAACGAATTTCATTAAATACATTTTTTGTTTTAGCAGTTTTTTAATTTAATTTTCAGTTTTCTTGCTAATGATGAGATGAAACTCATCTTGAAAACGTGCTCTCCGTTGCTGATAAAAGGAACACGCCGATAAGATCTTAAAGCGATATCTTAAGCTGACTATAGTGACATTCATCATCAAACTCTTGTTATGCAAATCAATGATACTATCGGAAATTAATCTAAGTTCATCATGCGGAGGCACGCGCGAGGGAAACGCGTCAGCGCGATTGACGTGCGTCCGCTGCGTAGGAGTAGTAATACGCGTCAGACCTGGCAAATTCAGGCAACCCTGCGTCCGCTGCGTAGGAGTAGTAATACGCGTCAGACCTGGCAAATTCAGGCAAGAGAGAGAGAAAGAGAGAGAGAGAGAGAGAGAAAGAGAGAATAAATAAATGTGTGACTCTATGATATTAGCTTTCTCAAATATTTGAAAATACAACTTATACAAATAATTTTAAATAATCTAAATTTTACACAATCTAAATAATATTAAGAAGATACTAAAGTAACCAAATTATTGACACAGTATATAAAAATCTCCAGAATTAACTGAAATTGAAAATCCTTTTAGAGAATTAAAGTAGTATAGACGTAAAATTAAAAAGTGATGCACAGGATTTTATACTGAAATAAAAAAAAGTTAAAAACTATTTCTTAAAAACTACTTAACTCTTTTTTAATTTATAGTATATATAAATCCCACTGCATCTCTTAATTTTGCGTCTACTTTAATCCTGTAAGAGAATTTTTTCAATTCAGTCAATTCGGAGATTTTTTATACGATTGTAATGACGATAATTTGGTCACTTCAGCATCCTCTTAAATAATATATATTCTTTTAACATTTGCTTGAATGATTCTCTTATGTTATTTTATTTCATAAGTAAGATATTGTATAATTTTCAATTATTTATAAAACATACTTTTTTTGCACACTTCTTGCTCTGCGGAATTTTATTACAATATTCCCGACTTGTCACGTTTGTCTTTCATTCTCATTTTCTACAATTTATTTCTTACTTACTCCAAATGTTGTTTAAGATCTTAAAAATAAAAGCATAAAAAACCAGGTCAATAATCGAGCAAAATTAAGATGTATTAGTTAACTAATTAAGATATTTATTATTGTATATAAATGAACGTTTCGTGATCACGAGTCACTTCTTCAGTACAAATTTGTGCGTTTGATCGAGCTGGAGTGGTTCGCTTTGATTCCTTAGATTTTGATATAAGTTTTTGATTTTTTTTTACAAAATTACAAAATTAATTGCGTATTAATTGCGTATTAATATCACATTTTTCTTTCTTTTTAATAACTATTAGACTACTAAGCCGTAATTTTTACATCATTGACTCTGATTAACATTTAACTTCCGCTTAACAAATTATTAATAATAAGATTGGAAATAAGATCGTTTATGTTAAATACTTTAAATACGAAGCGCTACTACGATCTGAATGTTAAGATGTTGAACTCCGGATTAAGCTATTTTTGTATGAAATCAAATATGTATTAAAGAAAATCGAAACTTTTATTTAAAAATCACTCACCAGCGATCTCTAAATCTTAATATTTTTTAATAAAAATTTCGGGAGTGTTTTTTTTAGCATGGAAGCTTTTGAGCTGAGAGGCCGATTCGAAAGAAATAAAAAATGCCAACCAATCTGATTTCGTATATAGACTGTAGTATATTCTTCCATCCTCTTTAAGGTTATAGCGCATATAAACAGAATGAAAAATCTGGACGCTGATTGATAGGTAGATCATAAGGCGATAGACACAGAATTCCAACTGCTTGCTTCGTATTGTGTTTAGGGCTTTATAATTTTAATTTTTTTTATTATATATATTACGATAATGCGCAAATAATTTTTATTAATATTTATATAATTTTATCCTTACGGAATGTAGTAATGTCACCAAAAAGGATAAAACACTTGGTGAATTGATCCGCAATTAATACATAGGGTCTAATTGTGGATAATTGTTATTATTTTATTTAATTCAAATTAAATCATACAAAACGCTAATGAAATAAAATCATCCATAATGTAATCTTTATGATCAGTCGTGACTATTAAATATTTTACTAATTGCTTGCTATTGTTCTGGATAAAAATATAAATTTTTTTTAAAGAGTGCTCTACAACTAATGGTTTTACCCTGTGTGTATATATATATATATAAAACAATAAATAATGCCGATATGAGCCAACACAGAATGTCCGAGTGTAATTTAACGTTTCGACCATCGGTTCGAATCCTTATCAATACAATTGATCACGCGATACAAATTATTCGGAAAAACGCATGAAAGAAAATGCTCTAACACATGGGTTAATCAAACTATTAGATGTCCATTTGTCATAAAATTATCCATTTTATATATATATATATATATATATATATATATATATATATATATATATATATATATATATATATATATAAAATGGATAATTTTATGACAAATGGACATCTAATAGTTTGATTAACCCATGTGTTAGAGCATTTTCTTTCATGCGTTTTTCCGAATAATTTGTATCGCGTGATCAATTGTATTGATAAGGATTCGAACCGATGGTCGAAACGTTAAATTACACTCGGACATTCTGTGTTGGCTCATATCGGCATTATTTATTGTTTTATATATATATATATACACACAGGGTAAAACCATTAGTTGTAGAGCACTCTTTAAAAAAAATTTATATTTTTATCCAGAACAATAGCAAGCAATTAGTAAAATATTTAATAGTCACGACTGATCATAAAGATTACATTATGGATGATTTTATTTCATTAGCGTTTTGTATGATTTAATTTGAATTAAATAAAATAATAACAATTATCCACAATTAGACCCTATGTATTAATTGCGGATCAATTCACCAAGTGTTTTATCCTTTTTGGTGACATTACTACATTCCGTAAGGATAAAATTATATAAATATTAATAAAAATTATTTGCGCATTATCGTAATATATATAATAAAAAAAATTAAAATTATAAAGCCCTAAACACAATACGAAGCAAGCAGTTGGAATTCTGTGTCTATCGCCTTATGATCTACCTATCAATCAGCGTCCAGATTTTTCATTCTGTTTATATGCGCTATAACCTTAAAGAGGATGGAAGAATATACTACAGTCTATATACGAAATCAGATTGGTTGGCATTTTTTATTTCTTTCGCGGCATTGTGTAACGGGAGGCAACAATTATATATCACTTATTTCTGTAACATTTCTATTGCTATTCTTATCGCTGTTGCCTCACATTGTGTTTAAGACTTAATTGATGATCCACATTTAGTTCTAGTGGTTTTACCCTATATATAATATGTATATGTACATACATATAATGTGGTAAAAGAGAAAGAGATGAAGGAAGAGAAGGAAAAAGAGAAGCTGTTAACCGGGAGAATAAAATTTCGCGCAACAAGTTTCAACTGTCGGTATCCAGTCTCTATATCATGCCATAAAACAGTTTGAGACAAACAAGTTCGCGACAGTTTCGAGCTCGAAACTGCGGACCACGTCTCCTCTCTCTTTTCAGCGAACAGTAACACGCAAATCCAATGCCAACGATAAATTGTCTCTCTCTTCATAGGCCGCATATGTGTCTCGGACACAATCGGTGTATTTCGCGGTTAAATCATCGGTTTTGTCCAATGGAAAATAGAACGCGACTGGCGAAGATACAACTGTTCGCGGTGCCCGCGGAGGCTGCGAAACTCGATATCCCGATGGCACGAACGACGTGGTTAATGCGTTAGCGGCTCTTTGCCACCCCGTAGGGTTCGAACAGAAATATATCGAAATGTCTCGCCTGTCAAATGCAGCAAATGCTCTAACAAGGACTTTGATGTATGGAAATATCGCGGAGGTGTTTTAGAATATTAAACATGTGCGAACACCACACTGGTGCGGACACTCGAGGAACATTCCAAGTCGTATTTACTTTAGACTGACGTACGGTAATTGCAAAACTGGGCCATTTTGCGACTTTGAGAGAATTAACTTGAGAATATTTATATATCAAAAATGTTATCTCTCTAATGTTATTACTAGTAATTCATAAAGCCATAAATTAAATGATTATGGAAGTGATATATTACATTTGGAGTCTTCTCTATACATATTATATATTTTAATGTGTAAATTAGTAAAAATTGTTGGATAAAAGACTTTTAGAATTTTAGATTTTTTTCTTGGCAAAAAAAGAAAACTGGAACGTGTTTAATCTAATTGTTTTACGCAACTAGTCTATAAAAAAAGTGAAGAAGTTTTCTACATCACACGTAATGTTGAAAAACATCTTCAGGACTCGATCGGTTTTCTAGGAAAGAAAAACGACACTTTATTTGTCAAAGAGTTCTTTCGGCGACTACTCTCAAAAGTTTGATGCATCACTCAAAATGCATCAAATGCAATTTACATTTCGCCTCATCGTTTCGCATCGCTGTGCTCATAAATTTGTAACTTATCTTCGCGAACTGTATTAAAAGCTGTTAATTTTTTCGAAGAATAAGTTTCTTTGCAAATCTTCAAGTTTATCTGTTGAGAATCGTGTAATATACATTGAATCCAGTGAAATACAGGACTCGTCTGTTAACCTTAATAACATTAATCCAAAATTTAGATCTTGTGAATTTCTTAGAGATAAACTCACTGACGACGATTAAGATTCAGATAACTAGATCGTTGAAGTTTGGTCTCGGATCAGAACTGCTATCCATTAACCGTCATGGCTTGCCTGTATCCGTTCCATCGTGAGGAGTAGTTCAAGTAAATCCTAAAGTAAAATCTATTACCCTTCCAATCAATAACCAATGGCATATCGACAGTTGTGTCCTCCTTCCTGCATATATAAAATCGATCTGTCTTCCTATGGAATAAAACTATTGCTCTTCTTTTGGTAGATCGTTAACGATATCGAACGGATAATAAAAACGTGAAGTGCAATAAAATAATAAAATAATAATAAATAGAAAAATAAATTATAATAATTATTGAAACAAAATGCTTATATATATAAATAATTAAATATAAAATTAAATGTAAATTTTTTTGAGGAGGACGCGTGATTTGTACCATGATTAATGCAGAGATTGAAAAAAGATAGTCCCTAAAGCGGTTTTCCGTTTAGAAAACGAGTTTACGAGAGTCCACGCATTACACGTGGGAATTCGAGGGCGACAACTCGTGAATTTGAAAATTGGCTCGCGATTGTCACGGGAAACGTGACAGGATAACCGGAAAATGGCGCGAATTACGATGTTCCTCGTGCGATTCCCATGGGAGCGACTTGCATCGTCTGGTCACGTAAATCGGGAAGCGCGAGCTCGATGAGTCGACGGGAGTAGTTCCCCAATGGGTGTTTTTTACGCGACACGCGTTGATTTGATCGCGTTTCGCTTTGCCGATATTCCTGTCGGCAATGCTTTTCGTTTCGACAGTAGTAGATTCGTCGACATTTTGCCGATCGAATAAGTAAATCCAAAGAGAGTCATTCTAAAACCGCTGTTATGGTGTCATATATGTCACATGTGATGAAATAAATACCCTTATCAATATGTTAAAAGAGGATTATGATAATAACGCAGAGTGACTGAATGAATTCCTCATCCTAAAATTCCATTCCATAACTTTTCCCTGATATCCAAATAAAATTTCATAATTTCTCTGATGTTTTCAATAATATTTTGAAATTTTCTATATTTTCCCGGTTTAGAAATTGTCAAATATTTTGTTGAGAGAGCAATTTAACATAGTAATGTAAATTACTGTTAATATTGCTAATACTGCTTGCATTTAATTGTTAATTAATAGTTGTTAATTAATAGTCCAAAATTATAGGTAGGTGTGATGTATTAGGTGTTGGAATTAATTCGTAGCGTTTTACAAGTGATGGGAAGTACTTTCATTAATGTATTTTTTAATGCTCATGTGAAATAAATAACATTCTTTCATTAAAAAACGCTACGAATTAATTCCAACACCTAATATTTCAAAATTGCGTAAGTGTGATGTATTCCAAAATTGCATAGGTATATGCATATTAATCTTTTTTCAAGTCTAGAAATTTAATTTTCCAGAAAATTTTGTAAAATTCCTGACTTTTCCCTGATTTCTCTGACCTTTTTCAATTTCCTTGACATTTCCTTGATTTCTAGTTTTGTGGTAATCTTATAGAATAGAATTTATTTCTCTCCGGCATACAACATAGCCAAGGAGGGAACTTGATTTATAATTTTCTCTTAGCCTCACTCATCTATACCTTATATACACTCCTAATTTACTATTTATTTTACTATTTAAACTATTTTATTACTCTATCCTACTTACTTTTATTATTATACTACTTTATTTAATTACTATTTTACTATGTTGTGGCAATCTTATAATGGATGATATAATGGGAACATTTTTGAAATAGAACCGATATACTTTTGTACAATCATTTATATATTATAAAGTCTAAATCTATTATAAAAAGAAAATATAATATTAAATGGTTTTTTAAATGCCAGAACTTTTTGCATGAACATTGTAATTAATTCGGACTCGAATTTTCATTTCAATGAATAAATATCGGAGTATCAAGTTAGTGGATTACAAACAAAAAATGTAATTAAAAAAATTGTAAGTTTTCGCGAATTGAATTTCCAGAATGCAAACAGATAGCAAAGTTTTATAACTACGTCTAATTGCGAAGTAAAATTCAAATGAAAGATTCATTTAAATTTTATTATAATACAAATCGGAGAGCACATTTGATACATTACATAATAGTTATAATGAAAAAGGTGCTCACAACTGCGAACATTGGAATATCTAAATGTCTGTAATACGAGCCTATTGATAGGAGGAAAGATATTTCTTCAGAAAGAGAGAAACCGTGTGGTACAAATGTATGCAAATGACGGAAATCCTCAACGAAATTATTCACTGCGTCGAGAGTATCTCGGTCACATGTGCGTGATTATTCATATTTCGTTGCATTGTCTAAAGGTTAATTGGTTTCCTTCGTTGATTCAAAATAAAAACGCTGTCATATTTAATTATTATCGATAATTTTAAAGACTTTCGTCGCGAGTGTTAGACATTAGCATTACAAAAAACAAAATTATCGTTTATAGAAACGCTTTGAATGACGGTAATTTTACTCGAATATTGATTTTTAATTCAAGAAAATTTCAGAATAAATTTTCTGGTCTGGAATATTGAGATAAAAAATCTAGATAGAATCTCCATCAATATTTTTTTCTCGATAGTTACATATATATTGATTCGTTTGGAAATATTAACATCAGTCTGTGGCGGCATAAGATACTGATTTTTTTCAATCTAGCCTCGCTCTTCTTTTATTATTATTCAAGGCAAAAGACGGTATTTAATTTTCTTTTCCGTCCTACGGGATTTTACTTCGCAACGAAGGAGAAATTCTAAAATTACAGCGTCGACAAATGTAGTGAGCGAGGCGACTTAAATAAAATTCATTCTGACAGTACACACCCCGAGGCCTGACCGATTTAATCCGCCCAATATCTATCTTTCGCGATCATTCTCGACTTACAATCGAAGCTGCAAAGCCATAGAAAAATACAAGTGAATCGCTGCGAGATTACATCGAGACAGAAGTAGACGCTCGATTATTCGGAAATCACAATGGATAAAGTCAGAACGCAACGAAGAAGAAAGAGACAAAAAGAGAAAGAGAACAATGGATGACAAGAGGATGAAAGAACTAACAAGAGAAGAAAATGGAGGTTTGTTCTACTCTGTGATCCTTTGATCGCATCTGGTTTGCTTTTTCAATTCAATGTAACGTGTAAAATTTTACAACATCCTTGATCGTTACGTCGTCACCGCTGACCCTCTCGACACAACCACTAGGGTAAACTGAGACCCATGAGGATATTCTTGCATATAAATGTACAAATAAAAGTATACTGGAAGTTAAACAAAGTGCATCGCGATTTATGCTCAAGATTTACGTCACAAATTTCCGCAGGGCACGCTTTCTTTCTTTAGAACGGAACAATGACTTATGCATTATGCCCACATATGAAAAATATCGAGAGCAAAACGAGAGCAAACGTATAGCGGAAAGAAGAACGGAAATAGTGTTGGAAATGACCGCCGCGCTTTTATACTTGTTTTATTATTAATATAATTTAAACCCATATAGTACGGATCATTTCTGTAATATTACAGCAACATTGCAAAATTCATTGAAATATTGCAGTAATCTGGCAAACGTTGCAGCAATGCTGCTGCAAGCTTAATTCTGTGCTGTATGAAAACCAATATCGTATTCTAATAGCAATATATAATATACATAGTGTTCTAAAACTAACGATAAATATTTTAAAGACAGATTTTTTTTATAATACAATATTTTAAAATAAAAAGTTTATATCGAGGCTGCGATATTTTTAAATGAGAAGAGTTTAAAAAATACGAATAATAAGATTAGAATTTCGTGCAGGAATATAGTAAAATAGCTGTATTGGGAAAAATAGTTGAAATAAAAAATAGTAAATACATATTTTCAAAATATGTAAAAAGAAAATTAAAATAGATTCAACAAAAATATTTATTTAAAGAATGCGTTTATAGAAATACTAAATACTTTGCCTTTTTCATATTTACTATGCAAAATACTTATTTCAAATAGTTTTCATAGATTCCTTTTAAATAAATATTTCTATTGAATTTATTTCAATTTTTCCCCAGCTCTGTAAAATGGTCAACGTGAAGATGTGTCCTCGAAATTCATAGCTTTGATATAATAATAAAATTCATCTTCACACTAATCATTTTGCTATCTCTGAGTGAGCGAAATTCTAGCTGTCATTTCGTAATTTTTAAACTCTTCTCAATTAAAAACTATCGTATTTTTATATTAGATTTTTTTATCTTAAAATATTAAGGTGACCCCACACAATCAATAATACTGTCAGTATTAACAAATGCTGACAATATTATTGATCGTGTGGTTAATATTGACGGATTGACGTGAATATTGACAGTGATCTGGATTTTGATTCTCGAGCAGTAGTATTTATTAGGATCCATGTCATAGTGCAATAGATGTTGTAAAATTAAATGACGAAAATAAATTGTTGAAATATATTGTTAACAATATTGATCGTATAAAGTTGAAAAAATATTAATGCATACTATCAATATTACTGATTCAATATTACTAATCAATATACGGAGAGAATTTTTTCTAGAATTTATCCTGAAAATATGGTAGTCGTGGGACAATATTGTATTTCGAAGAATTTTATGTAAATTTCTCTCATATTCGTTTATAAAACTATAACAAAATATAAAATAAATTTGATCAATTTTATTAAAGTGCATGATAAAAATCTTTAAAATATTGTATTATATCACAACTACCATATTTTCAGGATAAATTTAAAAAAATTCTTTACGTGTATAACTCACCATGTAAGTAACCTCTCATTTTTACAAAGAATCTGCCTTAAAATATTTATCGTTAGTTTTAGGATATTCTGTGTAATAAAAAATTTCACGATACGTTATAATAATGTATTACAAAAAGACTGAGTCGCGAATGTCAATTGAAAATCGTATATTATATCCGCATATCGGAGGAAACAACGGTTGCGATTCCCAGATGCATTCGTAACGTTGCATTTGTGTAAACGTTTCATAGCATGATGAAAAATTAAAGTATTAACAATTCAGAGCAACAATATCGTACCATTGTCGATCGCTATGTCTATACTCTGATAGCTCGCCAACGGTCATCGAGCTTTTCAACTGCAACCGATGACATCAATTCCATTTGAGATACGATAAGATCTCTTCTCTCGCCAATTCTACAGAGAAGCGAGCAGCGAAAAAAAATCGCGTTGCAATCGGCTATCTATCGATTAACGACGGCAATCTATCGGCACCGTCCCTCTCAATTTTTCCCGTGACTCGCGGCTCGGTCGAATTCGATTTAATCAAACCTCTTGCGCTTTTGCAGTCAGAAAACCAACCGAAAAATTCACCAACCAGCATGTGTCGTAAATTGCTACGTGCTGTGCCGTAAATACGACGAACACATGACACGTTTATTGTAAACAAATGAAGAACAATAAATAAATTCCGTTGCATTAATTTGCATTAATATGCTTTAAACGATCAATAATTTTATATTATAAATTGTATATATTGATATATTTTAATACATAAATGTCTATTATATTTCTCCATTATACACAACATAAAGAACAATTCTATTATAAATTTTAATACAAATTATATAGTTATATCAAACAAACTTTAATTTTTGCGGTTGCAATTCTGCTTGTTTATCAGCGCATAAAAACATTAAAATCTTAATATTCCAATCATAATGTACATTGTGATAAATGTGATAATTTAAAACAGTAAATATAAAATCCGATATGACGATATACGTATTACGGTATACAATTTTAATACATGTAAAATCATCTCTTCCACTTTTTCAGTAAACGCGCGACGTTGCCGAAGCAGTGCCTGAAGGGAATATATAATGCATCTTTCAAACATACCGCTGCATTGCAGGTAGATAAATCAGGAATATGCTAAGGAACGCGAAAGCACATAAAAATAAAATAAATTCTATCGTCCCGAGATTTTCCTTCCTTACATTGTTTAATCTTGATTTGATTATAAGTTCCATTTTCAACAGATGACTCTTTGCAAATAGCTCGTGATTCGCACTATGCACACATTACACCGACCGTACTGGATAACAGCGTTGCGACAAAATTCAACACTAACGGTAACGTAATATGTCTGCGCACAAGTCTGCAAATAGATATCATTGTAATGATATAAATTTCAAACCGCTTTCTGATTTTTCTTACGATTTTTAGGAATCGCGTTTCTGTTTGTTCGACGATATCTGCCCTTCCTATTAAAAAATTCCTATCAATAAATAGAAAAAAATTTATATATATCGTTATCTCATTACCGGTTCTTTTTATTTCGAATCGCAATTAAATATATTTTAAGAATAAGAAATTAAGAAAGTATAGAAACGTTTGTATGTTATTACGTATTAAAAAAATATTCCGCGTATGCATTTCTATAGCATTCTGTAATACTTACGCTTCATTTCATAAAAATTACAGAATGTAGATATTGCAAATATAATATGTTATGTCAGACAGATATTTCTCTTTTTATCAAAGCTATGCGTTATCAAAGGTATCCACTTTTAAGCATATATACCTCAATCATACTTTATATGGAATTTATAACAGAACGAAGCACGATAAAAGCTCGTTATAAAATGTATCGTGAGCAAAATGCAGGTTACAAATAACTCAAACTGTTGCATTAAAAAAAAATATATCAGAATGCAAATACTGTTTAAAAAAAAAACAATTGTTTACAAAATAATATTTATAAAAAAATCGCATCTAGAGTACACATGTATACATACATGCATATAAACATATTCAATTTATACACAACATATATATATAGATTAGCGACAATTGTTCTAGACGTGAATTCTTTTTTATTATCTTCAAAGATATTATTTTATAAATATTTTGTCTTTTTTTAAGCAAACAATATCTATATTTTCTGCAATCGGGTGTATTTTTTAAATGGCAGCAGTTAGAGTAATTTGTAACCTGTATCTTGTTTACAATAGATTTTATAATGCACTTTCATATCACGTTTTACTATGTTATAATTTCTATATGAAGTATGATTGAGATATATGTCGTAATCCTAGAAAAGATTTTTACACTTCCATTTATCTCAAAACAACTCTAAGAATATTACATATTTATTTCACTTCCACTTTCGTTTTAAAACTGAATAAATTTG
The DNA here is from genome assembly GCF_000204515.1 of Acromyrmex echinatior. The sequence continues at coordinate 1,283,525 of NW_011626826.1, read as the reverse complement.
ATAACAATAATAATTGGAAGAATTGTTTCATAAGTAAAAATGTAGAAGCAATTTTATGCTTTCAGACTGTACTTTTTTTTAGATATTATTGCAACTAATTGTATTTTGTCAAAGTTTTGTATGACTTTTCTAATTAATCTAGATTTCACTCTCAATTTTAAATTTTCACTGCAATTCTTATTGGTAAAATGTGTAGAGATCAAATAATATAAAATATTCACATAATATTCAACAAAATATAATAATATATTAATATAGTATAATTAATATAATATAAAGCTATATTAATTTAATATAATATAAAAATATATTAAATTATGTATATTCAAAATATCTTATTAATTCTGAATTACACAAAAACTCAAAATGCATACTAATACATCGTCCACGATTTTTAATCATGTAAGTTAACGATCAAGAAACAATTAATATTTATGAACTATCAATTTAAAATTAAAGTTTATAAAACTTAACTGCGATCAAAAAAATTAATAATATATATTAATAAGTATTCCTTCAAACAGAAAAAAATACTTTCTATACTGGTATATTTTACAAAAAAAAATTCTTTTAGTAAATACCTACTCGCGCACAAAGATATAAATAATGCTTAAATTTAAACTAATGATCGAATAAAATAAATCACAATAGAAAATTTGAAAATAAACTGATCTAATATACTCGCAATATCCGTTTTATACACGTATATCTGTAATTTCTACAATATATTATTGATACAAGGTAAATCCTCTATATTTAGTTAGTTTTAATTTACGCGATAATGAATGTAGTTTCAGAAGCATTAAATATACGTTTTTCATTTGTGTCTAAATAATTTCAATTAATCATACTGCTAAGATTAATGTACGTCTATTATCATTTTAAAAAGTTTTACTTAAGTCTTAAAAGATTGCAACAAATAATTACATTATTATAGTGTTCAAGGGAAGATAACTAACCCAACATAACTAAGCCAACAATTTGGCTAAATCTTCCCGTCAAGTGACACTCTAGTTAGTAATTAATGCAGAGAACAATTTTCATGGTGACGAATGACTTTAATGGGCTTCTTGTCAAGTTTAGTGAGAGATCGATCCGTAAAAGAGAAAGTTAAGCAATCTGTTAGACGTCAAAGCCCCCCCTCCCCCGCTGTAGAAGGAAGTAAATCTCCTATTTTCCGGATTGCTTCCGATAATAGTAATTTTGGCAGTGTGTCAATGTAACAATAACCATTTTTCACATTTTTACAATCACATTTTTAACAATACAACTATTATGCAATTTCCGAAGTTTTATTTTAATCAATACTCATTATTCTAATACGTGATTAAAATTTATGCGAAAAAACATATTCTCCATTAACAATCTATTTCTCTATTAATATAAGATATCATTTTCTATTAAAAAATGCATGGATAAAACAATTTTTACAAAAAAGTGATTACAAACGAGTATATTTAAGAATAATAAAATGCATGTGCTTTTTATATTAATTATATGCGGGTACAAATAATTTTGGGATACTAGCTATTCGAGACGAGTCGAATCCAATAATAGATTATGATAGCTTTTACATAAAAATAGTTAAGAGTTTAACATGTATTTCATAATTTTTAATTTTTTAATACAATAATATTTAAATTAAAATCATCGATCTCATATAATCTAATATCAGAGTACCTATTCGACTTGTATCAAATTTGTTAAGTACTCGCATATTCTTTATTACATTCATGAGTAGAAAATTAGATGTTCAAAAAGAAACTTTGAATTTTTCCCATAAAGTAATACATTTTAAATTTATCAAATAGAACATCACAATTTGCGCATGTATTTTATTATGGAAATATGTAATTAACAATTTAAAAATTAAATCTAGAATGATTTAGATCAGATGACTGCCATCGTTGACGTATCTGAAAATGGTTTCTAAAAAGAAACCAAAAATTAGAAAAATATATACACGTTCGTAACATTTTTAAGCGCAATTGGAAAATATAATAACAGCTCTCTCTTTACTTGAATTTATCTTCTTTATAATTTTAATTATTACATCATTACATTAATCTTTATATATCCATGGCATATATGTACATTTTTATTAACAAATTGCATTGGTAAAAAGATAATATTAATATTACTATAATTAACAAAAGAACATTAATAAGAAAAATAAATCTTTTTTCAGAATACAATAATTAATTTCGCAATTAAAAATATAAAACACGTGTGGTAATTGTTATTAATTCATTGCCAAAATTACTGCTTTCACAAACTACTAAGAAAATCCAAGTTTAAATTCCCTTACAACGGAGGTCTCCAATTTTCAACGATGTATCAAACTACATGTCGCGGATAAAATCGATGAAAAATAATTCCTTACAATAAAAATAATTTTAATTCTATTCAATACGAATCACGCTTTCACTAGTGACTACTTAACGTATAAAGAATAATAAAACCACTGTTGAGGCAGCAATCGCAACCAAAAACGTAAAAAAAAATGTAATATGCGTAATGAATTTTTATAAATATTTATCACCGAAAAAAATTAATTTCTTAAATTTGATAAATTAGTTTTGTAACTGTTTTTTTTATTCGTAACTGACGTTAATACCAATTCCTAAATCTCTGAACTATATTTTCTCGAATATATTCATGATTCTCTAAAACATATGTAAAATTTCAGTGAAAAGTTAATATTCGATCATCGGCTTAGCACGAAATATCCTCAATTTAAAGAATTTTTATTATCACAAAAACTGGCAATAATTTCAAACGTAAATTTAAATAATTTATTAAATTTAATAATTTTTTTATGTAAAAAGTTAAATTTTCCAAGAACATAAAATAAAATTTTAAAGGAAATATATTAATTTAATAACGCTTTAATTTAAAAAATTTCGTATTATCATGCAAGTTTTCATTTTGTGTAATCCAGGTTACACGAACTAGATATATAATTTTATATAATTTTATACAATATCAATAATTTTTATGATAGAGAATAATTTTACAAATAATTCCTAATCCTATCTTTTAAACTGTTATACATATGAATAAGTCTGCATAAATAATTTATAGAAATATTTTCATGAATAATATAACCATTTTTTCCCACCCGTAATCTTCCTCATGCAGTACAGAAATTTATAGCAATATTGCTGCGATGTTGCAACATGATCTTAATAATGTTGCAGCAATATTTAAAAAAATATGAAAGTGAACTATGATTTTGCATCTACTGTGTGAAATGATTTTCGGACGTGAGCCAGTAATATAAAATTGTTTGCCGACTTGTGTCTGTGAGAAGAAAACGAAAAAAAGTTTGCCAACATACTTATTTATTTTCTATTTAAAATTCTCAAGATTATAAAATTAAGATTCCCCCTCATTGTCAAAAATTATACTCTCTATAACCCTATCCGTATTCTTACTTATTTTTTATTTATCTGATTTTTATCTATCAGCGTTCTTATCTTTTTAATATATTTGTAGTTATACGACTATGATTAACCGATATAAAAAAAGGATATATGAATTTAAGTTCAAATCGCGTTTGAGAGTTTTATTGGGAATTTAATTTACGTGGAATTAAGATTTTATTTACACGGAATTGGGATTTAATTTATGAGGCATCCTTCTATCTCCAGTTACACATACAATGTGTGCATACGAGTATGCACAATAAATTTATTAACAAACTCAACCATAAAAAGACATTCAGAATTAAAATCGTAATCTATTTTATTCATTTTAAGGCAACAGATATATGGAATACTATGTGCTTTTTTATAATGCCTATATATTGTCAATTTAATACATAAACAAGCATCTAAATATATAATTTATTCTTAATAAAATTACCACACATCTGTTACCTCAATAAAAAAATTAATTCATTACTCACCGATCCGATGGAGCGGAGTTACATCTGCAATGACGCTATGATGAGTCTGTAAAAAAAACAATCAATATTTTAAAAGATAATTATAAACGCATTTCCCCGAAAACAATCATGTAATTTTCAAATTATGATATAATAATCATAATTCTCATAAGTCTTATTCTTTATCAACATTTAATTGTAGACATTTATGAAAATAATTATAAATTTTCTGAAATATCTTAACAAAAAAACATTTTTATTAAATTTTAAATTTTTACTTTGTTTTTTTATTTATTACTTTTCATATTTTCAAATCATTATAAATTAAAATAATTAAAAATTTTGATTCTCAAAAATAACAGGAAAACAAATTAATTTTATACAAATAAAAAGTGATACCTTACCCCAAGGTTGCTCCGCCAATGTCCGATGCCTCTCCCAGACCTCATCCTCTCAGAATTGAATTGTCATCCTCTCGCACAGGACACTCGCGAAAAACACTCGCGAATAATATAATCGCGCGCGGACTAATTATTATAATAAGTCTTTTGCGCGACACTGCGGTATTTCACAATTATAAAACCCATAATAGAACTTCCAATTCTCGGTGGAATCAACATCTCGAGTCGACGATTATATGCAAGACATGATAAGTGAACAAGAGTTCAGTCTCATGTGAAAAAATCATGTGAAATCGATTGTATTAAGTCCCTTACTTCTGCTTCAAGCTTGAATCATACTTAAAATCGACTCAAATTTAACTATAGTTCAAATGAAACTCAAACAGTGCTGTACACAAACAATATCGAATAATTACTGATATCAGTCTTAAATATGCTACTGGCAATTAGTGAATGAAACGTGAGATCTTTAACTTAGCTAATCTTGCTTTAATGTATAAATTCACTATACATATATGGTACTGAAAGATTGGAACTGAAGCCAAAATATTCGGTAATATATCGATATTTTAATTATGTAATGCTCAAACTTTCTTTTCTTTTTAGTTGAATTTCACAAATTCAAATTTAAAGAGTACTGTCAAGATGTCAGAGATGTGATTCCGCTGTCTCGAACTAGGATTCCATTGAATGGGAATTACAAAAAGTCCATTATAGTCCGATAATTTAAACGGCACTCCCGAAACAAATGCGCGGCGCGACAAACCGGCTACAGTTCGTTTATTTTCAATTAAATCGGCGACGAGGGTACGGTAGCTTCCCCTTCGTTAGGTTACACGAAAAAAATAAACAGGATTTGCTCAAATATTTAAAAATTTACGTATAAATTTTCAGATATTTCAGTAAAACTGTTCTTTCCATGTATACCCCTCAGGATACTGAGCCTTCCCATCACGTTGAGGTCGAACCTGTAAGAAGAAAGATATTCGGATATTATTCGAAAAAACTATACCATTGTATTGTAATTCACTTTTAAAACTGAATAATCGAACACGTTACAGATCGTCACCACTGTGAAATAAACTTAGAATATATAGAAGAGATCTATAATACATTAATGAAAGTACTTCCCATCACTTAAAAAACGCTACGAATTAATTCCAACACCTAATAGAATAGGTATCAATAGAATAGGCCAGAGATTATTAAGATGAAAAATACTTATATTATTGTCTTGTTACTATTATCAGCAGCAATTGCAAAATTACGATTGATTTTATACGCGTAGATTATATCGAGAAGAATGCATGACAATAAGAAATTATTTAAAATAATGCTAATTGCATAAACTGCATTAATTATGCGAAATATTTATTAAATATTTACGAATCATATAAATTATATTACGAGAGTAGTTATTAAGTACTAACGTCTCGTGTCTTTATAACTCGTGATTAAACTCGTATAAAGTAATTAAATTATACTCAAGCAAAAGAAAAATTTTATATTAATTTTTTTTTTCTCAAGACTCAATGTATAACGCAAATTATCAGGAATTGAATTTTATGCAAATGTGCTTGAAATTAAAAACATATACATAAAGAATGCTTAAACCAAACTGCGCGCAAGAGAATTTGAAATTCTTATTCGCAATCGTTACTCGTTATTTAATAAATAACTATATAACTATTTAATAATTACATCGAAATATGATCGAACATATGATCGAAACGGATGAGAAATTTAAATTAAATGAAATTAAATCCAAAAGTAATAACTTCGATAATAATATTCTCTTTATACAATTAGCGTTAATTTTTTATTATTATGATTTTTTTTCATTTTATTACGTATCTGTATCGATTTGCATATCAATGTGTATATATCTTGTTAATATTGTATCTACTGATTACATTGCAAAAAAATATTTAAAATCGCATTAAAAATATATGTTGTCTAAAAATTTAATATTTTTTAATCGACATAAAACAACGACTCATCAAAAAATATTAAAAAATTCTATTGTATTTTCCTATAAAATATTTAATGGGGATCTCAACATATATCATATTATTTTAATTTATATAAAATCAATTTATCAATTTTAACAGAGATGAATAGACTACGTAATACAATACTTTATAAAAACAGATTAACAAGCCTTAGTATATTTTTGATAAGTAAATTATATACCACACAATTAAAATATTTTATGTTTTTTTTTTATTTATACCTACATTTCTATATATCAAAAGAATTTATTATATAATAAAAGTAAAAAAGGATTATATAACATAATATATATATAATGCTTTTTTACTTTTTCCCTGTATATAAATAATTTGTATTGTGTAAATAAATATAATATATGAATAATATATATGAATATTTTGTCCCAATTTTCGTTGTCAATGAACAATAAAATATCAAATAAAAGCTTTAACTTAAAAACATATCAACTTAATCTACTTCGATTTTTTAAATATTCATTTATGTTATTATGTTAATCTAACATAATAAAATTCAAAAATTTAATCATCTAATACAATTTTATGAAACAATATTTCTGATACTAAAAAATGCAAAATCATTGCATTTTTGCGAGATTCTATAAATTTAAAGTGACTATATATTGCAATCTATTTTTTGAGATATGTATAAATAAAAATAAAAAGATATGTATAAATGAAAAATCTGATAATAATTCACAATCAGTATATTAATAAACTTTATTTTATAATATAAACTCTCTATGTGTATTTTCAAGTACAATAATACAATAAATTGACAAATAATGAGAAATCAAACAATTTCCTTTATTCTATCCATTGTAAAGCACCGGATTTATGAAATATTATATCTATATGTAATACTTTTTGTTGTAATTTGATACACGTATAAATCTATATCTACCTATCTGATATATAACACACAATTTATAACACAATTTTCAAATAACCATACTTCAAAATAAAAAATAACATTTTATTCACCTCAAAGTTGATCACTTCATCTCTCGATATCTATTCTAAAAGACTGCCATTCTTTTGGAATAATCCGTTCTTCTCTAATCCGTTCTTATTTCAAGACCGTCTTAAGTAATGTCTAATACGACTCTCTATTAATTAATTCGTGACATTTTTCTTAAAACTGTACTTAGGTCTTGAATATAAGAATCGACTATGAATACCGTCTTGTGTCTCCTCCTCCTTCTCATTCGTGTCATTTTTCTCTTCTTAGTTTGTCAAACACGTTGCTTTCACACAAGAATTTCATTAATAAATTTTTAGGCTCGCGCTCAGAATAATCGTAAGGTTATTAAACGACATTCTCGTATTATCTAAAACTTGTCATAATTGCGTTTTAGAAAAATACGAAGATTTGTAGAGCACACACATCACGCACCTACCCGCTCGAATGTCGGAAGTAAAATAATAATACACCGACTGCGCATAAACAAAGCACCGGTCGCCGCACGAAAACAAAGATCAAGGCTGTGTATCGAACGGTCTTACTACGTCATATTTAACGGATCTTTAAATTCTGAATAATCTATTTGTTAGTTGTACTTTAAATATTTTTCGATGAATGGATTATTATCATATACGGGTTTTCCTATCTTATTTCGTAACTCATTACAATTCATTCATCTACACTAGATATACTATACCTTACACATCTGATCCATTTTTTTCTACGTTCATATTTTTTCTATGTTCAATCTTAAAAATATTTCAATTAATTTTTTTTCAATCGATGGAAAATTAATTAAGGAACAAGTCCATAATGTATAAAAGTCGATAGAATTAAAGAAGAGATATATAGGTTTAAAGAAAAAGAAAAGTGTGAAAAAATCTCGATTTAGCAAGTTTGTGGAACCCCAATATGTAAGATTAAAAATTATAATAAAAATGACAAATCACGCTCGGCAGAACAACTGTTACAATTTCTTCGTTCTCTTATAAATGTCATTTCGTACATATTTTTTTATTTATAAAAGTGCATGAGATTATAGACTTTGAATCAAAAATTAATTTTTTAAAGTTAAATGTCAATTTTTCATGTTATTGCTTATTTTTATAATGTAATTTTTAGAATTGACTTCATGTCCAAAACTTAAGCATTTAAATTTAAAAAATTTGTTGACATATATATTTTTTTTTATTAAAATATGAATCTTAAACTTTATTTTCTATCATTTATAATTATTAGATTTCATTGATTTGTTCAAAAGTAACAAAATTTTGAACATATTACTACTCACATTTGTGTTCATAATGCAAAAATAAAATATTTAAACAAATAGATTTGTTAAATTGTGTATGAAACCTTCGTTTAGAATAGTTAAGGAAGCTATGTGAACTTTTTAATATTTTTTGAATCATATAATTCATTAAAAAAAATACACCGGACACAAATGAACTCCATTTACACTAAATAGGTAGTACAAAAACGTTTACACGATGAGAATTAATTCTGCTTGAGCACAGCGTTTTGCAAGCTGAGAGGAGTCTATACTATTAGTTGAATCTTAATTCGATAAAAATACTAGGTATATCGAGGAAAGACCCTTATTATGAGATACCGAGTTTATTTTGAATAAATGCTAGAAGTCTATGAGCAGAATTTAAAAAAATTATAGGTCATTTTGAAGGGAATTTAATAAGCTTTAAGATAACATTATATAAAATTTATATATATATATATACATATATATATATATATATAATTCAAATTCCATTTTTTTTTAATTAAAGAAATGTAAAAAGTGAGCATATCACAAAGTCAAAAATTTGTGCTCCTAATATGAGATGCCCCGAGAAATCGATAGTAAAGTATATCAGTATTGCAATTAAAAAACTTTATTTCATGTTTCTAAAATGCAAATAAACACAGCTAGAGTACGTGAAAAATGAGCATTGCGATTATACCCAGAACTCAGATAGTTGGAATCAAGCATCGCAGAAATAGGCACTCGACGTTCATTCCGATTGTCCTTTTTATTATTGTACAATAACATTTATTCTTTAGCAACGATTTTCACTATAACATAAGAACATATTAAAAATACTCTGGGTATCTCATATTACAATTTTCACGCCTTATGGTTTTACGATCATTAAATCTATCTTCTGTAATTAAACAATTTAACATATCCCGTATTTTTCCATTGGTACGACTTTACTCTATCACTACATGAAGAATTTATTGCCAAATATTTATTAAATAATAAAAAAAATTTAAAGGCTCATCTCAATAAAACTTGAAGACATTTAAATTCTAAAATCTTTTTTTATGACTACAGACATGATTTAATAATGAATTTCCTAAATAGTTTTCAATCCAAGAGTAATAAATTCATGGTGGAATCAATAGATAGCGTTTATTAGTTTAACAAAAACGCCGCTATATTTCATATTAGGCGTCTATCTCATAGAAGGCTTTCCTCTATTTACCCAGATAATATAACTAATCCATTTTTCGAACTCGAAAAGTATTCACCTTTTTAAGTTCTTTATGAATTAACATAATCCGTTCGAAATGAACTAAGAAAGAATTAAAAAATATATACAAATATATTTATATGCATATATAAATGTATAAATATTTAATTTACATAAAAACCAAAGTATGATTTAATCTCATACGAAATTAAGAAATAAAAAATGATTAGAAACCCTTTTGAATCTGAAAGAGCTCACAACTGATGACATAAAAATGAAATCTTTTGGGACTGTCAGGAATAATTTAAAATAAAACTGGAATGAAACAGGAATTCATTTTGTAAGTCGGAAATTAAAAAAGAATTCTTTTCGGACTTTTAGTATTATCTGGATATATATTTTTATGTGTGTAATAAATATAATATACATATATATATTATGTTTCTGGATAATATGTTACTTATATATTATATTATATATAATACAAAAAATATAAAAATTTATATAGTTATATATTATACACAATATAAATAATAGCTAATAATATTTATATACATTATATATATTGCGTAATAAATATATCACGCCAATAAGCATGAAATGCAATTAGTAAGACGAACAAGACAATAATGATGCATTAGTGATTCGCACAAATTCAAATAAACGCCAATCAATTGATAACGGCGTAACAATTAACTTTGGCAATGCATTTCGCGACATATATTTTTCTATCGAGTGCAATTCCGAGAAGTACAATAGATACATTTTATATACCTATGCATGTAACTGTCATTTCACAACTATCTATATAGTGTAAACTATCTATATATAGTGCAGTGAATGTTTTATTTTAGTTTCCAGTCCCAGTGACTAACTATTAATTTAGCGCGACAGCCGCACTGCTTTCATCAAATATTTATTCTGTATACCATATTCCATACAATATTTTTTTTTAATCTAAGATTTTTTTGTACAATATGTAACAGACTTTTTTTTTTATCAAAAACTTAATTAATTATTGTGTCCTTTTAAATAAAATAAAATATTAAAATTTAAAATCTATTAAAATTATAATATAGAAAGATCTATTCGAAATTATAAACGGGATGTGAATTATTATTAATTACAAAATGTCATAATCACACACAATAATAAATTATTTTTAAATTAATAAATGATATGATTTAAAATTTCTATCTTTGTAGAAGTGTAAAAATATCTTATTTTATGAATTTAATATACTCTTCTCCACCTGTATGGCATATATATGAGATATAACGTTATCAGTTTACAGACGAATTGTTGATTAACACAAGTCTGTGCTCATATGTTTCAGGTTGAAATGCTGTATCAACGCTACTTCCTACGTATGAATCAAAGTAACATGACACACGTGCTCGGTCTACTGGTCGGTTTAGCGCTGGCACTGGGCCTATTACTTATCACGAAGTTAATGCTGACCGGCAACCAGTCGCTCATCACACTCTTACAGAGACCTGAAAATCTTTCCCTCGCAATCACCCTAGTGACCTGCATCGTTATTTACGCCGGTAAGACTCAATCCCCACGAATTAATTTTTCACAATCAAAGTTTCTCATTTGAAAGCGATAGTTCCGAGATGCCAGAATTAAGTTTGCATTTGCTTCAAGATCTAAAAGTAACTTTTGTACTAATTTAAGGAATTTACTTAAAATATTATTCCAGAATTAAAAAAAATTTAAATGTTGCTTTTCTTTGTATCTTCGCGTTTTCTTGAATCAATTTAAAATCTATTTTGAATATTATTTTCAATTATAAATTCAATTTAAAAAGTTGTTTATTTCTGTTTATAATTAAACCAATTTATATGTATTGGGTGAAATTCACGAGTTCGGAGTACAAGATATGATACCTTATGCTAAAACAACTTTTTCTTTTAGCAAAATTGAATTCAATAAATAATTTTTGCACTTATTTGTTAACTTCAACCTGTTCTCCTGCAAAAACTACTTGTTGGTCGCAATTTTGCTAAAGAAAAAAATTGTTTTTTTATGCTAAAACGAATAATTTTTTTGTTATATAAATTTAATTTTACTAAAATTACAATTATATCAAAGAATTCTATAAACTTTCGATAAACTTCTATGTTTCCTTTCATTGCATGAAAAATCAAATTCAAGTGCTCAGAATATCTGCGGAAAAAAAATCTAATCGTCCAACGTATATCACGTCAGAAACTTATTTATAGAAAAATCTCAAGCTTTCATAAAATATATAGTTTGAACATTACTGGAATTGCATCGAAATAGCTCTGTAGTCAAATGTCGCGAACGACGCTAAAAGACGTTACGTACATTCTATGCTATCGTCTATGTATGTAGGGAATCCCTGTTTTCCCTGAGCCTCAATGTTTCACGAGGTATCAATAATGCATGAGAATATTGTCTACAAGTGTTGTTTCCTTTCGAAAGCGTCAGAACACGCAATGAGACACCCGCTTTTCGCATCGCAATAACTTGCAAAGTTTATTCCTTCGTACCTCCTTTTCGACCAGCACAAGCTTGACCAAATAATTCGTCGCATTAGTAACTTTAATCGAATTTTCTGAAGAAACTTACTTATATAGAATATTTAATGTAAAAACTTACTTATGTAGAATGTTTAATGTAAAAACTTGAGAAACCTGTGATATAAATAATGAACTTTTCTCTCGATGTTCGCACGAAAGACAAAATAGTCTAGATAAATAGAAATCGCGAAAAAACTGTTAAAGTATCATCCACTTTAGTTTGAAATATATATCGAACACTCATGCCATTTCGTACTGGCTCTACATTTCTAAATGTGTTCATCGAACATTTCAAAACGTAAGAATCAATAATGAACAACTTTCCTTTCAATAAACAAAGTATCTTTCAAGATCATAATATAAATACACAACAAATAGAAAATAAAGGATCTCAAAAGATCAAGCTGGATGTTTAATACTTAAATAATTCAATGCGAATTTATACTCATTCATTTATATATTCAATCCTGCAAACACCGCGCATCGAATTTAACTATTAATCTTGAAACGCAATTCTAACAGAACTAGAGTAGCACAAATTAACAAGCAATTTAATAATATTGATGCATCTTAGAAAAATCTTCAATGCTGATAGGCATATTAAAACCTAAATAATTTTGCGAAAAATATTATCTTAACCAGAATTCGAAATTTTCTTTCAGCTTTGGTAGCAGCTATTTCAAGACCTGGCATGAATGAGATATGGCTGGCGGGCGTTAGTGGTGCAGTGCTAGTCACCCTGCTGGCTTTACAAGTGACTCTGAGCATTCATTTGGCACGACTGCACGAAGTGGGTCGTGAGAATACCGGCGATACATCATTCTCCTCGAAATCGAAGGATCTTCGAACCGGAGGTCCTCTCGCTGCTGCCTTAATGGTCTGCTTCTTCATCTATATGGCCTACGCTCTTCTACCGATCAGACTCAGACACGCCTGCATCGCTGGGATTGTTTTCTCGGCCGCTCACCTCATCGGAGCTTTCCTTCTCTACCCGCACTATCCATCGATGATGGCACACGTGAGTTCAATCAGTAGTTAACGCCGTCAACGAACTTCGCTTATATTGGGTTAGGGTCCCTATCAATATCTTAACTAATATTTAAGATTCTTCGAGATCTTGTCATCACGTATTAAATTTGAAAAAGTACATATACATTGCTTACCAATTTTCTTAAATATGAATTGATTATATAATAAAAAAACAAATTTAATGAAGATGATATTTCCGTAAAAGTTTTTAATGCTTCGTAAGTAAAGTCGTCTAAGTTCCTTAATTTAGGAAATGGTACTTTATCTCAATTCTTTCTTCTTAACTTAACGAAATTTAATATATGGTACTTTTTATTAAATGTGCAATCAAAATTGGATTTTACATATTTAATTTTAGATTTGGTAATTAAGTCAGCTCTAACATTCTAAACTTTTTAATAGTTTTTATGGTTTTTTTAATGGTTTTTAAAAACGACCTTATGTTTCACATCACAATGATTTTGAAGGAATTATGAGTATGTATTTATTTTCGCAAATATTTATTAACCGCAGAGAGAATCAATTCTATAAAGTGTTCGATAATAAGTGCACTAGATAATCAGAGCGATATTTGATGAAAAAGTTCCTGCTTTGTTGCGGCACGTGACAATTATAAGCCACAGATTCGTGTTAATTAGCGATCGTACATTTATTACGTTTGGCAGCAATTAGCGAAAGTAGGTTACTGATAATATTAATTAATCAATGTTGTGAGAGGCTCATAATGCATTGTACATTTCCGGTGTGTACTTCCGGTACATCGCCACGTGCATCATGATTTGTATTTTCAGTTAAGATACTGTTTATTGTATTCCAATATATATTATTTGAATCACGTATAATAATGTGTATATATATAACAATTATATTATATTATAAAATTTTTTGATTCTTTAAATAAAGTATTAGAATATAAATAAAACGGATGCATGTATCCGATAAATAGAAAAATTAGATTTTTCATGTTATGTAGAATATTCAAAGTTAATATAAGCAATGTAAAAAACTAATTCTTTAATTAAAATTAAAAAATTTAGAAAAAAATTCTCTTATATTTATTGCATTTTATGTACGCAATAGAAAAGATATAATTTAAATTAATAGGAAATTAAAATAATAAACTAGTCTATCGTAATTTCTATTTCTATTTTGTTTGATATGATCATTATAATTTCTGCTGTGGCTAAATTTAAAATTAATCTTGATAAACTCTTTGTAAAGTACTGAAATTGATCTATGAAATATTCTCCTTTATTGTTTAGTATCGATACTTTGTGATTATCGGTGCTGAAAATGACAGTGGCAATAACAGTGCGATTAATTTAGCAAAATTGGCATTGTAATCAATACATATCGTTATGGAAATGGTTAGAGGTTCGTGAAGTGATATACACATATCACTGGCGACAATACACATATCTATTTATTAACGGTGCACAAAGTAGACATTGAATGCCCGAAACGAGGTATGTTGTTCGCAAATAACTGGCGAACTGAATTGGAAATCTAATTAAAGCGAATTTCGATCTGTTTCGATCCTTGCCAAAGGACATTTTGACATAGCATTAATTTCTATTGTTGGATCGTAAACGTAAGTGTCTGCGAATGAGATTGCATGATTTGTGTTTTCTGTTTAATTTTTTGGATCTTTTTTTATCTCTCTTTATTTCACACCTAAACGGAACAAGAAAAATAAACATCATGAAAAAATGTATAATCAAGTAAATTATTAAATCAGTTCTATATAAAATTATTCGGATGAGAATTACAAATATAAAAGGTTAAACAAGAAATATTCCATGATTTTTCAAAGAGAACCTTAATAAATCTCGATGAATTTATTTAATAACTTCAGTTATGATCAAAGAAACATGAAAACAAGAAATAAACTAAGCATTAAGATTGCAATCAGAAAACTAGCCTTATTCTTACTGCATTCGTTACAAATCTCATTAACTTACACTGTGATCAAAGAGCGTTGGTTAGCTGCCTTGATAAGAGATAAGAAAATAAATCAACGCTACGCGGAAAAAGCTAAAGAGAACATCGTGTGCTAGATGTCGATTCTACTTGTTATGAAGTCTCGTGGAAAGAATTTCGTCTTACTGCATCTTTGGACGTTCCTATCCATCAAGTTTCCCGCCTGGATTCTCTCTTGTCGCGCTCTATTTAAGTTTTATCACGTCGAGAATTCAGAATTCCGCGTAATTACAACGTATCGCATTTCATTGTTTTCCGCCATCACCATAGAACCTAATTAATTTTTAAAGGGAAACCATTTCCATGACGAATGTAAACAGATCTATGACTATGATTACATAGCACTTTTAATTGAATTTAATTACATCCGTAGTTATGAAACTGTCCAATCACAGTTATCCATTCTTCACAGAAATAGCTATGATTGACCAATTTCATAAATACGGATGTTATTAAATCCGATTAAGGGTATCGTGCAAACATAATCTATACAATTAAAGCTGATCAATCGATATTAATAAAGAGCAGTAATATTTGCCTCACAATATTTACACTAGTAATTATAAAGGTCATTCTAAATAAATTGCTGACATGAAACTATAGAGTTAATTATGTAGCTAATTATGTAGTTTCGTATAGCTCTCTCTCATATAGCTCTCTCTCTCTCTCTCTCTCTGTTCATATTCTATAATAAATTTTTATTGTTAAAAAAATTGCTATATATAACAGAGGCATTTCAAATATATCTTCTTATTTAAATATTGAAAAATATTATTTTAATGTCATTTTCCATTACCTTTTTAATAAATAAAACCGCAAAGATATAATTATCTAGAGATAATATGCGGTTTAAATCATTATGGAAAATATGCTCAGACTGTGGATAGATTAAATTAAATAATTTGACTGGCTAAAATAGGCTAGCGAAAGCTGATAATTTGGCCAAAGTGGATCGCATATCACAATCTCTTTCAAATATGGTTTCTGTTAGAATCCGGGTTGCGCACCTCGGCATTAATAATTCATTCGGCTTGTTATTTTCACGTTCGGGAGAGTAATGTCATTTCATCGGTCAGGTACACGCCAAGTCCCACAAAATGGACCGTAATTGCTTTTCGCACCGCCGCGCGCAATACATACGACTCCGATATGACGTTAAAGGCTCGATGGAGAGCTTTCGCTTTTAGATAACTCGAATTGTACGTCATACGGAATAAAAGATATCGTTTTATAATAAAAGGTGCTCTCGTTAAGCTACGTAAAGCAACTGTCACGCGCGATTTTTTACAACATAATTAATTAACGAGCTGTAGCGAGAAAGTCACGTTTGCAGGAAGCATTTCGAGTACTATCACATAGAATCAAATTAACTCTTGGAAGCTATCAAGCTATTATATATAATTACATTGTAATTATATTCTGTAAAAAAACTACTTGTGTAATTCTATAATATTTTGTTATTTTATTGTCGCTACTGCGTAATGTTAATCTATAAAAAGTTATTCTTGTTAAATTTTTAATATTGCGATAAGAAGTGCAATGATAAAAATAATTATTTTATGCATACAAAATTCTGTAATCTTTATCTGAAAAATAAACCAAAGTTGCTAACTTTGAACTTTAAGAAAAAAATGTAAGATAAAGCAAGGCGAAAGAAATTCATAGCTAAATAAAGCTCTGAATAGCTTATTAAGAATCAAGAGTGCTCGTAAACCGACCCTTATTATGGCAAACAATTTGATCCCTTAATGAGAGAGGCTTTTGTAAGGTACTTTTATCAAGCCGAGGTCGACTAAAGATCGTAAAAATTTCAGTAAAGTCAACAATAAAATATTGCAGCTGCTTGTAATTACATTACTACTTAGACTGTTAACTTGTCTCTTGTCATATACCGTGCCTTACTTTTATCGCGAGACAAGATTTGCGACACTAAATTTATTATTCAGCAAATCAAAAAATATATAAATATATAAATTTGCGTATTAAAAGAAATAAAATGAATATTCTATGACTTTTAAAGAAAAGACAAATTTGTCGCAAAAGAAGAAAAGAAAATAGCGAAAATAATAAAAACAAAAAGATATAAAATTCAATTGACAATAAAAAGTTTTACTATTATCGCGATTTACGCTTGTTAAAATCTTTTTGCAAAATCTTCTTACATAAAGTACCTTAATAAATTACTGTGTCTTAACTTTTTTAAGCTTCAAAGTAAATCACGAAAACATTCTTTAAAATGTTAAAAATAAATGATATAAAAAATATTTCATCTATAATATATACCCACTGTAACTTTAATCCCGCAAATTGTCAGTTCAGCGTATTTTTCGTTCAGCTTGAGCGAAGATAAATTGAAAGATAATATACTGACAAAAAATGATATGTCAACAGCGTTATTTTAAAAATAATTTTGTTAATTCAGTATCGTCATTAATAAAATAAATTACTTACACTACTGCTTTAATAAAAATTTATTTATTTCGTTAATACTGTTGTTAAATCAACAAAATTATTTTCAATTAAAATAATACTGTTAACATCTTATTTTTTCAGTGTACATGGCTTTATATTATACTAATCAGCTTATTACGTAAGTCATTTCGAGACATATCATAGTCACTTAAAAAAATGTAATTGTATTAACAACGCGGTTAATTTATGAGAAGTTCTGTCATTTTATACTATTATTTTGCTCATCCTTGTATACGAGTTTATCTAACAAAACATGCATAAGCCGCTTAACATGAACATTTTATAAAATGGCTTCCAGAATATTTGCTGTTTATACAGATTATCAGCGCAGATTGGAGAAAATACACGCATGTATACACTTATATACATAAAGAGACTTTTAGAAAATTTAACTCTTGCAAATACATTTTAAAGAACTGCAGAAACAAAAACTCACCACTGCTTTTTTTGTACAAATCATTCATGTATTAAAATCGTGTTGCTAAGATCAAAGGAATTATTAGTTGCGTTTTCCGACAACCGCGGCCAACAGCAATTAAACGTTATAGACACGAGCTGAATTTGTAAATGTAATTTCTCGCGAGAGCAAACGAGGAAACTTTCCCCAATATAAACCAGGAGGTTCGCGAGGCAGCGTTCGCTATTCTCGGCGTTAATGTCCCCATCACGCGTCCGAGCACGATAGGCTCGGTGAACTTGTTGTCACAACTTGTAATCCGCAAACTCCACAACTATCCTCAAAGCTAGGTCCTTTGAATCACCATTCACACCGGAGATTCAGCGAAAGACATTGCCCAGCGGTACTAATAGACTCAGACATCACGTTCTAGGTTTGCTGATTGCATCGACTGTTTCACCTTTAGAATTTGGCTCTCATGTTCCGGCGAATCGCATCATCCCAGTTTGTTTCAGATAATCGTCGCTTTTGAAGGATCAGACACTCTCGGATAATTAACATCTCTGTTATAGTGTATAGGGATCTACTTTTATACTGACCTATTTCAAATGTTACACCAACGCTACAATGTATTCGCACTGTATCTCGGAGTAGTGACGCCATTTAGTAACTTTAAAAAAAAAATGTAGAAAAATTATAATAAATTAAAAATTGCATAAAAAATTAAAATAAATTAATATCGTATAATAAATGTTTTTACATTTGCTTTCGTGCTAAAAAAATTTTCTTATGCGTTCTAATTTTTTAAAAATCACAATTTTTAATAAATTATGATGCGAAACAGATTCTACATTTTATATTGAAATCATTCTAAGCAAAACTTTTATATAATACAACTTTTTTGATTTTATAAAATTCTTGCAAAGAAATCGTTTATGTGAGTACGATATACATATATTAGTGAGCCGTCTATTGTAACGTTGCTTTTCACAATATTCCGCCTCCGGTAAATACTTATTTCAACCATTCGAATCTCGTAACCATCACATAAATACATTTTTTTTATGTCGCGTAAAAGCATTAATAACAGTTGCATGCGTATCCTTTATCTGCAATTTATAACGCAGTGCGGATTCTTCCCGATAACGTATCTTCTTAACGGTCGCATGAGATGCAACAACGAACACCTGTATCGATCATTTTATACGAGTTAACAACATAAAATTTTTTCCCTCGCTTTTATCAATGTAATATTTTTTTCTGTCGCTTTTATGAAGACACAGGATTACAGCATCCTGTAAAAAATTCAATTCAAAACGGGCACACAGAAAATGTCATTTACCTCACGCTTGGCCGCAATAATTAGTACTTAATTAACTCGAAAACAACAAAGTTTCTTAATTTTTATTTCCACAAGTCGGTGCTTATTGAGCTAATTGGGTTACAAACTGTCAGTAATTATTTCCTTTAGTATACGAGATATGATAAATAAAATATAAAGAGAAGGAAGTTTTTATTGAAAACTTATTTATCTTTTTTTTTATTATTTCTAGCACATTAATAACAAAATTGATAGAACCGTTTCTATTTTATACATTTCACGTTGAAATACATATATTAAGGCTGAAAGAGCATTTATACATCGATGCGTTCTGAACCCATTACTCGACGCATTCCCATCGATAATTGTTCTATTTATACATATATCCCAATTTTCTGTACGAATCCACGGATTTGTCCAATCGACAGCCATTTCGCTAATCTGAATGAGCTTGCGCTCACAAAATTCCCGTCGGATACTTTATTGTAAAGTGATTTTCACGGATAGTTCGAATAACAAACCGAAGTACAAATCCTCGACTGCGTATTATTATTTTTTTCAATTTTTCTATGTGTATATTTATCAACCTGAAGAAAAAAGAAGTGCCACTTGAAAACTTGTTTATTCGTACAATCGAGCGCATGTCAAACTTTGATGCCTTCAAACGTTGTAATAACAAAAATATATTATTGAAATAAATGAAGTGAAAGAAAAATTGAGGTAAAAGTGATTGCTAAGACCATGTGAACTGGAAATAACGGCAACGACAGAACCTTGAGAATACCAAAGCAAATCTTATTCAAATATGCAAATAATCATGAAAGAATTACCAAATGAAGACATTGCTAGTCACGCTGCATAAACGTAAGTTGCAACGTTCTTTTCGCTCCATCCGTCATGTCGTGGAAAAGGGGGTTCTCGCTTGACATTATATCACATGCGTCGTATAACACGGATCCAATGTTGTGTTTTTTATTTTTTTTTTTTTTTCGAGGATAGAAAATCCACCTGAAATGTCCCTTGAGTAGGGACTGGTAGATTCACGTAAATAACGACTTTATTTTCTCACTCCTATGGAAGGATATATATAACTGGGAGATATTTTATACAATGGATGGTACGAGATTTTCATATTGATGATATAACGCTGAATTATGATAATAAGATTTCCCTAAATAATGATTTACGTACATTTCATAAAACTGCCGCATTCATGGAAAAATCAGCAGATACAAAAAATAAGAAATCACGCAAGCTCTAACAGAAATGATAATAGTGACATACTATATATTATTTATGATAGTTGTATATCATTGATGAGAAATCAAGAAATCGAGAGAACATAAACAACCGTTATCGGCAAATTTCAAGCCAGAAATGATATAACAGTATTTCCAACGAAGACATTAATAACGTTTATCGAATAATTGTGAACGTAGAATTGCAGGTAAAAATAAATAAAATTTATCGTTTACAGAAAATTAAAGTGGAGCGATCTGAGTATCGATTGTGTAAAATTATAAAATCAATGCATTAGACAACTTCAAGATCTTTTCAGAATTTTTTATGAAATATCTTAAAAATCTTAAATCTCTGCTTAAAGAACTTTTAAGGATATCTAAAAGTTGTTTAATGCATCGATTTTAGACATTCTGCTTATTTGGCACACATATATAAAAAATTTTCATTTTTCACATTTCCGTCCTAGAGAAAAAGTTACATGATTAGCCCCTCTATAGAAATTTCCTACTTAAGCTTGTTTTCACAATACATGGTTACCTAAAGATTAAAGATTATCAAGAAATTCATAAAGGACTATGTTTTATAAGGAAATTTGGACCCTAGATGAACAACTTTGAGACATATCTAAAATTTTAAGGTATCAAAAGAGAATCAAAAATTCCATAAGCCCAATTTTATAAGAGAGATTTCCTAGAACTATCCAAAATTCGTTACGACCATGTAGCACTAGTCTTATCCAATTTCTCTGCGTCCAAGGCACCTCCCCGCGGTGACGGCCGTAATGAATTGTACCAAAGACATTGAAGTAATATCTAAAATATATTTGGTATAGTTCATTAATCCAGTTAAGTCCCTGGTCGCGATTCATGCCGTCATGTCACAGAAATTCGGATTTGCTTGTAATGACGGCAATGTCGCTGAAGTTCGATCTGAGGGACAAGTGACGAATGTACCAATAGGGGTAAATCAGTCTTTGGTACAAAGTCATCCCGAAGCAGTTACTGGTCGCGATGAGATCCACTATAGACAATGTGGAAAATATTTAAAAGAACCAGTCGCGTAAACATTTATTGGCTGGGGAAGTGCTAGATTTCTTGGAACAAGAGCCTAGTAATTCCATAAGAGCCTCACTCCAACACATTTAAATATATGTGTCATGCCTGTTGGTTATAAAAGAAAACGTACTGAAACAAGAGATGGAAATATTATAGTTAAAAATACTGAACCGCAGCCTCTTTGTCAAATCAATTAAAACCTTTTGTTTCATACTTTGAGTGTCTTTCTCTTCTCTCTTCATCGATTAATAAATATTACTTATAATTATTATTCATTTAGGGTCCAAAAAAGGTTTTTGTTGTTCGTTCAGATTGAACATATTCCAGATACTAAATGATTCGAGAAATCGAATAAAACCAGTCCTACATGATATAGTATATAGCACAATACATGGTCATAATAGCGAACTTTGAATAGCTGTAGAGACTCATTTTACAAAGTGCACATGGAACTTTTTAATCCTTTTATGTTTTACAATCCTAGCTAGGTCTCAATGCTGTTGAGCTGAGGCCTAAACTGAACATAATCCTTTCATTGATGACCTTTAATGTTTTGGTAATCATATAGGGAAGAATTGCCGAATGCGAACCACTTAACCTATTTTTTATTATATTTTCCATTTGACACTGTTTTGTACGCAAATAAATATTAGAAATTGTAGCTTGAGGTTTCAGACGCTTATTATTACATGTTTAACTTTCTACTAATAACAAATTAATTTGTTATAGGTCTTTTTGTAACATGCTACAAAGACAACCGGTCGCCTCAATCGTTTTTATAGGTATTTTTTATCGTATTTCCTTTGATTTTATAAATGAAAATATTTAAAATTATAAGATTAATAAAAAAAATCATTAATTAATACCTAATAATCAATTAATATTTAATTTTAATAATTGAAAGAAATCAAATATTTTATAATTATTAAATAACAATAATAAAAAGAAAAATGACATGTTAAAATAAAAATGATGATTTAAATATATTTTTGCATTTCTATTGATATTAATTATTAGTTTTATTATTGTTAATTATCAGTCTTATCTTGTGATGGTATAATTTAAAAAACTTGATGGATTTTGTGAAAATATCGATTTAATCTTTATAATACAAATGTGTGCATATAGTGAATGTAAAATATTGTATAATAAATCTTCTTTTATAAAAATACAAAAATTTATAATAAAATTGGATGATCACGTTATTATCAGCTACATAAGTTAATTAAAAATTAATATCAGATGTACCTGATTTTTTAAAATGCCGCTAACGTCCATAAAACAAGACATAAGCTATTATACTTTTGTCTATATTATTCATTGTTCATGCATTTTATATTACTGTTACTAAATATTGCTTATATCGACTAATAATATAAAATAAATATTGATCAGATACGATTTAGGCGATCAGCATGCGGCAGTTCTCTCCTATTGTGAAAACGGTCTTTACAATGTAATGTGCCACTTCCGTGTAATCGCGATGAAAGCCACAAACACTTGACGAGCAGTTTATTCCGCGTCCGTTTGTCGGGGCCACTCGGCACCAGAGATCGGATTGAAAGTGCCTGTTTGTAGTACATGCAATCGCTTTTCTCGCAAGCTGGTACACGAGGGAAGCGTCTAATCGACCGGAAATGCGAAAAGAGAACCGCGACAATTCGTGATATTGCACAGCTGCCGCTTATTTGTGGAGTGGAGAAGTACAAACTGACGCAGTGCTGAAGACAGCGGAAGCGCCAACGTATATAGATAAGCGAAAGGCGAGTTCCGCCGCTTGTCCTTTCGATATGAATATTTGACGGAAAATGTTACGAAGCGTGAAAGCAAAGTAAGAAAAAGACATGGCAAAAGGCGGGAAGAAAGAGATTCAGAGATGAACTTTCCTCTTCACGACACAGCTATGCAAGAGCTGCATCCCTATCGATTTTACAAAATTACGAAATATTATTAAAATATAAAAAAAAAGAGAGCGGTACATCGCACAGAATTAATTATTTGTTAATTTTTTTCTGACTTTGTTTGATGAAATAATTTAAGACTATATTAACTTACAGGAAAAAAATTTGTTAACGCAATTTATATAATTAAAAATAAATTACAGTTTTAAGCCCACTTTACACGATCAATAATTCAATAAAATTCGAAATAAAATTTTACTTATAATTTTATATATCAATTAAATTATAAATACAATTATTAATAAAAAAAATATAATTTATTAATAAATAAATTTCTTACTTATAACTAATCTATCTTAAATTGTAATTTATGTTATTTATATATGAATAATATGTGTTATTTTCATATTTGAATAATATTTGTTACATATTTTTAATTTTCATTACATCAGTTACAATTAACCAATCACGATATTTATACTCTACGTTTTTTATAAATATAAGAGACGCATCATATTAAATGCGTCTTTATATTTATAAAAATAGAGCATTACATTATAAATTTATAATTATAATTATTTCTGTGTTACATGACGCATAAAATTATATCCCAAATTCTGTTTCAAATTCTATCGCGAATTATACATCGTCTAAAATGGGCTTTAAACAGTAGCTCTTTGTTACATTTTTTTTAATGATGAGATATTCTCGTTAGGAGTGTAACAGGTAATCTCAGTTTACTCCATTTTCTCTGACTCGTTACTTACGAGAAATAAAATTAAAAAATTAAAATTGTTTTTTACAAACCTGCAGTAGTGTTTGTTTACCGTATCGATTATACATGCTACACAATAACGTGTATGATGGACAGAATAATATATATTTAGCGCGAGACACTACCACATCTCTTGATAAGACACGTATACCGGAAGTTGTTTATAAATAGTTTGCTTTGAAATTTCTTTACCTTGCCAGAGATTTATTCCAATAGCCTTCCTAAAGCCAGGCTATTTAATATTAAATACCGAAAGCTGAAAAGTTTGGTGAGAGACTAAACCTCGAGTAAAATTTTCAAAATGATACCGGTATAACTCCCATAAGGCGCGAGTGTTGTATTTAAATATTTGCAAGTTTTAAAATATGTATATTACAAAGAAAAATTAAATACCACTGGAAATGATAAACAAGAGTAATAATAACAATAATAAACTAAAAAAGCATAATAATAAAATAGTAAAAAATAGCTTTTTTATAAAATCCATTCAATAATTCTTCTTTTATACTGTTTTCAGTGCGCATTACAAATATATGTATATTACAATAAAGATATATGTACATAAAAAGAAACACAATACAATAAAATGAAATTTAAATTAGTCACAGTCTGATATGTACATAAAGTGTATATTTTGTATAAAAGTAGAGCAAATATTTTTCTGTAATATACCAGCTACATTATTGCAGCTATTATGTTTCAATTAATTACTCGACCAGATACGGGCAAATCTGTTAAAATCTGCAAAACGTTCGTTCCTTTATTTTTCCTCGCGATCAACGCAATCCTGTGTTCAATTTCCGACGATTTCAATAATTGCGCGTCTACCTGGTGGAAATGTGCGGCAATTTTCCATGAAAAACGAATATTAACGTGAAACGCGAACAAGGCTACAATTTTAATCGACGCTGCGGGGTAAATCGCAAAAAATTCGGTACGAAGAATTCACGAATGTTCGTATCTTCCATTCCGACGAAAACAAATCGAACGGCTGGTCCAGATTTGAATGGCGTGGCGCTATGTAGGAAAAAGCGATGAAAAGATCGTCGCTAAATAAAAAAAACAACGACTAAGCAAACAAAGGAAAGAAAAAACAAATAAGCCCTAAATAAAAAAACTACGTTCGGTACGTTAAATCAAATTTAACGAACGATCTCTTGATATAAGCTCCGTATTTTTCTGTTCTGTCATTTTACAAATTAAACGCAAATTTCCTCCGTCGACACGTCACGATACGTTCAATTCCGCCATCGTTGTGTTAATTAACTTCGAATTAACCCGCGTTGCATCACTTTAATTAAGATACGAGAATTAAGATACTGGAATATTATATCTAGAGAGGTCTTTGGCTCGTGAAATAGAATTTTTACCTCTTCGTGAGCACGGAATATTTTCGCGTGATTGCCGCGGAGCCGAATCTCCTGCGAACAATGACGACATACTCGATCAATCACACTCGATCTTTGATATTGGATCCACGAAGTCACGAAAACGACTTAGATACATCAAATCATCGCGAGCGATTACAAAGGTACTTGTAAAGTTACGTCATCAAAAATATTGAAACGAACAGTCAAGAGCACGTCATTCTAAAATAAATTGTTTTTCTCTTCATAATTAAACTCCTAAAATTTGATTTTGTGTGATTAAGATTTGAGGCACGTTTCTTCCGTCACGCTCACGCTTTACACATCTCACGTTAGTCACGTCTTTATGACGTGTCTTGCGTATGTTCATTAAATACTCAAACACATAAATCCGTATTTAATTGAGTTTTCGCGGAGCAAGGTCACTTCGCTTTTAGTTGAGTCTGTTGACAAATTATATTATAAAAATTTAGGTATTAAAATCTTCCATTTTATATTCCCCTCTATCAATTAAATTACGAAATTATTCAAAACTCGCAGGTATCATTTTTTTATGTCTACTTAAGGACTAATAAACGAAATGAAAGAACAACCCGAAGACAGAGCTTATTAAATATTCCATATCCCTTGCGAGGATTGCGAGGGACGATCGTTTGTTCTTGTAGTTGTTATCTATACTTTTTCCATCCGTTTCTTGACGCGAAGAGGGTTAGCGATGGAACGAAGGGACAATCCAGTGTCAACCCTTATCTTGATTACCCGGCCGACAATCTTTTCCACTCCAAAAGTATAATATGCCTTGTTACTGTGGGCAACCCCTGACGATCACGAGGTGGAGAATGATTCCGAAGGGTCAACCCGTGTGTATCTTAATGGCCGCAGTAACTATCGATTTTGTTACTAAAATAATTCGGCCCGAATATAGATTGCGATGTAAACTACCGTCGATGTAAAATATCGCGCCATGACGCAAATAACTATTTCTTCGATGTCATTTTCGAATAAAGATAAACAGCCGGCTACAAGCGGAGAAATTGGCGAGAATGGCAATCGTGCCAGTTGAAACATTGTAGCGAGTTAAATAAAATGAAATAATAGAAAGCTCGACGCGACAGCTGTAAGTGACTCTTATCAATACGGAGGCGTAGTGAATTAGATAACAGCAATGAAAATGGTAGTAACAATGATAGTAATAATGATGATTAGCTACACTTTGGAAAAATTATGTTAAGTTAAATACATTTCATGTGTCCCAAATGGTCCACTCAAGTTTTTGTGTTAATTCAATATAAAATAAATATGTTGAAAAAATAATAAAGATATCATGTAAAAAAATTACCACAAAAAAATAATACTAACAATTTGTAAGCAAACTATGGAAGCATATTTTTTAAATTAATATTTATGTTAAATTAACACGTATTTCATTCATTTATCTTAGAATTTATGTTTTAAAACACATTGTTTTTATGATACTTGTTTACTTACTCATAAATTGTGACAGTAAAAAAATTGAATATCAGAATAAAAAATTTAATGTAATCACAACAAAAACTATTTAAATAATATAATCACATTACGTTAAATTAACATTCGACATATCAAAAATTCAACATAAAATTTTAACAAGGACGTGAGTGAATCATTTTTAACACAAACAGTTTTTACTGTAATCAGAAAAATGTATAAGCATTCTAAAACATACTCTACAAAAGATGAACAAGAACCATTTTATAACGAAGAGATGATTTTATTTCTCATGAGAAATCCAAATAATTTAACGTATCTCAAAATACAGTTAATTTGTGCAAAACAATGAATTAATCGCAAACATTTAATTTAGCCTATTCTAAAAGCAATCAATTTCATTTTGAATAGAGTTATATATTGTAGAGCATACGTCAACAGGAATCTTGAATGTAGGATTAATAAGAGGGTTTCTCGAGGCTAGCATTGTGTAGCTCATTCCATTCGGCATTTGCGTTTCGAGAACTTCAATTTATCTCGGCAGCGTGCAATCTTAATAACATTTACGCGAGCAAATCTATTCTAGCTTCGGTGCATCATCAAAATGCGCATATTCGGAGTTCCATGACGTGTGCACGGTAACAAGGGAAAAATAATTAGATATTTCGAATTTATTTACGAACGTACAGTATCTGTTACATGTCAGATACACAATCGCGAGGTAAATTCAAGGTAAATTCTTTCCTTTTCTTTTTTTTCCAAATAAGACACTTCTTTCAATCTAATTCCTGTGATAATATGCAAGAGACCTTGTTTCACGACGAGATTGAGTTATACGCGTAAGCTTGTAATACGCTTCGTGCGAGCGACACAAAGTACATCGTAAAGCGACACGTTGATGTTCATCACTCGATAAGATGTACACAGAATACATATATGTGTACATTTTGGATAAAAAAAATTACAAAAGGCTTTGTCGACATCGTCGTGGTTACGTCAGTAATTTTACCAGATAACATACGAAGAAGATGGGCTGCTCTTCCGTTGAAATCGCAAGGGGATGAGAAAGAAGGAGGCAATGAGGTTAATAGAAAGGAGAGAATTCCGGAGAAAACCTTGTCCTGACGCGTTTCCATCTCGCGGGATTACTATCGATTCTCGTACAATCGGTCGCCTATTCGCAAAAAAAGTTACGACGGAGAACCAATACGGCCGTCGCTCATGGGAAATGGTATTAGAAACTTTTGAGAGTTTCCTACAGCACACACTGTATTATAATATATGTAATCAATCACATAATTCTCGCGCGTTGTTCACTTGATAATCCTTTGTTAAATGTGAAGTTCAATAAAGTTTGCGATATAAAATGTACTTACATTATATTTAATAATAATTGCCGATAGTTTTGCTTACATATTTCGGATAAATACTCTTTCTGTGCAGTTTATTTTCTAAAATTCTCGCCTCACAAAAATCTAATACTGATCAATTTAATACTAAAAAACAGCTAGTAATTAATTAGATATTTTTAGTATTCCAAATAAATAATTACTGTCTCTTTGTAATAAATTGACAATATTGAATTTCTGTAAAGAAATCTCAAAATTTTAGATTTTAGACTCACAAATTAATTGCATTTTGAGATACAATATTAAATTATTTGGATTTTTCATTAAATAATAAAATCGTTTCTTTATAAGATAATTTATATCTACATCTGCTGGTCTGTTCTGATCTATTTGACTTGAAATGTATTATAATTTATTTTCTTACTTAATATTTTAATCTTTCGCAGTCATCACATCTCTTTAAGTTTTGTAATGGTTACATTAAAAAGTTACAACAGGACAAAATGACCCAAATGTACGTTTAACCAGTTGCTATATATTCACAATTTTCGTTCTTTGAAATAAAAAAAATTAACAAATATTTTTCAAATATTGTAGAAATAGTAGTTTTGTAAAAATTCATGGAGAGAAAGAGAGAGAGAGAGAGAGAGAGAGAGAGAGAGAGAGAGAGAGAGAAAGGGAGGAAGAGAACGATTTTGCTGAAGTATCAAAAAATTTATGACTATACTTTAAAGATTGATATTTTCAGAAAAAAAAATAGTGCAATAATTCACGACTGATATCAAAATGACATAAAACATAAAAATGATATTACGCGAACAATTGCTACATGCACATTGGCGCGCTGGGAGCAATATCTGGCATCTAGATGCAAAGAGAGTACCTTGAACTTTAATTAAATAGCAGGTCAAGTCCCATTTTGAAATAAGAACTTAGAGATATAGAATTTCATACGTTTTTTTACTATCAAATTGGCATTAATAATTACAAAGAGTCAAAACTTTTTTCTCTGATAACTTCTATTAATGTAAGATCTCTTCCTGTAGAAATTATTGCAAATTGTTTATTTGTTAGAGCTTTTTTATCATATTAATTCAAACAATATAATCATGCGTGTAGTAAATTTAAACAGATCTGCAGAGTTAAATTGGCTAGTATTGATTTCTGTAAGGATCAAATTCTATAAATACGTAGAAATTATAAAGCGAGTTATTTTTGTTCGGATGAAAAAAAAATTAATAATTCATTTAAAGTCCAAAGTTATGAAATTTTTTGCGATATTTTATAG
The DNA here is from genome assembly GCF_000204515.1 of Acromyrmex echinatior. The sequence goes on along the minus strand of NW_011626826.1, from coordinate 1,253,599 downwards.
TTTATTCGAGCAACAATATGTTAATCTTCGCTAGTGTCTTATCTTTTCAAGACGAGTGAAAACGCGCGAGAATCCCACAATTTCCAGAATAATAAATTTTACGTTACAAGAAGCTAAAGTGAGTTCGCCATGGAAAGTGATTATGTAAATTAGGTGGCAATTACGATGCTATGTGCATACTTGTGCGCGTGAAATAACACATCTCGGGCAACGCATATTTGTTCATGCATACATTGCATACGCGGAATAACATGAAATAAACGCATTACCGGAATGCAAGCCACGAATGAACGCGGACGCGCAAATACGAATGCTCGAATGAAAACGAGCGTACAAAGGATCGAATGAAACAGCCTCTCGGAAAGGCTGCCGTTTCGACATGGGAACGTTCATTCGGTCGTTTGCGCTTTTACTGTTTCGAGCTTGAAAGAGTACAATGCATGCACGGCCACATAAAGGAAGAAATCTTTCGTTGCGGTACATAAAATGTCGATTAACAATCCCACGAGGCTCTTGCATAGATGAATGCGTGTTAATTGTTCGGAAAAGAATAGAGGATGCTCGCGATAGTCTAACTCACGATCTCACTATCAACGTTGATTTTTAATTCTTGTTTAATTGTATTCTTCGCTCATTCCCAAAGCCATGAAAGAGACAAAGAATTAAACCGACTGTTGCCAATGAATTGATCATCTCCTTCTGTGAAATGTTAAATACTCACTAAATGTTATATTACTCACGTCGCTGTTTCTTTGGACGTGCATAATACTTCTCAAAAGTAACCTCTCAAACCTTGAAGATCATTTCACGAATTCGAATTTTCGCAAAAATATTTTTGGAGCTCCATCATTACCACGCTCTTCAATCCACAAACATGAACTTTCATAATGAGGCCTGTGTACATTTAATTAAAACATTCGAAAACGAACTGGACAGAACTTTGCTGTAGATTTCCGTTCGGAGACAAGTTAAAGAACTTTTGCGATGTCATTACGATCGTTGATTTATATTTTCAATGAGGTTGGGAAAAAGACCTATCTAGGAAAGTTGAAGTAAACAGGAAGTTTCATCATAAAATGTGAATTCCGCGTTGATGAAAAACAGATTGCCAGAGGCTGAATCGACTCTCCTCAACGATGCACTTTTTCATTTACACGCTTTTTTTTTAAATATATGTATCAATGATCCTCATATCTTTTCCATCGCCAAAATTAGAGTAACTATTTCGTTGCGTATTTCATTATATATTTAAACGGCCGATTGTAGCTGATTCACGGCATCGGAAAAATAAATACGCGTTTCTGTTTTAGGTAAAATTTCAAAATTATCCGTGTATAAATAATATCGAATATCTGTGAATAAACAATTTTGGAATAATTAATAGTATAAAATAAGGATCTTTTAAAAATAAAAACATGTATGTGTATTTCCTTCTTCATATAAAAATAATTATCAATGTACAGTATAATAAACGTACAATAAACGTACAATAACAGTACAATTAACGTTAAGTAGATATTAAAAAATCAGGCGCGAATTACTTAAAAAATTCACACTCTCTTTAGTTGCATACTTATTGTAAATGGAGAGTGATATGCAAACGCATTAGTTACATGTATAACCGCAAACTGGATGTGGCACTAAAAGGATTCTGGATCGTCTGTAATACCGACAAAACATGCATTTTGTACTTTTCCCATTTTCTTCGTTTTATACAGAAAAAAATCTTTCTCCAGAATTAAAAAAAAGGATGCAAATAATTATAGGAAATTACAAATCTGTCTAAAAAAATTAGCAAAAAAATATAAATTAGTTTCCTGTTATCACTAGTATTCTGTTAGGTGATTTTTTCACATGATAAATGATTCCAAAGAATATATCCAAACAAAAAGTAGTTTTATTTAAATAACGTATAAAAATGTAATAAGACTTTTAAATTATGATTTTGAAGCTTACAAGAAAAATGAAAAATATGATCTAAATGTATACAATCTATCACGTGATATAGCAGAACAAGAAATATATTTAATGTTACGTAATGTTACGTAATGTTTTATTTAGAATTAAGAACCTGTTTCATTAACATCAATCAAATTTAGTTGTCGTTCCGCATCTCCTTATTCTCATTATCGTGAATTACATTTCTTCTATTTATCTCTTCATTACTTTATTTTGCTTTATATTCCTTCATAAATGTTCATCAACTTTCAATTAATGCGATGGAAAAAGGTTATATGCGACAGCATATTAAATCAAATTCGATTAAGCCGCAATTATACAAGCGCATCAAAAAGTTGCACAATAAATGGGATTTTTAGAAACATAAAAGAATAAAAATACTGACAACTATAATTCTAAAGATTGTATTTTAATAGAATATTAAAGAAAATTGTGTAATAAAATTATTGTAACAGTCAGAAAGATCTAGAAACTCTCTCATGAATATTATAATTATTTAATTTAGCATGGAGGATTCTCCCATCTTTTATATCGGTAATTCGTTAGAGTAGTTTCACTTGTTGCGGAGATTGAGATTCAATTTACATCTGTGCATCTCATTAAAATAATTTTCGTATTTAGCGTGAATATATTATTTTAATTCAATTAAAACAAAAAACGTTTTTTTTTTCGCATCTGTCAACTTAAACTATATTAAAATCACTTTTCTTGTATCAAAGTATTGAATTCATATTTTCTATTATAATACCTCGTGATATCGGAACTATGCCGATTTCAAATCTTAAAAAAATATCTTAAATATATAACGCAGAAATATGTGCATGTTTCATTGTACCGCAAATGCGCGTGCAATAAGAGAATCGCTCTTGGAAAATATAACATCACTCTTGGAAAGAATTTGCGAACTTCGAGCGTAAATGAGAGTTGATCTCGACACATGAATAAAGTGTCTCCGCGTTCTGCTAATAGCGCGGAAATGTATTCTGCGTTGCGTTAATTGGCATGAGTATTACGCTGCTGCAACGCTAGCGGAAGTTACGAACGGAACAAAGAGAATTCCATTGTACAGCTTGATCCGCTTAGGAATTAATCGCGTCTCATAGGAATTCGTTACGATATTATATTCAATAGTGCCAATTAACGAGTCGTTTTTTAGTGTCGCCAAATTAATGCTAATATAAATCAAATTCAAAAGATCGTGTATTCATTGAAGACTTCTAGCAAACAGTAGACTTTTTGTCTTTCTGCGCAAAAGTTGATAGCAACTTTTAATGAGACGACGTGTCGGATAAGACGCTTCAGCAACGTCCGTAGCTTAAGTGATTTGATTTGTGCCAAGTTTATTGTGGCTATGAGAAACTATATAGTGTTTCAGTTTACAGCTTTCCTATGTAGTCTGTGACAAGTGATAAACTAAAGCTGCGGTGACTAATAATGCATTATTAGTCATCGTAGCTTTACTTTATTTCTAATTAGTAATCTTAATAAACTCGAAATTACATTCTTATCAATTATTGCAAGTCATGCCTTTATTTACATCTAGAGATAATAATGTGACTTGTAATTAGTAAAGACATAATTTGGAGTTCATTAAGATTACTAAATTCGAAATATAGGGAGACATGTTGAGCTGCTAACCAAGCTCGATAGAAGGATCGTTTCGAAAAGAAGAGATTTGTAATGTCCAAGATTGTCCGGTGCAAGTACTCCTTTAATTACGATACAACCCGTAACAGGAAACCCGATCGCTATGACCTGGGATCAAGTTTCTCTGTAAAATCCTTCAAGGAAATAAAGGCAGCAGAAGATAAAAGCCTGACAAGATAAAAGGGTCAGTCGATATTGAGATGATTCGGTGGTTTTTATAAGTAAGAAATATGTGAAATTATTTTCATATAAAACATCGGGCAGAGATTTAATTATGAATAGAATATAAAACAAAAAATCTTAATAATTAAGTCATAATAAAGTTAACCTAAATTATTAGTTGACGGAAATCTCGTATTAGGATTCTGGATGTATGTAGCACTTATTGAACTTAATTTATCAATTATTTTATTTATTATGTTAAAGAAAAATAAACTATATCAACAATATATTGTTATAAAAACTATATAAAAACAATATATTGTTTACTACTATAAAAAATAAAATATAAATATCTATTCTTTATATTGAAAAACCTTTTAAAACCCTTGCATTTCTATCCCAGAAGGGCGAAATATATAACTATCATAGTTGCAAGGAAAAAAAAATTAGTTGCAATAGCAAAAATTTGCGTGTTGTAGCTAAATTCCAATCGTAACATATGGATACTTAACGACGTATCTCCAAAGTCTAATTTCCATAAGTTGAGGTCTAAATATTATCATTGTAACAGACAAGCATTTTGCTATTATGTCAATCTATTGATCGTTGCAACGAACGTTTTCTGTGTAGCAGACAATTTGATAGCAAGTACAGTTTCAACAAACCATATTTAGCTGTGGTAGAAACAATTTTCTTTTATTCGGACATATCCGATAACTATGACAACTCATTTCATGCAGTTAAATTAATCTGTAACAGACATGCATACTTTGCGATCACGTCCTTATATTAGCTACAGCAGCAAATCCTTTGTATTAATAAATTTCATAGTTAATATAGTAGCTAATGTAATGATTTGGCTAATCAGAATTAGCTGTAATCAGCAACATTTTTTTTCCGTATGGATTGTTCGGCTCATGAAAAATTTACAGTAATGCTTAGAAATAAGATATAAAACGTAACGTAGTAATTTCTAAAATGTATTTATCAAGGAATAAAAATATCGAATATATATATTATATAAATTAATAAGTAATAATTCTAATCTTTTGCATATATTATAAGTTATGATATAAGATTTATGTCATAAAATGCACAAATGTATTTAATGCACTGAATCTAATCTAGACACTTTGTGTGGTCCGAGCATAAATCCCGCGCGCTAAAAATGCCATATATCTCAAACAAATGGGACATATAAAACATCGAGCTGAATAAAGAATACAAGAGCTAAGTACTTCGCTATATCCTATCCTTTATTATTCCTCTATATCCTCTTTATTATATATCATAAAATAACCATTAAGCCTTTTACATTCTTTAATTATTTTATATAAGTTGTGATACATGAATGTACTTATACTTACTATATTGACAACTCGATTTAATTAGTAATGATAATTTCATTAATATAATTTCATTAATATATTAACAATAAAATAGAATCAAGACAGTACTAATATAAAATATAACTAATATAAAGGCATATAACAGAATAATTTCTCTTCTCTTTCCACCTCTTTTATTTTTTCTGACTTTTGTGGCGTAAATACCGGAGATACATGTGATCTAAAAAAAAAGTGCGTTTGTGCGATTAAAATTTAAAGTCGCAATAAATAACGATTAAGGTATAAACCCTATAGTTTACCTATGTATTTGCAATCAATATTAACATGCCACGTGCTGAATTCATAAAAGAGAACTACAATAATCCCCACTATTGCATCCCAACTATTGCAAACGTTTCCGTTTTCTCGTATAACATCCTCAAGGCAAAGCAATTGTTTATCTTCGACGACAACTTGGCGCAATCACATAATGAACGGGCACGTATATCCATTTTAGGAGCGAAACGTGAGCCCTTTTCGAGCGAGTTCTGCAACGATCACGTGCACGAGAATCGAATCGATCGACCACGCATCTCTCGGAGAGATTCTCGCGGGGTCGGAAACGGAAGTCGCGTGGGTGCCTCGGCTCGGTGAACGCGAAGGCGGAAGGTGGAGAAAAAAGCGAATCGATATCTCTACGCTCGGGAGCACTCTTCGACTCTCGGGTCGACCCTCTTGTTTGATGCAGTTCTAACTAACCCAGCGATGACTCTAATGACGCGAACAAACGGAAAACATTGCGAGGCCGTCTGCTTAATTGCTGCTCTCGGCGAGACACGGCGAAAATTAGGAAGGACTTAATTGCACGCGAGTTATCATTTTTCAACGAAACCGCGAGTTTGAAAAATGGTGCCTTTTCACGCGAACCGCTTTCAACGGTGGTGACCACGGTACGTTTCTGCTACATCTCGCTGTCCGAAAGCTCCCATTTATTTTCATACACGCACGATCGTGATGCCGTAACGACGATGAAAGGTGACTCGTGCAAACGGAGATTTTTGACCGTTCAAATGGAAAGTTAGTTACATAAATCTTGACTCTATATGTAAACTCCTTTTACAATACAAATAGCAAAATTTGAAAAACGTGAAATGGAAAAGTGAAAAAAAGCTACGTAATAATCTTGTCATATTAGAAAATATAATTTATATTGAAATTCTAGACTTTTCTTTTTATTTCTGGCATTCGCAATATAATATATTAAAGATGCAAATATATATATAATACGAAAAGCGTCAATGTACGGTGATATGAAAGAGACGTGATTTTTCGTCTCGAAAACTGCGTTTCATCGACATATATCGACTACGTTGCTATGAAGATGGCAATGTCCGCTTGCATCAGATTTATCGATAACTCTGATGGATCGCTCGTCGTAAAAATGCCTACGTCGAAAACGTGTTTCGTTACGAAGGAAACTTGTGTCACATGACGGTACAGAAATTAAGCACTATAAAAAACTGACATATTCTACAAAATAATTTTATTTAATCGAACTAAAAGATATATAATGAAACATTTAATTATTATCTATACTGTTAAAAATAAAAAGTTAATTTTAACTTAAAGACGTATAATAGACTTTCTGAAACATGCAAAATGTTAAAATTAATATTTTATTTTTATAGTATATATATTATATATTGTTCCCCATGTCTGATCTTTTTTACGTCAAATTATAAATAAATTAAATTTTAATTTCCATTGCAATTTTAATTAAGATTTAATTAAGATATGAAACAAATTACTATGCAATGTAATAAAGATTTTTGTACATAAGATGAAAAATCCATTGTTGCAATTAATTACAATGTGTGACTTAATCGCGCGAAACAATTCTCTCAACGGATGCTAAACAAAATAGCAAGCGTTTAAATGTACTGGAAAACAGTCAGTAGTAAAAAATTTAAACGAATTGTTGCGAGCAAACATAAATTTCTGCACTGTGTTCTATTGCCTTGCAACAAAAATAAGTCAAGATAGTGTAAAGTATAAACGTTAAAGCAAATACATGTAAAAAAGCAGCATATTTTCTGTTAAATAAATACTACATAAAATATAAATCATAACCCATTTTTCCATAAACAATTTCAATTCCATAAAAAAGATATATATATATATATATACAAAATTAAATACATCTTGTTTTAATCTCTCTTACGTAAAAAATTATTTATTGAGTTGCAGATTAATAAAAAAATATTATGATAATATATATATTTAATATTTCCAGCAAGTTGTGCTCTATGATTTTCCGAGAAATGTTTATTCCAGAAAAAAATGTGAAATGAAAGTGGATTGGCAATGCGAGTCAAGCGAATATCTTTCAGTAGTAGAGATGCGAATATGTGCAGCCGAGAGCTATGGTTCAAGTAGTAAAAATCTGAATACGGAGCGACAATTTGTGCGTTCCCCGTAAGCCTCTCATAAATTTACATTGAGTTTTCAGCTGATATGGAAGAAATTTTAGAATTTTATTGTTATATTTTATATTTGTATTGTTATATTTTATTGTTTTATTGTTTGGATACTTTGAATTTTTATTCAAATCGTGAATTAGAATACGATACATCAATTCGGAGTTGCAAACTCCGAATTATCAAACGCGATTAATTATTGCATAATAAAGATATATTATGGAATTTTTATTATATATTGTATATTCTCTATAATATAATTCTATAATACGTTTCTACATGTGCATATTTAATACAACTATTAATAAAATTTTATATATGTACACTTGAATTTGTTTTCAATATAAAAATCTGATTTTTTTATTCTTTGCCTTGGTTTTTAAAAATTACAATTTATGTATGCAATTTCTCATTCAAGTTATGATTAGAAACGTTAAGAACGAATAATTTATTTAAATATGCTATTTATCAACGTGACGATTTCTGATTACAACGTTGTAAATTTATAAAAAAGTCGTAAATTTTTATGAAAAGCTATAAATTCAGAATGTGATAGAAAAGATAGAGAAGCAAAGGAGGAAATCAAGATTCATCGTGCGGCGAGCACAAATCAAAAAATTCAATTGGTGTTTCGTCAAGAAGGTTTCGTCGAGCAGAAACAGGAAATATGATTGAATGAGAGTGCTTCATAAAAGGAGTTTCTATGAAGAGAGTTACACATGTATTCAACGGGAAAAATATTGTTCCCCTCTTCATCTCATCCATTTGGGAATTCTATTCGACCCGTAATTGGATATACAATTCGCCGCAATATAATAGAATCTCTGATAATTTTAGTAAATGTCTTTTAAAGTCATCATTACACTCGATACGCGTGACGATCGATGTGGCATTATATCCAAGTACTTGAACAGCCATCGACAGAGAACAAGATACCTATTTAATGTCAATTAGTCACAAAAGGAATAATTTATACGGCTACTTTGTTGCATCTTACATTGCAGATTGTTGAAGATTATTAATATAATTATTACATTAAAATTATTAAATATTCTGGTACGATGAATATTATCATGATATAAATTATACATAAACATTTTAAATATTCAAACTATTATTTACATTTATATTCATATACAGGCAGGGATGAGCAATATTTGAAGTATATGTATTTAAAATATGTATTTGAATACATTTTTGTATTTTGTATTTCGTATTTGAATACTTTATTTGAGAGTATTTTGTATATTGTATTTAAATACTTTTTTTTAGTATTTTGTATTTTAAATTTATAAATAATAAGTACATTTAAATTATGTAAAAATTTTTTTGATGAAAGTTAAAATCGCACCATTGTTGACTCAATCTAAAGTTCTATTTCACGCATAAAATTTGTTTATATTTGATGAACAATCTCGTTGTATTTCAGTCAGGAGTAAGCGTATTTAAAATACAATATGTATTTAAATACATTTTTATTTAAAATACGTATTTAAATATATTTTTATTTTATTGAGAGTATTTTGTATTTTGTATTTAAATACAATTTTTTTATTTTGCTCACCCCTCTATACAGAGTGTCATTAAATTACGGCATCACCCATCCTGAGCACGTAGAGCGGACTAAACTGAGCCGAAAAGTCCTCTACCATTTTACAATTTTCACAATTAACGAGATATTAATTACTATTAATTACTAAATTAACGATTTTTAGTCATTAATATCTCGTATCATTACGAAAATTGTAAAATAGAGGTAGAGGACTTTTCAGCTAAGTTTAGACCGCTCAACCTTCTCAGGATGGATTATAATTTAATGACACCCTGTATACTCAACATTACATTATTTTACTCTTTATGTTTAGGTCAATCAAAAAGAAATATATTACTACTAATTGAAATGTTAAGTAAATTAATAAAAAGTTGAAATATTACGTAATTCATTGGATAACGTTAATCTTAAAAAAATGTATTCATAATTTACATTATTAATTGTTGTATTAAATTTATTATATGTCTTAGATTACAAAATTAAATGAGAAAATAGTAAATATTCCTGTAAAAAAAGAAAATCTTTATATTTTTATGATTTCTCATATGTTATAACTATATCATTATATCACAATTAATTTATATTTTTCTCTTCTCTTTCTTTATCTTAAAATTCTTTCTTGTTGTTTGTTATCAACAATATCGTATGCACTTTTATCTTTGCATCGAGTAATATACAATTTCTTTATACAGGCCGTTATACTTTCACTTTGTGAAAGCGCTGTCGGTACAGAATGTAAAGTAATCACCTGATTATATACCGTGAAAGGCATTTCTTTTTTGCCCAGTGCACTTTTTAAATCTTCCTGCAAAACTCGACCTCCATTATGGCGAACAAATCAGCCGAGGTGATGTTTCTTTTTAACATTACTCTGTACTTTTGTGAAACATATATACATGTTTAACAAAAGTTCGTAGCGCTATTTTATTTGTATTACGTCTACATTTTTTTTAAATTGGCAATTATACTATTCAAAGAAGCAAAATTTCAGCTTTAAGAATCTGTTTTTTTTTTAAATTGCGATACGTTTATTTTTAACAAAAATACGAACAGAGTCAAAATATTCCTTTTATTTAATCCCCAACAACAACTCGGTAACAAAAAAATCTTAGGCAAAACATTTTTAAAAAATGATTTTGTAAGGAAAATTTCAAACTTTAAAAAGTAAAAAAATGTTCGCAAGCTTCTTTTTTGGACACGAAACCACAAAATGAAAATATTCCATTTTCCAGCTCGTAATTTTCTATATAAAAATCGAACTCACAAAAACTCAAAAGACTTAGTGACCTTTCAAAAAGATTTTAAGCTTTAAAATAGCCTTTTTAAATATAAATTTCTCATTTTTAACAGAATTACAACTGCTTAAATTTCACAATGTTACAAACTTTTGTTTCAACCATTGGGCTATATGAAACCAACTGTGCTCGCTTTTCCAACGTACAATATTTAACAAGGACAATTCTACAATTTCTTGTAGAATTTTCCCTTAAATTCGTAAGGATCCGACCTGAGGATAATGCAAGAGAGCCGCAAATCTCTCGAGAGAGACTGATGTATAACTTTCTAAATAATTAAGTTCAGAACCGCACTTTCGCGTACATATCCTGACTTGGAATTCTAATTGACAGAAAGTAAAGCATCGTCTATCGTATCCAAAAGTTAGCGATTCTCTCCTCCCTTTCTCTCTCGAAATCGGAGTTTCGCATAGTATGATACTACGTTTATTAATATAAATAGACGTGCAGAAATAGACAAGAATGTATAATATTTTAAATCTGTATTCTGACCATTTCAATGCGCAAACAAAATCAAATTTAGAAAAGTAATTCTTACATTCCTTCACAAATCTTTGTGTAAAATTTAGATATAGACGATATCTCCTACAAAAATATAAGATTATTTTAAAAGAAAATTAAAGAGATTAAGGAGATTAAATATAGTATTTCTTTTATTAAGAGCTAATCTTTTCAATGTAACACTTCCAAAGATGTACAAACATCTTAATAAAAATTAAAAAAAATAATGATATTAAATATAGTCTCCTTAGTTTTAAAAAAGTTTTTTTTAAAAGATGTGACAAGAAACGTTGTCTCACGTAGATTTCCGTGCAGATATATATATAGGCTTTTGAATATTCTCATAATACTGACAGTATTCCTGGAATTAATCTGAATTGTTTATTAATACACTGAAAGAAAAAATTGGTTGCTATAACAATTTAGATAGTAAAATATGGCATATATATATCGAAATCATATACTGACATTACGGATAGACTAACGCAACTAAAAATTTGCTGCTACAACCAAAAACTGATTACTGCAGCCAATTAAAAATGCTATGCATATTTTACTATCTAAATTGTTACAGCAACCTATCTTTTCTTTCAGTATATTTTCCTTTATAAGAAAATTGCGATAGATTTACCAGATTACGTAGAAGAACATTACCGTAAAGGTCTGCAAAATACTGCCGAAAAATGTAGCTCGTAAAAAAAAAGGATTTCAAGGGTTCAATAGCGATCCACAGGTGGTTGCGAATAAATCCGCTCAAGATTACAAATAAATTATATGGCCACCTGAATTCCACGGAGGATCCGATGATCCCTTTTGAAGATTCATGTAGGACAAGAGGTCGACCTATCGTAGACAGTCGGCGCACCTTCCATGAAGATAGATCAAAGAACCGGTGGCACAATACATGCCACCGTACAAGGTGTCCCGATAATAACCCATCAGAACTCGGGTTTCATTAGACGGGAAGACCATGCACGTAGGGTTGGTGTGTAATTGTGTATGCTACAACAAGCCCCTTCGAAACTCTGCAAACTCACGAGTAGTCCCTTTGATAGAACGCACCCTTTGCCTCGAAATTTTCCTATATTGTGTAAGGACGAGAAATTTCACTATTACCATATTGTTTCGGTAAATCACAGTGATTTAACTTCGATTGTTAATTGCGCAATCATGCTTCGGAGAATCCCGCAGCTAATGTATAATGTTAATGCCTTTGAGTGGAACTTCATTATATCTCCTGACGCGCGTCTTACATTAACCTCAAATCAATAAAAGCAGTTGCATAAGCTTCATAATATTATGCAAAATGAAATCATATATGATGTTTAATATAATTTAGATAATCTAAGAATATAGTAAAGATAAAAATATTTGTTTATATTTAATATATAAATATCTTTTTTAAACTTTTTAAAATATAATTTTATTTAAATTTTTTATAATATAATAGAATTTTGATTTAAAAAAAAGGCAATTTCTTGAGATTTATTTTTCAATCTGCTTGCTTTTGTGTTATTTGTTAAAACTGAGAAATTAGTTTCACGTAATAAAAATGCCTTAATCTGTAGAAGACCGGAGGCTCCTTTAGGGACTCGACACTGGCGCCATCTTTTTTGCCAATCAACTCAATGACATTGACAAAAAAGTTTTAGCCCTTAAAATAAAAAAGTTTTGATCAAAAACATGCCGGTCTTCAGAAGATTAATACGCAATTATCTTAAATTGATTGATGTGTCAACGAATTCTAAATTTAAAAAAAAGAAGCTTTTTACTTTTTATTATTTTATCATTTTCCATGCGATCAAATTCTATGGCAAACTCAGCCACTCAACCAAGCCATGCATAACACTTTTAAGATCTCATTTGCTAAAGAAACGACGAAACTCGGAGAAGGGGAGGCTTCGTTATGAGCGCGCGTGTCAGTTCCTAAAAGTTGGAAAAACAAGTTTCTTCGAGGACTAAGTACATTATGGCGAAGTCTTCACGTACCGCAATGAATATTGACAAGAGCTTATTTAAATATTGACCGATACGAATTTCGTCAGTGTCGATCGAAACGAGGTCTCACGTCGTCGCGGTTACGAGCGTTTCTTTTGATTCCTCCGAAGCCAGGCCATCGATTTTCGCCGCAAAGCCGTCACCCCCTTAAATACCCATCTTGCCATCATAGCGTGAAAAAGAAAGTGAGGGCCGTTAATCCTCTTCCATTTCACATTGTGCTTATTGAATCGTGTAACGAGAGCGCGTTAGGGCTCGAAGTCTAAAAATAAGAGCGATGTCAATCGGTAGCTGAACCCACGCAAGAGATATTTATCAAGAACGAAACACGTGTCTGTCTATCGCTTCCTATTCGAACTTCCTGCACTTCCTGCCTTTGCGTTGATAATCTATGTTCAGTCAGATCGTGCAATCTCGCACAATAATAGCTTAAATATAAGCTCTCAAATAGGGAAAAAGAAGAGAAGAAATAGAAAAAAAGGAAAGACACGTGATTGATGAAGTTACAGTGAATTTAACTGAATGATTGCTTAACTAATTGTATAATGACAAATAATTTTGTGAGTTTTATGAATAAAATTTTTTACTACCATTTTATTTCTTCTTTAATCTCCCTTTTTTCATAATACTTTAATGCGACATTTAAAAAATTTGAATAAAAATTGAATATGTGAAATATCATAATTCCCAGCTTATGTTCCCCAAGCTGTGCAATTACAAAGCCACACAATAATAATAATGGAGGTTGTTAAAAAATATTTGTTACATTAATAAATCTCTTTTCTTCCATTCTGCTTTCACATCTCGCATTTTCCATATTGCCAAAATCGCAAAAGCCATTTCTCGTTTTCCTTGCGAAATTTGCAATTTGCATAAATTCAATTCTACGTCTGCATTGATTTGTATGAATATATTTATCCCATCGTTGCTCGATTCTTTTTGTTAGACAATTCACACTGCATTTGGCAAGGTCTGCAAATGTCGCAAGTACAACGTGCCGGGCGTATACCGCACGTGCATCATTGCAGCTGCACGTGCGTCGCATTCGTTAGAAAATTTGCCACCAATAAAGCCGACCGAATCGTGAGCAACGTCGACGGCTTACAAAGTCATTCGTACACGCATTTATCGATTGTGAGATTCACATCGATATGCGTTTTTATCAGCATCGAAAGAGCCGAAGGGCCACAGCCAAATTGATTCTGATCCGCAAAGGTAGACTTTACACAAATGGTAAAATAAAATCCATCACGCATGTAATATTCGTCAGCCAGTATGGCCCCAAACCAAATATTGTCAAACGTGACAGTGACGAGCGAATTCTGGTTAGCGACAAAAAGTTACAAATATTACCCGTCGAATTAATGCATACATCCTCGGGCTATATTACTTCAACTGTGATTTATCATTAAATTGGATATGTATGTTTTATAACTAAATAATATAATAGAGAAAAATAACAATTAAAAGTACAATTTATCCATTATTCGCGGCTGAATCTCATGTTATAATAAATCACAATTATGTTATTGAATTAGCACTCGTATAACCGCACTTGATATCTGATTTCCTTTGTTAACGCTTTTTCCATATCCTTCAACGCTTGCAAGATTCTTCTTCATCCTCCTCCTTCTCAACTCTCTTTCCTTTAATCTCCACCCTTCCACTTTTCTAATCCAGTATTAAACTTTCTCTTCCGACTACGCTCTTTTCTATCCGATCCCCAGCTTATAGTCACTGATCCGGCATTAAAACTCTTCTTAGCAGTCTCGTTCACGATCCTCATCTTGTGACACTCATAATCCACTGGTTCTTCCTCATCCTCGTTTCATGAGGACGCATACGATTCTTTCGTTACAATCGAACAATTATGAGCCACCTCGTTGTGAATATTTCTTATGTTTTATGAAGACTAGGAATTATCAATCTTTTAAGAAAAGTCGCAAGATATTGTAAATTATTAAAATAAAAATATACTTTGTACTTTTTCTTAAATTTCTAAAACTGAATATTTAAATCATTTCTTATGTTTGTAATTTATAAGAAATAAGTACTAAAGAATTTGATATTAAAATACATTAAATTAATTATTTTTTTTTAAATCTTTATTTTAAAAAAATCTGTTTTCAAAATTTTTTTAAAAACATATACTATTGTAGTTTATTGTTTCTAATACATTATTTTGGGAATATTTTAAAGCAATATTAGAAAGCATTTGCTTATAAATAATTTCTATAATGTTTTTTATTTAATATTAGTAACATTAGATTCTAATTTTGCAAAAACGTGTAGAAGAGCTAACTGTAAATTAATGCAAGATCGAGAGTAATTCGAGATCTAAAACACTAAAAAAATGCTAATCGAATTAAGCTAGCTGTAGTTGACTGTAGTCTAACTACAACTTTATTTCTATTTTAGTTGCTAAGCTCGATCGTGGTAGTCGGCGGGACGAACGTAGCTGGTGCACTGACACATCACCCACGAGAATTGGCGCAAAGACAGGCATTTCTTGAAACCCGACAGTGTGTCGAAGCACGTCTGACCACACAGCGAGAGAATCAGCAACAGGTATGCTACTGCATTTGCAGTAAATTTGTATTTGATGCGAATTAATTGATATGTCATTCGATGTATATAAGAACGAATAAATTAAAAAATTAAAAAACAAAGCCGACAATATTATAAAATTGTTATAATGTTAAAATTAGTAATTTCAATAATAAAAATTTATGAATATATATTTAATAATTGTAAAAATTACTTTCAAAACTTAAAAAAAATAACAACAAATCTCTGATTATTTTTGCGGCCATTGCGTTTTAGAGAAAAACTTTCAAGTTGAATTTTATAAAGAAAATTAAAAATCTCTTACGAGTATACAAAACAAGGAGACTTCTCTTGCGCACAAGCTTCAGATATAATATATAATAAATATTGCTTGTAATATAAGTTACTGAGAGATACGTTATCCAGCAAGTAAAAAAATTAATAAAAAATTGAAAGATAATATTCTCAACAGAAAAAATCAGAACTCTTAAAAAATTAAAAAACAGAGCCGATTAAAAATTATCTTCTAACATAAAAAAACAAGAATAAATTTCTTAATTTAAAATTATCGGTTAACATTAATAATAACCCCATGGAAGGTCGAAACGTCAATTTCAATTTATCAATATTTTTATCATGTAGATTAGGTCATACATTAAAAATATGTTATTTAAATGTTCGGTTTTATTTCAACAATTAATATGTATTTTATTATCTCAGGTTTAAATTATATATACTTTATTGCACATATATAAGTTGTTAGTTTATTGGCTCTTCTCATAGCAATTTATTTAATTATTTGAGCCGTTTGTTACTATTTTAATTAAATAAATTTCTTATTATTTTTACGACCATTACGTTTTAAAGGAAAACTTTCAAGTTGAATTTTAAAAAGAAAATTAAAAATCTTCTACGAGTGTACAAAACAAGGAGACTTTTTTTGCGCACAAGCTTCAGGTATAATACTCATATATATATAATAAACATTACTTGTTATATATAAATTACTGAGAGATACGTTACCAGCAAGTCTTAAAAAGAATTAGTAAAAAATAGCAAGGTAATACTCTCAACAGAAAAGATCTCTAAGAAAATTAACTTGACATAAAAATTAAAAGACAATAATGAAACCTACTTCATAAAAGAAGAAAAACAAATAGAATGAAGAGATATAACGCAATGATTTTTTTCTCATATATTGCTAATTGAGTATCCAATTGCAACGTACATATGTTTCATCTAACAAATATCTAATAATAACCTTATAATAACAAATATAACTATGGATCTCTTTCTATTTTGATAAACTATTCTTGCGTTTTTTTTTTCATAAATAATAAAGAAATATGGCCAACTCTCTATATTAACAGTAAAGGAAATTATTATATCTAGAGACGTCAAGACAGAGAGATTGAGAGATCCGTTTTAACGTCAGATCCAATAATCTTCTAATCAACATTGCCATGTCATGGAAGTAACGATCATTCCCGCGGCGTAACATTCTACCTGAATCTCGAATAATTGACGCCTTTATTAATTATTAATGACGCCATCTATGTAATAAACCGCACGTGAATGTACAAAGGGGAATTGTGGTCTATGTTCGGAAACCACGAATAAGGCTTGAATATAACGCCTCAATCACAGTAAATAAACTAAAAATTCTTCATAGAAGATAAAAATTAAAGTTATTTTAAATTTAAAAAAAAAGAAACTTGAAGATACTTTTAGCGAGATAGAAAATTTTAATCATCTCTGTAATTATTTTAACGACAATTTTGTTATATTTTCGAAAAAGAAACTGTCACTTAATTCATATTATATAAATATTAGGAAACGAACTGTCACATACATTAATGAAGATTATGAAATTTGGTTCTTTGATTTTCTATATTATATTATATATGTCACAATTTATTATACAAATTTGATAAATAAAATTTTTTGAGTTTATGAGTTGTGTTTCATAAAATAAGAAAAATAAAGATAAAAATTTTCAGTGTCACCGTTAAAATGCGCTAAATTACCATTCTGACTGCTTTAGATGACTTTCGTAAAATTCAGATTAAGTGAAAAACATTCGTATATATATATAAAAAAATTTCAAATAATCATTTTTCTTAAACTGCTTGAGATCTTTTCTTTTTACACAATAGAATTCTGATTGAGGATATTAGATAAAACCGAATTTTTAAATAGTGTGTTAAATAAAAATTATAATCATGAAATTTCATGAATTTTTCGATTGGACTTTTTAGCGCTCTTAACAAACGAAAATTGAAAATCTATAATGCAAAAGTGATTAAAGTAGGTACATCAGATGCTAGTCGCATAATAATCAATTCAATCAATTGCAGGGTTTAAAGATGAAAATGTGCCGCTACGGATCTCAAACACGCGTATAATATCGTCAGACGCGCGATTAGAAATCTCTTGCACAAAGAATTCAGAGTATGGCGATAACGAACGATTCGATTTGGAGTTCCATTCAAAGATGCGAAAGGATTCGCTGATCGAATATTTCACAAACGATTATCGTTAAACGTATATAGGTAAACGTATATATAGAAAGTATTCAGAATCATTTTGCATTCTTTCATTTTTATAGATTTCCCGATAAATTTGCAATCAAGTTTTTCTGCAGCAAAAATTCGAACATCGATTTTGCAGATAAATGCATAATCTTCTATACAGTCATATTTGCATTTTTTAAATATCGAATTAATAATATATGTGATAGTATGAAATACGTACATTGAATACGTTTTTTTTTTAGAATTAATAACAAAAAAATTCTTTTTAGATATGCAAAAAAAAAGTTTAATAATTATATTTGTATTCCCTCAATAAATGGAAGAATAAAATTTTCCATATAAATTATACCTCATACGCAGCATAGCAAATAAAGAGAGAGCAATGTTTTGGAGAGATTTACGTAATAAAAAAAACTTAATGTGCGCCAGTGAATAAAATTAAACTGCATGTTCAATCCTTTATTGCCCATCTGAGTATCGTTTTTAACACTTGGACAACATAAGTACCTATATGGCCTTTGGGAATTTTATCCCATGAGAGCATGTTAAGCTATATTGCATAATTATATTGTTTTACGATATTCACACGCTATTCTGTCTCATTTTGTTTTGTTATAACTTCGGCACTGTGCGTATTAAAACAAAGGTCTGTGTTGAAAAGCGAATCTGGCCGAAAAACGATGGCCGGGTGACAAAGCTTCGAGTGAATTTATTTCGTATGAACGTGTTGTCCAACAGTCAGAAAATAATGGACGAACTATTTTGTCGAGGCACAAGGACTTTAATAAAATAGAGTGCGTCAATTATTCAGCAACTATTTTTTTCAACCTATGAATATTTCCAGTCAGTCTTGTTAAAGCATTTCCACCTAACTAAAGTAAACTTTTTTTAAATAACAGCGTAATATGCTTCGAGGCAATGTTTCTCTTATTTCTGAGACAAATGAACGAATGTAATGAACAGGCAGCTCTAACTTTGTTATTACTTCATTTTACTACTACTGTTGCTTCTTCATTTGTTACTGCTTTCCTTTACCAAGCATTCTTATTTTTATTTATTTTTTTGATTCGTTACTTTAAATATTTATATAATTCGTTGATTTGCTACAATAATGACGACTGAAAAATTATCATTTCGGAGTTGTTCATAGAAAAAAACGATAACATAAAGAAAAAAAAAAGAATATACGTAAAAAAAATTCTCTAAAATCTTTGAAATCTAACTCTAAAGAGTAAAATCTCACTCTTAAAAATCAACAATTAATCCACACTTTATCAAGACTGGCTCAACTGTCATCCTTTATCATTATTTAGAATTAAATTCTACTCCAAAAGATTTTAGAGAGTACTTTTATTCTTTTATAATTAATAAATTGCACCAAAATTAATATTATAAAATTATTCAAATATTAATATTATAAAATTTTAATAATTTAGAGCACTCAAATTCATTTTTCAGACAACTTTGTTTTTTAAGTTGTATCGTTGTTGTAGCAAATAAGCGATATACATGTATATTTTAGGTTTTTTATATATTTTTATTTATTTCGTTGTAAAGTATTATATATAATAACGTTATCTAGTGTAAGCAGCAGAGTTAAATATTTTTATATCAAAAGAGCTTAAAACATCACCGTTTTATAACAAGGATCACGATTGGAAATCTCTGATTACAGTTTATTTCCAGCGATGTAAAAATAACGAAAACCGAAATAATCGCCGGCAGGCTGCGAAGTCTATTAAAGTCCATTAAAGATAGAGTCTTATCGTATATCTCTTGCTCATAATCACGCCACCGTCGTGACGAGAGAGGCTTTATACTATTAATCAGAAATCCATGAACAGTTGTGATATCAATCGGCTATTGTTCATGCTTGTTCGATCATCCACGGTTTATCCCGCATACGACACATCGCTATTGAAGTATGACGTCGAATGTGTGGGTATGCGTTTAACAGCGACGAACATGTACCGAAACGCTGATGTCTCGTCTCTTTCTCTGATAACCGAGAATCGCTTCGATTACCAATAACAACAAGGCAGTTCACATTTATGCACTGTAGAAGCAGCAATAACAAAAATAATGAGACGCTATTGCAGAAAAAGGAAATAATATACTTGCAAATGCAGTTGTCTTCTGTACTTCATGTAAATTTTCATGCTCACTGACCGAACATGATACGCAATACCAATTTGTTTATTCTTTTACTTTTATAAGTACACGGAAAGAAATTTTGCTGAGATAGCTCTAAAAATTCAGCTGAATAAAGATCTGAAAATAATTTTGTGAATCAGCGAAATAATCATGTACAAGAAATAATTATTTACAAAAATTGTAAATTTCCAATCATATTTAGATAATTTTCTAATCATAAAGATGTAATTTCCATGTAAAATTACATGAATTTTTTTTCAATGTAGGACGCTCGAATTTACTAAAATGGCAAAACTTTTAAGAGCACTATTCATCATGCTTGAAATTCCTACAATCATTTGAACGGTCCAACAAAATTATTTTCAGATCTAGCAAAATCTATCTAGCAAAATTTTTAAACACCAATAAATTTTTCTTTCCGTGTAACAGTTATTCTTTTCAATCTAAATTAATATTAAACAAAATATATATAATAATTTATTTTGTTTTTGTCTCTTCTTAATTTTAAATTTGGAAAGAACAAAAGAGTCACAATAAACTAGAGCTAAAAATAGTCGATACTAAAGAAATTAATATTGAAAGAATCGACTTAGAGAAGAATGTTAATAAGTAGTCAAAAATAACTCTTCGATTTCCAAGTTTAAAAATATATTTATGACTGATTCCCGAATGAGACTTCTGTCGAAGTATCATTCATTTAATTCCACTAAATTTAGACAAATGATAACACCAATTAATCTACTTATCTTCTACTTGTACTTAGCGTTTAATGAAAATTCGCGATTCCTAATCGCTTGTACTTAATCTTGTACATCATCGACGAGACAAACGCATCGCAGCACGATAAAAATAATTGTGACGCTATAGAATCGGAATCGAACAACGACGTGTCTATATTACATGCGGACTTGCACATCACGATGCAGATTCTAAAAGCGCACACAACTACGTCCGCACGTATCGACCATCAATGCGAAGTTTGTCGAACGCGTCGTCGACTTTACCAGCACTTGAGAGGTTCTCACGATGTTGACGAGTTCCACGTTTCAAACAATATACGCCACTCGATGCATATTTCTCGCACGTGTGTGTTAACGGAGGTCGTGTCAGTTTGATGTACATGATCCCCACGGAATAGCAAAGATTACTACCTATCAGAAGGTTGACTCTTCCGTTTTAGCTCGCGATAGCGCGGTGGTTTTCAATCGACAATCGTGGGAATATTCATGAGCGCGCGCAATGTGCTGCTTTCCGCGATACTTAATGTCAGATTTCGCAAAAATCTCGAGATGTCGTGCGTTAGAAATACTGTGAAAGTAAATATACAGAAAACATTTAAGAACTTCGTGGCTCTCTGAGCTAGAAAATTTATTGCAAGCAAAAGTTGCATTAAAATTTTGGAAACGTGAAATTCACTTGAATCTAAATAATTACATTTAGATTCAAATCAGATTTAATCACAATATATGCATTTGGTTTATGAAAATTCTTTTTCTTTTTTATCATTTGTAATTCCAGGAATGTATCAGAAATTGCGTTATGACAAGTCAAGCATTCGGAAAATCTGCGATTAAACTTAAGGAAAGTTCCGACGTACCACATGGATATATGCAAGCACGTAACAAGCGTGCACGTGTACCTACAATGGATTAATAGAGCATAGTAGTTATTGAATAACATTTTAGCTCTTATGTCTATATTAACCTGCATGTCCCCCAAGCTGGCCTATCCATTATGATCCTCCACAAAGGATACTTTGAGGATATGAGATCCATTCCAATAGATTAATTTAATAACATTGCTATTAATCCATTATCATATATGTATATAAGAAT